>CM021317.1:13836780-13913821 GCA_010645155.1 Tigriopus japonicus
TACACCTCCACCTCTGACACTTGCACCACCTTCCCGAGGTGGCAACAACTCAATCGGAAGAGAATCTGGTTGACTAAGTGGTTCCGAGTTACCCTCAACCAACTTTCTCTCCTCCTCTCCTCTTACTCCGGCCCTGGTAGAATGTACCCCGGGTAAAAGAAATAGCTATATGAACCCTTGGAAAAAATAGATGGCGCCCTACATAAGTGGCCCCATTGTTTATGCTTACTTGAAAACGTCCATTAATAGAAAATTTTTAATAGAAAAGTAGCTTTTTGATTATTTTTGTGTTGTAAAAATGGCGTCACATAAAAAGTTCACTCGATGGAGTTACTCACCTATATCGGTATTCAATTTAATGACATTTACCACTGACTTGAGCGATATATGTCATACAAAACGAGGGAGAAAGATAGATGTAAACCGTTTATTGAACCGAGAAAGATATCAGCGGAGACCTTGCGTTGTCAGACCCATCTTGTGTTGATTTCAAACATGGTTGCCAAGACGTAATCTTTGATGCCACTTTTTGGCTACTTGTCAACTCTGTTTCTTCGACAGTTATCATTTTTTCGAAAAGATCATTTCTTCAAAAATGGGTGACATTTAAGCTAAATGATGCCATAAAAAAGAAGATAATCGTCAAGGAAAAGGACTTAAAATTTTGCTAAAAAGTAGCATCGTAGATCTCACCCTGGCAACCATGCTAGAAATCACGTAAGATGGGCCTAGCGACGCAAGGTCTTTGCTGATGTTTTTTTCGGTTCATTCCTGTTCATCGTAAACAACATAATTTTCTTCTTTTACGCTACTCTGCGTTAAAAGCTAATTATGGCCATCGACTGGCTGCATGTAGTTCCATAATGTTGTAAAAAGTTCGTGAACTTGCTTGAAATCTCGTTATTCATCAAGCGTCAAACTCCAATTCGAGAAGACACTTCAAGTTTCGGAAAATATTTGATTGGCAAGCGATCTGCCGTCCATCAGGTTTATCAATCACTTTTTACCAATAAAACGTCGATGACACAAGTTTGCCCTATCATCGTTGATCTGTCTTTTCCCCATAATCAGAACCTTCCTTTCCTTTCCTTTCAACATAGCACTCATAGTTTCAAACAATGATGACAAAAAAAGTTTTCGAATGACACGGAATTTGGCCCCAGGAGCTCATTATTCGGAATTCATGGGCAAATACTTCAAATTTCATCCAAGAATCCCCAAAATACTTTGAATGTCCTTAACGAAAAATAAGGATGAACTAACAAAAACCAAGCCATCTTTCCATCTTTTGTTTCATCTATACGTCAAAAAAAAATTCCAACTTCCCGTTTGCAGGAAATCGAAAGGTAATACAGAAATTAGACACCAACAAACTTCTCATCAACCTGTACAGCTTCGACAAGAGCACTGAACTCCCGAAGAGTCTTGATCATGTGTGCATTACTGTTCGGATGATTTTTTTCCCGTGTGCTTCCATTTTTAAACGCGATCTCCAACCAACCAACCAACCAACCAAGATTGGTTCCCTCCTCGATTGACGTGAGCTGAAGCGTGGCCTAGAGGACTCGTAAATGTATGGTGAGTGTGTGTGAAACGATCCCCTCACTACGAACGAAGCCGTTCGAATGCCGTCAGAGGTGCTTTTGGCCATTCCTAGTCAGTTCAGTTGACGTTTCTGTTCAATGGAGTGAGGACGTGCGAAATTCATCTCTTAAGAAAGCCCTGAAAAAAGTGACAACTGTACAGTAAAGAGTGTCTCTGGTGGTTGGAAAAACGAATTCAAGTGTGAACGGAAACGAAAGGAAGTCCAAAGTGAGGATGACAACAACAACTTTATTGTGACTGTGTAGTGACTAGTGAGTGTGAGAGACGGGTTCAAGACAAGATCGAAGAGGTAAGAGAGGACCAAAATTGGATGCACCATTCTTCATGATGTGGTGGTACCTTTTTGTTCTTTGGCACGCGAGTATGAGAGTGAAGTTACGCTATAATTCGTCATTGGGCTCAATCATTTGGTGACGGATGATATCAGAAATCACTTCGAAGCCGAACATATGGCAAACACAATAGTTCTTTATTTCCAACTCGGCACTTGCTCCCAATGAAAATCAACTCCGTCCTTTTGATTAGAGCTCGGCCAAAGTCTTCTAAGTGCAACATTGTTATTTCGAGCCTCAAACTGTTTCAATTTCAAGGAGAAATCTTGAAGGTTGACGCCTGCTTGCATCCTGAAATGCAGTTGTCACCTACTTTCTATAGATTCAAATTCTTCTTTTTGAGCTTGAAGTGTCCTAAGCTTTAATCGTTTTTCAGTCCTTTAAGTTCCAACCTAGGGCAATCTGTTTTTCTTCGTTTTTGGCTTTGTTGTTAAGATTTGGGTCTTGAACTTATTATGATTATGCCTTTGTTTAGGCAAGGAAGTCATTTCGAGTTCAGTGCCCATCACCATAAACATCAACTCAAATTTGTCCTTCCGTTCTTCCTTCATTCTTGCCCTAAAACCATTTGCAAAGCCAAAGTTTGCTAGGGGTAAAAGTTATTAATGGGCGAGTACAACAGTTGTTTTGCACTACTGAAACCTATCTGCTAATTCCTCTGGACAATCGCTTGAGGCTGAACATATTTCTGAGCAACTTCCATAGCCGAAATGAGCCTTTGGAAAGCTGACGAAGACAGTTACTGCGAGAAAGAACAAACAAAAACCTTTTTGAACGCGGTGGTTCGATCATGATCTTCATAGGAAACCAAGGAGTGATTTCAAATCGCTGTTTGAGAACGTTAGTGTTGCCACGAATAAAAGGAAAAACAAGCCATTTTTCTTTAAAATCCTTTTATGTTTTTCTCCTTGGGTAGAATCTAGTTTTCTAGAGATTTAACTTGCAAGATTGGAGCCTTTGGAGGATGAATCATCAAAAAGAGTGCATTTGAATCAACAAACATTGGCCACACAAGAGATGGTTAAAGCTAGCTGTTATGTGTGTGTGTGACTATTCTATTCAAGACATGTTCAAGCGAGTGTAAAATTGAATCTGGCCATGACTCTCAAGACCAATATGAGGGTCAAAGTAGTGAAGTTTCTTTCAAATGCTCTCGCTTAAACTGCCATTTACTTTACAGCTATTTCTGGAACATTCAATCTGAATCCAAAGGTGAATTCTGGTAAATCTGATCATCAGGTCTAGCTCAAACAAGATGAGTTTTGGTTCATGGTGGTATCTCTCAAGTTCATCTATATTCAAATTTGAAAAGGTGTTAAAGAAACTGGCAAATCATTGTGGATCCACTGACTATGATGATGATGACTATGATGATGACAGTTTCCAACAGCTGCCACATGAATTCAAACCTAAGCCTCATTCTTTGAAAATTGGGATGTTTGCACATACATTCATGGGGAATGGGGAAACGGGAGTTTGAGCAATTCCGATGGCTCTTTTTGCAC
Organism: Tigriopus japonicus; assembly: GCA_010645155.1. NCBI lineage: Eukaryota > Metazoa > Arthropoda > Copepoda > Harpacticoida > Harpacticidae > Tigriopus > Tigriopus japonicus. The sequence continues at coordinate 13,840,223 of CM021317.1, forward strand.
CTTTATTGCATATGACATTTGAGAATAGATTTGAACACCACTTGGTTGTTGATCATGGATTCATGATGGATTGATGTTCAAGGGATTTTTCCTGTGGCCCTTTGCAATCTGATATATCATGCCCTTGTGGCTCCTGAAATCAATGCCCCTGATTTTGGCATTGGCAAATAACTACTGTCACTTCCTTCCTGTCAGCCGTACTATTCATTGAGGTCACAATAAAAAGAACCCGCTAACTGCATTGGGACCATCAATCAATCGACTCTTGCCGGTGATCCCCAAAACAAGATCAAAGCAGAACTTCAATTAAAGCAAAGAAATGGTAAAACATATTGCTTCTTTTATGACAAGTTTGAACTGGCATCTCAAATATAACCTCGCATCCCTGATTCAAATTCAAATGTTTGAATTGGTTCACTTTTGGGATTGTGACTTGCCTGCATATCACTAAAAAGGAAGTGTGAAAAAAGGTGATCGTAAAGTTTCAGATTAGCATTCATATCCATATTTTTTCACTTGGTCATGGATCAGTGAGTTGAAAATGACCCTGGTCAGATGAAAACAAAGTGCACCAAGACGGCAAAGTATCTCAATTTATCTTCCGGTCTCATAACGCTTTTGGATGAACTCTTGATCCAGAGACTTCCTACTTGGCTGTGTTCCTCATTTCTTGCATTTACCAGTTCAGCTCATCTCTGTAGAATATTTGCAAGTCTATGGCGTGCCAAAATCTCTCACCTTGTTCGAGCGATGTTCGATAGAAATTTGGAGGCTCAAAAAATGAGTCTGCCACTTTGAATTCAAGATCATAATTGATTGGCTCCAGGCCATGGATTGGAATGAGGATTGAGTGAATAAAGAAATTAAGGATCTGGAAATGCTCGCAGGTCTTCCTGGTTAGACATTAGGCTCATATTCAATGTGATTGCCAGGGGGAATATGACGAATATTGCCATTCCGTGATGTCTCAAGAAGATGCCAACTTATGGTCAATTCTTCAAGCTTTAAAACAGAAAAACGTGGACCATAAGTGAACACGAAAGCCCTTCAAGTTTTCATGATTTGACTTTGAAAAGCCATTCACGCCCATTCTGACCTATTCAGATTTGCAAGCTATTGTCAAGTGCCCTTTGAGCAAGGACAGATTCACACCCACCGAAAATGGCGTTGACGATATTGACACCTCACAGTTGGTCAATATTCACACAAAACCAAAAGTTATCACGGCAAAACTTGGTCTGAAATATATTATGGAACACCTTTTTCATGACGAATGATGAGGATAAAGTTCAAAAAAGTCTCCCACCATGCCGGAAACATCTCATTTTCAACACGGATACCTTACCTCTTCCAACGTCTGTCCCAGAAGAGGAAGGAAGCGTCATATTGCTCAATTCAAGAAATATTTTAGTGTCCAGTGGACGGGTAATTCCACTATTCAACTAGAGTTGTTCCTTTCACATTAATGCCTAAAGTTGTTCTTTTTATGTCCTATTTACGTGTTGTTTTGAGTGAGTCTGAGCTCCAACAGATCTTTCCTCCGAGGGCTCTTTAAATTTGCCGAGCTAGCTCGAAACACCCTTTAAACTAGCAAGATCAGTTTTAAAGCCCATCAATAATGAGCTCGTGTGCGTTATGAGGCGAGGGTGCAGAGCAGGCAATTCCCTCTGGCAGGAGAGATTCAAATCTAGAGGTCATCCACATGCTTAATTCCACACATTCCCGAGAAAAACGTGAAAACCATCACACTTCCATTCCTACTACTATACCAAATGTACCCCAAAGAATCCTACAAACGTTCGCGCTCAAAAAGATACACTCTGGATGATCTCTCATTTTACCGGATACTAGGGTAACATTTTTTTGCAAATACTTTCGTCAACCATTAAAAAATGCCTAAAACTATGATCCGTTCAACTCGGCCTTAAAACTCTGAAAGCTTGGCATTTGCATATTTTTTGGCTCGAAAGGTATCAAGTTGGTCTTTTTTACGTAATTGTAGTTATTGTTTTATTTTGATATAATAGAGACACACATCATTTTAGTTTATTTTTCATCAAACAAATTGCAAAATATTGGATAAACAGCTGAACCTGAAATTTGGACAAAATGTCAACGAAATGTTCTTGTCAATAGGTTGAAAAACATTGTCATTATGTTGAATACAAAGTTGTCAAAAGAGGAGTCAATATTGGCCATGCATTGCAAAAAAGGATGCACCTCCAAAAGCCAAGGTTACTTCCAGATAATTATCGATCTCTTATTCGAAAGTTCAACTTCGTGAAAGTCCAGAGGATTCATTCAGAAATGAACTCATCAACCAGAAGGATGATTTTTGAGGTTAAAAGGAATTGATCCTGTCGTATTTATTCGCACCTTGTGCAAACAGTTCATAAACCACAATCCGGTGGATCCATGTTCAACCAATCGAAGGGGCGTACATCCTCAATAAATAATGTCTTTATTTATCTAAAAGAAAGTTTTGAAACTGCAACCACTTATGTGTCCTTTATGATCGAATATTGAAGTAAAAGCTGTTATAGAAAAGCTTCCTGTTGTTCAAGTGGTTAACAGAGTCAGTTAGAGTGGCCAAAACTCAGATAATTATGGCCATGAAACAGCAATAATGAGACATTTCAGACACAAAGAGCCAAAGAAGTGAAGAGGGAATCATCTCGCAAGAATTTCCCGGCGCACGAAAGAAATTGAGGGTTTCGAATAACAGTCCACAACGACAACCGGATGATGCCACCCGTGAGAAGTTTCCTGGGCAATAAAATGGCAATAAATAACCGTTGATGGCTTAAGAACCGAACAAGCTCTTCAGAATCAGATTGTGTAATCATCAGAGTGAAGTGTCAGAAACAATGTTCGCGGTCAGGAGAAATCTGTCGGAACTATTTTCAGATAAAAAATGGCATCCCTGTTAAAATTTGCAACACCAGATGTGTTTGAAAACTCACTTTTGGATTTTCTCCTTAACATTCGTGGATCTTATCTTAGCTGGCATCTAAGATTGGATGCCATGTTAACCATAGCAAGAACCATAACCATCATGTTTAGTGGCAAATAATAAAGATCATTTGTACCTTACGTACAAGGTCAGTGGTGCCAAACCGTTTGCTCTCCTTGTCAAAACATAAAAGGAAATAAACGAAAAAGAGTCAAGCCTGGGAAAATTTTGACTTTACCGTCCAGTTCGTGTAACGCTTAAATCGCTATTTGAATTGTTGACAAACCTTTCTTCAGTGAGCAAAGCGGCAAGTCCTTCAGTTTCAATGTTGACGGTGGGAAATCGAATTCAAATAACGAGCTGAATTAAGGCATGAATGTCACCTTATGAACAAGAGTCGATTGAAAATGCCATAGCTAAAAGGACCGCATTTACTATGGACAAGGAACAGCTGACTGGTCCGTTTACCGTTGCGCGCGCTGGCTCGTCCATTGTTCGTGAAGTCCACGTGTGGGTTCACAACCATTGGCATCAAACCAAGCATGACTTAAGCATCAAAGCGACAAGAGCCTCACAAAGAGATGGAGTGTTGACGTCCATAGAAACTCAAATGTATCACCACAAATCGTTGCATAATGCGCCAACGGGACTCGAAATTGAGGCTCTTTTTGTTATAACAAATTATGTGGTGGTTTTCTTGAGGCAGTTCCTAAATATCGCCAAGAACAAATGAAAGAGTGGTTTGGCAATTACCTTGATTGAATTTTTATTGGCGGTGCACAGTAGGGATGAGGCGAGTCAGGGAAAATGCAGACAAAAACTCGATCCAGTTAAATAATATGGCCCTTAAGTTGGACAGGATTTTTTGTCGCTGGATTGCTAATTGCAAGCTTTGTGTGCGTTACTTTTAGACTCAGATCACACGAGAAAAACTCGTATTTTTTCTGATTGCAGATTTAGTTCAGATTAAAATCGTGATTCAGTTCCTTTGGATCTCAATAATAACACTGTCATAAGCTTCCTTTACATTATGGATAGGGTAATGGGAAATACTCGATTTTGAGGGAATAATATCTGGTGAAATGAATTGCTTGAAATGCCTTCTCGTCGACCACTACAGGAAATGAACTTTCATTCTGACAATAAATTTTAGGCGTCAATTTCATTGGTCGCGAACATTGTTGAGATCGCGTGCTTGAGAGTGCTCTCATTGAACTTATTAATTACTCGTATCCACCCAAATTGCGAACAGAGGTCATGCCAAAACTCATTTTCCACATGCGCAAATTATTCCCCTCCAATCTAGAGACGAAATTGAAATGTGAAGCAAATTGCATTTGGTGATCTTAACCAAGCAAAATGATCTCTGGGGAATAAATCATTGAAAGCAGGGCCCATGATAAATTTCAGAATTTTGTTCAGTTTTCTATGGATCATTTTAAATATAGCCAAATTTTATCAATACCGCCAAGGACTTAACAAACTACGAAAGTGTGAGGCCCTTCGAATTTGCATTATTTTAATTGGACCGAAGCAATTTTTTAGAGTTACCCTGAATTGAGCCAACCTTAGGCTTATCAGTACAATGATTCTGCGGCCAAAAGCCTCATTTTTACAGAAAAAGCTATTCTTAAGCTGAATTTGTGAAATCCGTTATTCATACACTGGTTCGTGATTAAATTGAGACGAGCTGTTCTTGGTTCTAATTCTGGTAAAATTCAAATGGTGAAGAGAAGTGAAGTCTCCCTCCAATTTCTCCAAAGACAAAGAGTCGCGCAGTCGAATCCAATTGTTTGCTTATTTGAATTGAAATTGTAACGAGCCAATCTCTGAATGAAGGGTGGATGCAAAGTGCTCTTGATTAGATGCCGATTGAAGAGGGATTGGAGGATGACGGAGATGGAGTATCCACACAAAGACCGCTACAATGGAATTCAAGGAAAGTTTTTCAATGCCGCTTTCAATGAAAGTTTCGCTGAAACTCATAACACGAACTTGACCTCCTCAATCTTGTAGGGGAAAAAGGTGTAGGAGTCCTGGATTAGCATCCGATGCGTCAAATACAGGGTGCGTCAAAATTCAAGATTTTGATATTCTTCGCTTTATTTTCAGTACGAATAGTATGTGACGTTTTCACTTTAAAGAATTAACATCCCAAGGCTCATAACTAGGGCTAGGGAAAAATTTTTTTTACATCAAAAAATATTTTTTACATTTTTTGCCAATTTTACGTGAAAATAACATTTTAATTTTATTTGACATTTTTTGGAAAATTTCAACATTTTCTTAACATTTTTTGTACTTTTTGCTCAAAAATGTCATCCCAAAACTGGTTCTGAGGGACCAATTAATCAAATGAAGGCTTGAAATTTCCCGCCAAAATTTCCCGCTAAAATTGTCATTGTTCAATTCCACATTTTATGATGCCAATTAATCAAAATCTTTGGAAAGGGGAAAAAAGTGCCCTTAAAGTTCTTTTTGTTATTGTGAAAAAGTTCACATCAGAAACTTTGTGACCCTTGTTTCTGTGATTATTTTACGTGGGCTAAATAGATATGTGTAGAGTAAAGTATGTTTTAAGTTGGCACTGTTGCCATTATTTACTCAGACTTTCATATCTATTGCCTTTTAAAGGGTCTGAATGTGCTATCTGACTTATAACATAAACTGTTTTGACGTCTAGCTTATAAAAACACCCCGCCATGTAAAGCACAACCTCCCGTTTTTTTTAGCTAGAGTTTTGACGGCATTATTTCCTTCAGATGTCTGGTCACACTGTCTTACGTAGAATTCTCAAGTCCTCCACACATCTTGTCCCATTTCTCACACATTTCGTTGACTTTTTTGCCCTAATTTTTAACATTTTTTGCTCTTAATTTCAACATTTTTTGCCCTTTTTGCCCTATAATTCAATTTTTTTTGCCCTTTTTGCCCTATAAATCAAAATTTTTTGCCCTTTTTGCCCTATATTTTAAATTTTTTTTGCACTTTTTGCCCCATATTTCAAAATTTTTTGCCCTTTTTCCTGACATTTTAATGACATTTTTTGGACGTTTTTCCAACATTTTTTCCCGGTCTCTACTCATAACAAAACGGCACTTAAGACTACCTTTTTAAGGAAACGACGTTCAAATGTATAGACCATTTTTTTCAATTCTACCAATAAAAATAACATCAAAAAATACAATTTTAAAGGCTTGGTTAAATGGCCTTTATAAAAAGCTATTTTTTATTCAGCTTTGACTAATAATCAAGCAATAAATGAATTGATAGAGTTCAATCAATAATCATTGGCTTTTGCAAAATAAAAACAAGCTTGCATTCGAAGTCAATCTTTGAAGTAACCCTGTACGTCTCTCATTGCAGAATACGGAATCAAGTTTGAAGTGTGTCTCATCATCTCAGACTGAAGCAAACATAACGAGCACCTCGAGTAGTTTCTCACTTCATCACGATTTCTCTGACACTTTGCACAAAGACTAGGTCGGCCCACGCCCAAGTGAAAACCTACTGGAAAATTACAGACACCGGTCCACCCTCGCACACTTTTTTTCAAGGAAAAGACCCTTGGAAGTTTTTCTTACCAACTTGTTGATAGCATTAATTTTTATCCTCAGGAATGCAAGTGATCTTTCTGTGCGTAGCATTCTGTACAACACGTGAGGCCTTGGAAGCTTGCCTGCATTTACTTACAACTTTTACTCTAATGGCGAATTGGCATGCACCTGATCTAAGGCAAAAGAAAACAGTTATTACCGAAGAAGTAGCCATGGACTTGAGAGCATGGTCTCAGAGTCACATCCACAACTCATATTTCATGCGTGTGAGTGCGGACTGGAAACGAGCTCCGAATGGTCTGTCTTAAATATGGCTCTAAATCAAGCCTTGGAAGATGCTTTAGGCATCAAGACTCACTTGGATTGCTGGAGACCGGAAAAACTACACAACACTGGGTATTATTTTTTGTGCCTGAAGTTTCGTATCCCCGCACTTGACCAGTGATTTAAGGGCTGCAAACACAATGGAGCACGTGTGGAGTCGAGGTAAAATTGGCCCATGGTCGCACATGTGATCTTTGGGGTCGTTTCACCAACTTTGCATGTTTAATGAATAGAAAGAAAGTTTGCATGTGCGATAACAACTATGATAAGAACTGTTTGATTTTGAAAGCTAAAGAATTTACCTCAACCCCATGAAACTCCAATGAAAGATAATTTGAGAAGGATTTATCCTTTTGGGACATTTTTTTCTTAAAATTTACTGCATAAGTCTCTTTGCGATGCCCATTAATTAGAAAAGATCAGAGCTACCCAATTTAACCATCTGCAATGAGTAGATTGGATAAATGCATTTCGTAGCCCAAACTTGGACACTTTCTTGCCGAAAGGTGACTTTCTAGAGCTCAAACAAGTACATTGGTAACCAAAGCAAGTACGATTTCCTTACAGACATAAACATAAGAGACATATTTTCTGGTCTTGTGAAGTCTGTTTGCTTACCAATTATGCATGGTGTGCTCTCCTTATAAGTTAGTTACTGACTATAGACATGATTGATATAAACATTTCTTTGGACGAAACACCTCGTTTTCTTCCCTCTTTTCTAGCCCTTCAAATAAATTAATTTCCATTTTGTTTCCTTTTTTCAAGGTGAAAGAAGCACACACACTTACCTTTTTGATTTCCTCTTTCAGTGTTGCTGATTCATCATGGTGAAGTGTCACACCGACCAGAATGGCTAAAGTGGGAAAGGTGAAGTCAATAAACAACAACAATGAAGGAAGAAGTCAAAGGCAGCACTGAAAATGGACGCGTCATTCCTAAAATGGCGGGAAATCCAAACAGTTCATCATCTTCAAATGTGAAAGGCCGGAGAGAAGAACGGATATTGCAGAATGAACAGGAAATGCTGCGTCAACGCCAGGAAAAGCGATGGCGGAATATGACCCAGCAAGTGACCTCCACCGTCAAACAAGTTACCAATGCAAAGGCCAACAAAGTAGACCAGTTCAGTGAGTTGGCGCAATGCTTGTCAAGGAATGCCCCAGATTACCTCATCTCTCGAAATGGAGGCACATTAATGAAACTGCCCAAAACCACGAACAATGTGGCCTATTTGAACCTTCATCACCGGGATGATCTGGGCCACTACCATGCCCACAATGAGCAAGAGGTTTTGGCAGAGGAAATCTCGAATAACAATTCGGCTAATTCCATCTTCATTGTTCACCGAGGTCGAAAAATAGTGCGAAAAAAGAAGAGGAAATGCATCAAATGTAAGGCATTCTATTGTACTTTTTAGCTTCAAAGGCACAAACCTACGTAGGTTGATAGAGGCCGGATTTTTTTTCTTCTTTACATAAAATTGTTACGGCCATTGTAATGAAAAAGGTGTCGTTTTCAATTCTGTGAAAAGTATGCACCTATTCTCCACTTTCGATATCTTTTTCAAACAAGTCTAGATTTGTGGCCACGTTAAAGCTTGGGCTCTAAAACCCATGACCCGTACCTTTTGAGTACACCTACGTTTGTTAGCTTACACAGATGTGACATGGAGTCTTCAGAATAGACCCAAAGGTGAAATTTGCTCGTTTTTTAAACATCCACGTGCCGCTTTTTTCTTGATCGTGATGTTCGCTCTCAGATTTGTCACGCGGGAGAAATCTTTTTTAATTGCGTAATTTGCAGAAGGAAATCATAATTGTGCCTCAATGAGCCGAAAATGAGGTAAAGACATTTTGATGAGTGTGAGAATGAAGCCTGTTATTTCCAGGACTATATGGGATATGTCTCAATTTCAAGTATCCGCTGATATTGGCAGTGCTCATTAGTCTCCTGACTAATATTAGTACATAAAAACTATGTTCCGACGACACAGCAAAATTTCGGCAGACGTTTAAAGATTGTTTTCGTGGCACAACTGGGTTACACTGGCAAAACAAAGCCAAAGAATGCTTTAAAAGTGGGTGAAAATTGTACTTGCCACCCATTTTCGGTTGCCTCTTACTAAATTTGGTATCAGTATAAGCGGAAAAGGGAGCAATAAATCAAAACCCAAAAGCGATGTTGCCTGCAAATAAATCATAAACTCTGGAGCGGCACTAGTTTGAAATAATTTTGGTGGGGTAAAAAATTTGGGTCGTATTAATGCCCAGTGATCACGAGGAAGTAACGCCCAAATCCAGCCAGATCACAGAATGAATTATAATGCCTTTGTTCCGTATTGAAGAAGATCATTTGAGGCTCGATAGGTCGTCAAATTCAGATCCTTACTAGAAAAAAATGACAATCATTATCATACCCAATATTTTTGTCTTCCTGGCACATCAACAAGATACAAATCCTGTTAAATAAAATAATCTCGAGTTGAGACTCGATTTACTGACCAATTTGCGAATAAACATGTCACAACTAGTGAAAAATATAATAGTTTTACAAAATGAAATGAATCGGCTGAATTGCTCGTATATTACGGAAGAGACCCTCTTGAAGGTTTGAGAATACATTATTTTATGTCCATTGGAGATTGGATTTCATACGGCTGTCAGAACTTTGAATTGGCTTTTTGAATCCGTCGTCCCCATAGCAAATTTGGGAGTCTTTCATTCCCGGTTTGGTTCGCCGAGCTCATCGGTCAAGTTGAAGAATTGTCATCTTATTTTCGCCTGAAGCCCCAAGGACCCAAAGCTCGGAGCAAATTTCGCGCCATGACCTTTAACGCTAAACGTGCTTGGCCATAAGCAAATGCAAAACCCCTGTCAATCATGGGAACACTGGTGAGAACCTCGTGAGTTTCTGAACTGAAGCCAATGTAGGAAAACGAGCACGTCTTTTTGAGTGATTCGATGAACCTCAAGAGGCGTGGTGAAGTTCAAGATTTGAAGACAATTAGTACAAACCAACAAACTCCTGGCGATACAAGTGGTCTTGAAAATTGGGAATCTTAATTAGTTAAGGGCAATTCCCAACGAGTTCTCGGAGAGGACCTCCCTGGATAATCAAGTAGGTTCAAACAAGCAATAACTCGGGAGGTAATTGGAAATTCATGAATATTCACAAGCCCACACGCACAAACGACAGATCTTCCATTTCATGATCATTTCATATTTGGCCTTGATAATTCTTCAATCAGTCTTCAAAGCACGAAATTCATGTCTTTGACTTGTTTGTCCTGAAGGTGGGCTCTCAAAACGCTCTCAAAATCAGTTGAGGTAGTCTTGAATCAAAATTATCGCCATTAGATAAATTTGTTCCTAGTGCCTTGACCAATCACTGGAATTAGGCAAGGGCAGTCATAAAGTCACCTGAAGGTCGTGTGAACAGTGAAAATATCCCAAATGAACCCATAATTAGCCTTTGGCTAAATTTGCGAGGTCTGAACAATGATTTAATGAATAGGGTACGCCTTTTGTTCTTTTTTCCAAGATGAATAAGTGACTGATAATTGTGGCTACTCCTTTTTGTGATCAAAGTTTGATGTTGTGGGACTCTGAATATTTTTCATTAAATTGTTGGGCTTTTTGTGTTGTTGGTTCTAGTACCATTTGTTTGCAGAAAAGAGGAGGCAACACTCAATATGATCCGGATTCTTAGATTTGTTGCTTGCAAAGGGAAATTTGCCCAAAAATACTTCAACTCTAAAATTCAGCCTCTTTCTTATCACTGGCTCAGTGGTCTAGGGGTATGATTCGCGCTTCGGGTGCGCGAGGTCCCGGGTTCAAATCCCGGCTGAGCCCAGCTGTAACTTTTTGTTTTACTTTATGCTTTTTCATATTTATTTTTTAGGTCATGAATGCATCAAGAAAGTGAATAACAATTTTGCAGTGGAAGACGTTGAACCTAAAAAATTCCATAGAACGTCATCCCTTCAAAGCTTCTCAACGACAGGTAAGAATAATTTTCTTTGCAGTACAGCATTCGAAAAGGAATTTGGTCAAGTTAATTATAAAATGACGAGACTATCAACCTCCACATCAGTCGTTAATGTGGATAGGTTGATTTTTGATTAAGACAGCTTTTTAAAAGCTTTGTCTGTTGAGAACAGGAAGTCGCTTGGCCAACAATAGCACGCAGCGCCATCTCTGTTGTAACAGGAAAAGCTCGCGCTAGATTTCATAAAAGCTCACCCAACCTCGAAATTTTTGTACTTTTCTTGTTGTTGTTGATGCATTGGTTTTACATTCTTCATGCAAATTTGTGCTATTTTGTTCTACAGGTGTAGTAAAAACCTATATTTTTACAAACTCTACAAGATTGGTGGGAGAACATGTGACTATTCCAATCACAAGTTTATTCTTTAACACGTCTAAATTTAAAGAAGCAAATACGAAAAAGAGTTTATTTTTTTTGCGCTTTATTTTTCCTCTTATGGCTTGATTTAGGCTGTCTCGAAGAATCCTAGATTGGTGTTGAAGGCTTGATGTGATTAGCCTTGGTCACTTGAGGTAAAGAGTAGGGCTCGCAAAAAGTTGCTTTTTGCAACTTGCGCCAAAAGATGCAACTTTTGACCATTTTTGTTAAATTCAACAACTCTTCCATTATTTTGTATTGATCTCTTAAATCCTGCGCAAAATTGTTGAAAGACATATACTTGGCCACACTTGACATTTTCAGGGTTGTTGAAATTCGAGTCCCAAAAACTTAAATAGTAAATTGTGACAAAAGGAGACTAAGAAGTTAACTAGGGGGTAAGATTATCCCAAAAGTACAGGTTTGTACCTAACACTTTGTTTTTGTTGTGCAATGCATCAGAGCAATATTAGACCTTTTAATGGGCGCTAAAAGTAAGGATGTTTTTGAAAGCACAATGTGCATACCTTGAGTGGGTTACTTGAAGCAAAAAATGTATCAATTTCAAAAATATATTGCCTCAGTAACCCTGAAACTGTTTTCTTCAATTGGTATTTGGCCAATTTAATCACGAACATAATGTGTCACGAATGACTTTCGATGTGACATTCAACTGCAATTTGTGACAACAGTCTATGTCAAAAAGTGACTTTTTAGTAATGATGGACCGAAAGGGCTCCTAATCAAAACCGAAAGTTTCGGCCGAAAGAGGGCTTAACTGAAACCGAAACCGAAAGCAGCTGACCGCAAAATTGTATAAGTGCAAAATACACCTTAAAAATCAAATTGCTCATGTGTTCGATGTTGAGTAGTCGCAAATTTTGAAAGATCGGGAAACTTGAATTTCAGTGGTTTTTGGACAAATATTTTTTAGATTTTATTGTCAAAGGCCATCCTTTATAGTGCATGTCTGCCTTCGGTTTCGGTAGGCATAAACGAAACCGAAACCGAAATTTCAGCCGTAATTTCGGCCGAAAGCGCTTTCGGTCCATCACCACTTTTAGGCTAGAAAATGTAACTTTTTAGGCCAGAAAATGTAACTTTTTAGGCTAGATAATGTTACTTTTTAGGCCAGAAAATGTAACTTTTTAGGCTAGATTATGTTACTTTTTAGGCCAGAAAATGTAACTTTTTAGGCCAGAAAATGTAACTTTTTAGGCCAGAAAATGTAACTTTTTAGGCCAGAAAATGTAACTTTTTAGGCCAGAAAATGTAACTTTTTAGGCCAGAAAATGTAACTTTTTAGACCAGAAAATGTAATTTTTTAGGCCAGAAAATTACTTTTATATCCTTCACCAAATTAACTTTTCACCAAGAATACTATTAACAATTTGATCCGTTACGCTCCTATGAATTCTTGATAAATCTAATCCTATATATTTTTCGTACCTGGTCAGTCTTAAAAGCTAATTTGTCTCAACAGAAACCTTTGGAGTAGAATCGAGCTCAAGTAATGCTGGACCATACGAAAAAATCTTTTCCCATAACTTCCCTCCCTTATCTTGTTTTAAATGCTAAAAAATAATATAAAGTGATTGTTGACGCATTTCCTGGAACTTTCAGGTTCCTTTGCTTACACAAACATCGAAACTCGTTCAAAAACGGTTTCGCTACTTTGAAACATTTTGTGACAAGTGTTTGTCGGTATAACTCATACCATAAAAACGATTACTGTTTTGTTAGCCAAGCAAACATTAAATCAGATTCTAAAAAGGCCCCTTCGTCGTACATCTACATTTTCGATTAAGAGGAATACTACAAGTTTTGGGCTATTAGCGTGAATTGTCCCACCACACGGTCCCATTTATATTTGTGGCACTGGGAAAAAACTATTTACTGAATTTCAAAAAGTTCATCCATATTTGTAGACGGGTGGTTTTATCTGGAATGGGAATAATTTAAACAAATTATCTGCCTCTCATCATGCACTCTCACGTGGCCCAAATAAATCCTGGCTTTCCAGCAAGTGAAAATTTAAGAAAAAATGAGCATTTTCCATTTTCTTAAGCATTGAAATAATTATAATTATAATAATTATATAACAATATTTTGTTTGCGGTTTCAGAAATGATAATCAACCGTCACTCCAAATGGATCCAGAGTGTGATGTGGATATTAAATAAATATAGCGCTACTTTTTAATCAGCCAAATCTTTTTGTGTTGTTTAAATGTTTAATCTGTTATTGGATTTTGCAAGGTACTTAGGTCTTAAAAAAGGTAACTTCTCATCAAATCAAAACATAAAGGGATTTTCATTGTGTTTAAAGCTTCTAGTCATTGACTGCGACGAATGTAACTTACGATCATGTCAATTTTGACCCAAAAAGTAATTGTGCCGTTATATTTTCATCGTAATAACAAGACACTGAGTATACTCAGTGAGTATACTTCCGTGAGATATCCCAGGTTCAGTCATTCTCAATCTAGTCAATCTATCCAATAAATATATTAGGTCTAATCTATTTATGCACTTCTAAAAGGGGGAGCAATGAATGAAAAATCTTGAAGAGTCAGTTTCATTGAGTTCAGGTCAGATTTTAATGAAAAGAGCGATGTGGTTCCCTTTCTTACTTTTGAGACCCCCTTGGTACTTTTTTTGACCAAAAAATACTCCGGGGCCTTCTGTTGAGTTTACAACCCTGGAAATACATTCAACTTGAGACTAGATCATGCAATCTGATCATTATGGTTCTACATTTGACATTTGTCTTTTTTAACTTGCACGTTTCGTCTGATCAAGATTGTTTTGGGAATATGCAAGGTGACATCCTTTGCAATGCTTTGCTTCAACCGTAGTCCAATTGATATAACTAATTGTTAATTGGCGAATCAACGAATTGAGCATAGAATAGCTAACGCCATGTCAGACCGTAAGCATAAACAAGTCATCACTTTATTTCCCTGGTGAAATCACATTTTAATTGCCCTGCTCCTGAGGAAGCCCACCATAAAGAGAAGGCAAGCATAGAACCTTTTGAACTTCTTAAATGTTTCAGACCTTCTGAAACGGGCCAAATGATTTGCGCACTAACTATAATCGACAAGTATATGACAAAAGCCAAATTGATCCAAGCAAATATAGTAGTACACACATGGTGGTCCCAATGACATTTTTGCTTTGCAATTGATTTTCCTTCTCAGACCTATTGTTCGCATTAACCCATTAAGGTTTAATGTGAGCTTAAGAAATTCCTTTCAGGGCAAGAAAGCCACGGCCTCATGTTTTACTTTCGCTCAATTTTGCCGGATCCACGGTAATCGGGAGCGTTGTGAGGCCTTTACAGACCACCTACCCTCTCGATACAAGCATCGCATTTAAAAACTTCATCAATTTAGACTCCGTATAGCGTTATTGTGGTTCAGGTCCTCTAGGATGGGTTGATGTGTTCGTTGTGTTAAGGTATCAGGTAGAAGTCGTCGATTTCCTCCATCCCATCCATTTCTGCACATCCGCTCTCCGGGAAAATGCAAACTTTAATGACGCTATTAGAAACATCAAGCGGGCATTGCCAGGCAATTGTACGGTGAAGATCGAGGAGTAGTTCGCTTGTACTGTGGATAGAGGACCCACTTGAGTGTGTAGAGACAGGAACCTCTCACCACAGGACGCGAACTTCAGCTGACGCGTAGCCCAATGAGGCCCTTAAAACGGTGCGGCTCTGCAGTGAATTTAAAATAAATTGCCAAAAAACGATAGAAATAGGTGTTTGATAGCAAACATCGCTTCAGAACATTGTTGCAGCATTAGATAGCGCTCCTTTTCCTACCATTCATTTTTTATAATGCTGCTTTCTGTTCTCGGGAATTTGTCAAAACTGAGCTCCTTCAGACCAATATCTCGCACAAAATGGAGAATGGATCTCGAATAAATGCAAATGTAACTTAAATATAATAATACCAACTTCAGACAACGAGTTCAGTTATACTTCGATCAAGTTTCATGAAGATTGGGCGTCTTTTTAGAAAACTGTGGCCATGTTATTAACAGTGAAACTCACAGCCACAGTATCCACACTCTTCCCCATAAAAACATCATTTTTAGTCAGCATTTTATCGTCTGAAATCCTTGAAATCCATTAGATGCCAAATATCAACATTTTGATCAGCCAAACCGAGAGGAAGCACGAGATTAAACAATTTTTTTGTCAACTAATAGTTGAGTTGTTGATGATTCCCTCACACTGATTATTCATGCAGAATGCAGTGAAGAACAGATCACTCTCATGGAGCACTGTATTCTTCGCTGTGATGGTGTTGTTTGGTACTTATAATCTGAAACCATTGGTATTTCAGGATAAGTTGATTAGGGTTGATAATGAGTGGTGAACGTGATTTACCCAAGAGTGGGTTGCATTTAATTATCTCTAAGAGACAGAAACACAAACTAGAATGATGTCTAGACAATTTGTTCACTGATTTAGTATAAAATATTGAATATTGAGTCCATAACACTTCCCTATCGTTCACTCCAGAGGGCCTCATTGGGCTCTCAAAAACAACAACAAACAGTCTGTAAGTATATCCATGGTAGAGAGAACTGTTCGTTCATTTGAACCACAGACCCTGCTTCCCAAGATACGCCATCACATGAGTAGGATGGTTTTGAGCGTCAACTTGAGTATTATGATTTTTAAAGAAGCGCTAGTTCTTTGACAAAAAATGGCCCTCTAGGTGCTCATATTTACTAGAGCCACTTGAATGAAAAGAGTATGGGTATGAAATATGAAATTGATTGGTCCCACTTTGAACCATGGGTCTCCACGTAATTGGAGAGTGGAAAGGACAGAGCCTTGCTGAAAAGGTCAAAACTATCTTGGAATGTGTTACTTGAGGTATGATGTGTTGATAGACTGGGACCAAAACTGTCATGTGCACACCCTTTTATTACAGTGGCCCAGAACCTGAAAAATATATCAACTTTTTTGACACGCTCTATGTTGGGATAAACATTAAGAAGAGGTGCTTTGTGAACAATTGAATGCAGATAAAGTAATGACGCATACATCACTAGCAATAATAAATGACTTGAACAGTCAACAAATTTGATAACCTTTGCTCTACTAGTATCCATTGTGACTTTCACCTCCAAACTTCTAAGATGAGCGTAGAAAAAATGAAAAGAAATGCCAAACAAAGAGCCTGTTTAAGCATTCTAGTAAGTGATCTATTTAATTGAAATGGCCACGAAACATAATGTTGGTAAAAATTAACAAAAAACCTGTTTTCCAGGCTTAATTTTGTACTTGGGCAGTTTTTACAACAAAATGATATTGATTTTTTAGTCCAAAAAGTACATTTGTCTTATCTCTTTGTACTTAAAACGTGTCTATGACATTTTAGGCTGGATCTTATTAGTGCAATAAAAATATTCTTTTGTTAGGTCTGAAAACATAATGCAAACTTACTCACTCCTCTTATGATACTTTTTAATGTATTTTTGCCCTTTTCTTCACAAAAAAAACTGTTTGAGTCCTCCAGGTTATTCTTTGAGAATGTATCAAAGTGTGGTAAATCGAATCAAATGGGGTGGCAAACATATTTCAAGAAACAAACCTCTGATTTGTGAACACAGATATATGCTTGGATTTCAACATATTTTACAGTTTTTTGCATCTTGTGCAGAGTTTTTTAATATAATATTTTTTTTAATGAGAATTTCGTTTTTCTTTGGTTATGGGCACGCCTTAACAAATGGATTGTTTGGCCAAAAAACTTTAAAACAGAAGTATTTCGTTGTCGTGACACTTTGCATTCAGCACCAAAAGCTATTGTTAAGCTTAAAAAAGTACCAATCGACGTTCGAAAAAAATTACAGTTTGACAGTCATTTGATTGCACAAAATTCTGTTTTATCCATATTTTTGATAGCACCATCACCTCAATACCAAATTATCTTGGGCAATGGTTTGGCTACCCTCGTACATACCTTGGAGGGTGGGTCTCTTGTAGCGACTATTCTGTGATGGGCACCTGAGTGAAGAACATATAGCGCGCACGTAGCTCGTAGAAGCCGCGTTCCGAACGCCCTCTTCCACATTTTTGGCATGAGAAAAAGAAGACATCAAAGTCTGCCAAAGGAGAAGACGAACCGAACACGAAGAAGATAACCAAAGAACGAGGAAGCAGTTGGTTTGTGGAGAGCGTACCGTGCACATGCCGTATGTATTCGGCTCCCTACGATTACTCTCTGGCTTCATCCACATCACAACACATATAGTAATCGAACCGTCCGTCGTTCTACTCATCCCATCGTCTTTATCATCATCATCGGAACTTCCAGTGGTCGCTTTCTGCCGACAAGCAAGTAGTGTTTAGAGTGAAGTGTTTGCCAGTGATAAACAACACCACTACTCGCCTTCTCTCCATACGGAAAGTAGTGTTGTTCGTATATGAGAACCTGTGTACGTTCCAAGTTTTCCTGAGAAGACACGGGTATTTGGAATTTTTCCAATCAGACCTAACGTGCTTGTGGTTTTTCATTGGCAGAGGGCGTTCTTATCTCTCATAGACACTTCCGAGCTCAACGTGTCCGAGAATTAGCATTGCAAAATGTTAGTGACCAATATTCACCTTGGGAACGGAAAGATCTAATGGTCAAGGTTTTAACGCTTTTATGTACGGGATTGTCGAGCGAACAAGGAGGAACGGAGTATGTTTTCTCAATTTTCATTGCCATTCTCAGTGAGGCCATGAATGAATTGAACATAAATGAACAGGAAAGAAAAAAAAAACACCACCACGAGCGGGCAAAGAAGAAAGTGGCCCATTGTGGTGGTCAGCCCAAATGAGAAACTTTAGATTGTAATTATGCAAATAAATCGATGAAAGGAACATTGATTGTGCGGCCTCACTGGCATTTAAAGGGCCCTCAGCATTGATCTTCGTCAGTTAATGAATACATTGCCCTATCCTAGAAGATTCGAACTTTACTCTTTGAGCCATGCATACTTTATCATCAAGATCGATATGAAGCCAGATCACTGAGATCAGCAAAGACACAGATCAAAAGACAAGAAAGTTTGGACTGGTTTTGACTTTGAATTCTGAATTTGTTTGAACGAATCTGTGCTAGAAGGAAGTTAACTGTTCAAGGTTTCTACAGAGACACATGGTTGGTTTGTTTTGTTCGTGGTTTTTCCGAGTAAACGAGCAAGATGATTTGCATGGCGTAGATAGTATTTATTGGTGGGTGACTCCAAGCAAATGCATGCCACTGACCTTGGACACAAACTAACAGATACACTTTAATGAGAAAAAGATTACTTCTTCCTTCTCTGGCATTTTGAATGAAGCTTAGAATGAGGATTCTTCCCTCTCTCTCGCACGAGTAAAACCACAACCAATTTTCGGTGTTTGAGTGTAAAATACCCGTGTCTTCTTAGAATCGGATCTGATGTGAAATGGATTCGTCACAGTGTTTCGAGAATCACAATGGAAAGTTATGAAGATGTGTCAAGGGTTCAAAATCGATTGTGATCTTCTTCTTCTTCTTCTTCCTCCACCATCAAAGCATTCTTTGAGCAAACCCAGTGAATCAGTGAGTGAATCCAAGAAGAGGTGAAAGCTGACGAGTGGAATCTTGTGAAAATCTGAGAAAATAAGCATAATCTCAAAGTGATTCTCAGGAGTAATTGAATGGTTACGACAATGTGTCTTCCAGATCCAGTCTATGGGAACAATTGAGCGAAAGTAAGTGAACAACGACCGAAATGTCAATCGCTATCTTCATACATAAAATCGACCCAATCCTCATGCATTTATGTAGACACACTTTTAAAGATTTTTCTTTCCGATAAAAGAAGCGGCGCTAATCAACATTCAGAAAGAGAGAAGGGGAAATCGGGGAAGAAGGATGATGATTTTGACTGATTTTATGGCTCGTGTGAGCATATCAATGAACTTTGCCATAATTTATGGTCATGATTGGAAAAATGAAAGTGGTTCATGACTAGTGTGAATTGATTATCAGTTAATGAAATAAGTACAGCAATCGGTAGGGTGCCCTATAACAACCGTGAGGGACTTTCTCGCGTAATTCCTATCGTAAAAACTGGACTTGAGTATGTGGTGATGAAATGGAGAATTTGGCAGAAAATGTGACCAACGGCATGGAGTTTCCTTATTAGCATTCCTGGGGTTGGATCAAAAAAGCCTCAAAGAATTCTTAGCACATGACGTGAAAAAAAAAATCCCGCTATTCACTCATTGCAAGCATGTCTTATGGTCGAATATGCTTATACGGGTGGAGGCATGTATTGCCAAATGAATTCTCGCACTCCATGCGACCAACTAAAACGAACACCATGCAAAAGTCCTCGAAATGGGGACCGATGAGCTCAAAGGTCTTCTTGTCAACTGACGAGTTTCCTGTGTCAGCTGTTGAGTTACCCAATAACGTACATGCAAGTCTTTGATAGGTTTTGGCAACGTTTTCACAATTGCCATCTCGGTTAGGTTTGCAAATTGATGGAAAGCGTAGGTGGATTCATTCATTGATCTTTCACAAAGTTATTTGCCAATTGTTTACGATATATACTGAGAAGTACTCAAAACTTAAGTGTTTGTTTGAAGACCAACAGGCTATTTCAATCCCATTCTGAAAAGTCAGCATTGGAGGAATTTTAAGTGAACATTTGAGTGTTCACTCCAATGCTATCGTACTTTATTGTAGACTTTTAAGTATTCGGCAATTCGATGTTAAAATGCAATACACTTAAACTTAATAGTCGTAAAAATGCACCATGAAAGGATGTGAAAGATGAATCAGTCGACATCCGTTCTCTTGGACAAATTGTTACCCCTTGTTATTTTTGTCAACCTGATTGTTGCTTTTCTGAAGGAAAAGACTTCAAATTTGCTATCCTCAAATGCAGAGGCTTTTAAACTTTTTTATAATTTGAGCTTAAGATCGTGCAGGGAGAATTACAATTGTTTGTTGCTGGTTTGCTATTGGTTCGTGCTTGTTTACTGATTTCTTGAAAGGCATGAATGTACATCTGATATGGATTGTTTGCAATGCATAATGACGGATTGCTCGTTACTTATTTTTAATGAAGAGTTGGTTCATGAAATTTCATGAGCTAATCAGCTCAAGGATAATGAAGTAATTAAACGTTTCAAGAAGTAGCTCGATCATTTTGATAAATTTCCGTAACGACATATTTTTGGCACCCTGGCTGCAAGGCCGAGATTGAGGGTGGGAATTTTGGTAGCCCAGTGAATTACTCGAACTTGTCACATCCATCACAAATTACAACGTCCACGCTGACCAAAGAAGGGTTGTTACGAGGCATGATCAACATAAATTCTTCATTATTCCAAACTTGAGAGTTGCTTCAACCCGTTGAAGTCGGTGCACACAAATGGCAAACCTTTTTGGACATCCCGCAGTTTATTATGTTAAAGACGCAGAAGTTACAAAAGTTTCGTGAACAATAGTATCATAAATCATGGAGAAAGAGAAAACAATTTAGCGTCACCAACCTTAAATACTACACTACACTTACACACAGCACAGTTTTCCCCGTTTTCACTCGAGTTTGGAACGTGCTCATGGTCTTGACACTGTGGAAACTCCTTCAAAGATTTATCAGAGGATGTCTCTCCAAACGACTCTTCAGCAGATTCCAGCCAAAGATTCCAAAGAGAGCTATCGACTATTCACCGATTCTTGACAAGTTTTTTTTCGCTGGCTTTGCCATTCCTTTTGGGGCTCTTCTATGGATTTCAAGGACAAAAAAGGCCAGAATCCTACTCAGTCCCGTTGAAGTAGCTCTTTTGTGTCTTTGCTGCTAAGATATGGATTGGAGGAGGAAAATGAACATCTTGGGAGGTTGTCGTAAGGGCCCAAACTGTTTGAAGGAGTCCTTAATAATCGCAGTACAGACAACCACAAAGAGGTAGTAGGTTTTGGCAGTGCCTCTAATTGAAATTTGGGACCGGGAAGATAGGTTTCAGTGACAGACATTTCTCAAGGCCTCATGTCAGGAGCTCAAAGAGCTCTTGGCCAACATCCTCGTTCTTTCTTCTTGTACATCCATGGAAAAGTTTTGGGGATGCCTCCTTCATCTCTCAACATGAATGGATGGACGCAGTAGATTTACCAAAGCTTGGGTCGTCAAGAAAAAAATGAGAATCATGACCACCCCAGATCATGTTTCAAGACAAATTCTCTGAAAATTGGCTGTTCCTCAATTAAGCAATTACGAGCCATCAACAAAAAAGCGTTTGCACAAGCTGAATCTAGGCTTGCCATGAAAAACTGTCAGCATCGATCATTTACATTCCACACATGGCTCCCTTACATTTTCCTTGTCTACAAGAGAACCATGATTGATGCCATTTCAATTGGGAATGCTTGAATAATGAGCACACATATGTTGGCCTCAAAACCACTCTCACCTTTCTTATTTTGGAAAGGGTTGTAATCAGTTTTGGGATTAGCTTTGGCATCCCTGAACACGGTGCTCTTTTCGACTTCAACCAATTGAATGAAGAGGGAAAATATGGTGGGAATGTTTTTAATCGGCTTAGAACGGGAAATGTGAACACAATCTTAGCCGAAAGGAGTAAAGCAAATTCTTTATTTGTTGTCCATTCCAAGATATTATTACGATCTGGTGTCTTTTTATGGAGTTTAAAAGAGAAGTAGTATAATGAACTATTAAGAACGTTTCGGAAATTCCAAGTATATCAAATGAACTTTGTCAATGTTCAGCTACCGATAGGCTTGATCTAAGGTGGGTGACTTTAATCAAAGAGTCCATCATTATGGCCTCAATCCATAGAAATAGGATAAAAATAAATGTTGCCGCGAGGTGACGATGGCCAATTCACCGAAATTAAATTGCTCGAGGGCGTGTTTCAAGATGCGGAAATTCAGGATTGGGCGCTGCAATTACATTCCAAAAATGAGCTTGATCCTTGCACCGTTAGTAACCATGACCATAACCAAAAAAAACACGGTCTCCAATTCACTCAAACAGAGTCGTTTCTTGGTGGTGCACCATATCAAATTAATCTGGACGACGACTGGAATGACGTCGCTGAAGTTGCTCAAATTGTAAATGTCAGAGACATCAGTAAACACCTGAAAAGTCATTTTTCAACGGTGGATTCTCATCTAAGATAAGCGTAAAAATGGCTTTATCTGTCAGTCTCTTCCTTTGCAGATGAGGGGAAGAAGGTGAAAACCTCATTCGCTCTTAGTTTTCCCATCTCAATAGTCGTGACTTCGTTTCGCCCTAAAAGTGGTATTGAGTCACCGGTTATTATTATTTCTGATTCTCCCCTCGTCCAAGAGACAGGCAAAATCAGTAGCCGTGATATTCAAAATTCCAAAAACTTGAAGACGAGTAGCAAGCATTGTTCATCCATTGAATTTAATGACCTTGGGAATATTTCTCTTGGCATGAAATCCACCGTTTTGTATGAATCTGAGGTTTTCTCTCATCGTTAGAGTAATCCGATTGTGGCCCTCGTTTTTCGTCAAAGTACCTGTTGACGTCATCCAAATATCCGTTTCAATTCTTGATGCTGCCATTTAATGAGCGTCAAAGGAAACATGAAGTTTGAAACAAGCAATAACAGCCCAGAGTCTCCTTCAGAATGGAGTTAACGAGCCAAATCTGTGAAACAATCCCCTTTTAAACGAAAAGGCTCGCCTTCACAAAGATGAAGGGGGATCTAAAAAATATACCTCTCATTGTCATTTAATGGTGGAACAGAAATGACTGTCATTGATGCCAATTAGGAAAAAGATGCTCCCATTTATTCATTCCTTTGCTTGAGTCCAATAAATTACAGGCTGTTTTGAAGAGTACATTACCTCATCAAAATAATCGTCGGAACTATTTTTCTACTCACCTGAGAACCTCATGTAACATGATTCTTTTGATTCTTACATGAATGCTAAATGTCCCGAGATTATGTTTCTGTTTGAAAGTTAACCTTTTTTCAACATTTGAACACACTTAATAATTCATTACTCACTCCTCTGACTGAGTAGACAAGTTACCTCTCAGAATAAAAAGCATAACCCGTCGAAGACTTTCCATTCTGTATCATGCATTCGCACAAGGAAGCCCGTAATTAGACTCAAGCGACCTCCTGAAATTGACTGGGCATCATCATCCATCTATCGATTGATCCTCGGAAATTTCTATTTGATGGCACTAGTCCTGCCTCCCTTGATTCTTTCTCCCCATGCAAGAAAACGATCCATCCATCCAGGTACTCAACTCAAAGCAATGTAAGCAAACGGAAATGCTCTGTACTTACTTGAGCACACTGCATACGAGTTGTATTGGTACCATCTACCCCCTGTGAGGGCAACTCGATTCTCTTGTCTTTGAAATGAATGCGGATCGTGGTGGATACCTGAAGTGTCCAATTTACTCGCCAATTTTGGTGTCTGCCTGGCAATTGGAATCCAATAACTGGAGAAAGGTCGTATTGGAGTGGATTGCTGGCTGTACCAGATGTATGTCGAACAAGCTCGTGTTAAATCGAGGAATCCGAGGCGTGTGCAAAAAGAAAATCTTCAAGAGCCGTCTTGATGAAGGGGTGGCTGAAGGAACCGGCAATTGTGAAATGCCCAACTTTGATTTTAATCAACACGAGCGACTCTCGGTTAGAGGTTCGTGTGTATCGTATGTCGTACAGCTGCTCTCCATGTTCTCTTTGTGTTCTTTTGACCCCGTTTCGCATGCACAATTTTCCCAATGAAGCTGGTCTCAAAAGTACCTACGTGCTTGTTGCCTTTATTTGACACATATGAAAACTGTGTTTTGAGATTTCAGGCTTAAAAGGCGGAATGGCGTCACCCTGATGTGGTCATTTGTATCAAGAATGCAATGGGAAAAGCCAAAGCGATAGCCATTTTCAATTTAAGTGTGTGGTTGAATGTGAATCCTTGAAATATCCTCTGAAAAGCGTCGTTAACCTTTGCTTCTTGAAATAATTGAGAAAGCTGTTCATAACCATAAAAGCCACTGTACTTTTGAATTCATCCATGGCCCAATTTTCTCCATGGTTCGAAGATTTCCGTTCGTTTCAATCGGTTCTTCTTGCGTTTTCGAAAGAGATTTCCTGGTTGTGAAAAAAAGGGGAAGGAAAGAATTTGGCGGGCAAATGTCTATCGAACAAAACGTAATTATTTTCCACCAAAGCTCAATCAGAGAAGCTCGAATTGCCTCTCAAAGTGTAACTGAATCCTTTGGCCATTAGTGGGCCTACCCAAGCATGGGAACGACAACCTGATCAAGGCCGAATGCTTTTTGATTAAAACTCCAGCCAATTCAAACGACTCCCCTTCCCGCCACAATGATTTCAAATATCGAAAAAGAGTCTTTGTGGATCATGATAAAAACTAGGGTTGTAAGCGGGTCTCGTTTATGACTCTTTGGGCTCGAATCGAATCTGATTTTTCCAAAAATTGGAAAGACTCGAATTTTTTTGGTGGCTTTTGAGGCTTAAAAAAACTCAAATCGATTGACAATGAATCGAATCATCAAAAGAGCACATTCCGCTCAAGCAAAACATACATCAAAAAAGAAGAAATAATAATCTTCAACCATTAGATTGAAACCGGCCCACCGTGGCATGTAATACAAGTCGACTTTTACTTAAAAATGTTTGCCAGAACCATATAATTATTGGGAACACATCACGAAGAATTTTAGGTTCAAGATCCTATCAATTCGTGTACTAAGCTCCAAATCTAATATTAAAATGAAATGACTCTTGAATCATTCGTCATCAAGTTTTGATCAAAAAAAGACTCTAAGGACACAAACCCGAGTCAGTTGTTTAGGGCTCATATGACTGTTGAATCTCGAGTCATTGAAAAAAAGACTCGCCTATAACACTAATAACAACCACGAGGTTCCCGTGATTCAAATCGAAATCGATATCCAACATCCAACTTACGATTCATGTGCTGCATATAAATATTTCGCTCCTTCTAATCTGCGAAACTTCAGGGTCGCAAGATTCCACACAATCCAATTGTCATGATGAGAGACACAGGTCCTAGATTTGAGAAATGATCCGTTTTTATACCTCGTCCTTCTCCAAGAAGAACCACAGGGCCAATTGGCTGCGTAATGAATTGCAACACATCTTGATTTTTGCCATTTTTCATGCGTTTGCACGATCGTAAAACCATCTCGTGATGCCTCCAACGTACCTGCGTTCTCGTCTCAGACATTGCAAGAAATTACCTGCCTTTCCTACTACTACTACCCTTCTTAATTACGGCTTGAGCCCCAGAAGAGGCAAAAAATGTGCAAATCATACTTGAGCTCATGCATTATTACTCAACACCGGGGCCATAAAACGCTGCTCCATTACTTGTTCTAACCCTCGAGGACATCATCAAAATGTAAATTCTTTTAGCTTTGTTGGTTGTTGTGCTTTTTTGGGGGACGAGAGTCATCATCATTAACTCAGCTTGGTTCTTGAGCTCTTTAGATTGGATTAGTTGACAGAGTGTGATCCATCTTGGAACCGAAGGGGAAATTTGTCCAGAGGATGAATGAATTGGCTGAAATATTCCAACCACGATATGGATGGTCATGTTTAATTACGCATAGTTTTAGATTGGACAGGGTCATTGACAAGGGTTTCTCGGGAAAGGTTCGAGATTGGCGGGTCACAATTTCTCCTTGAGGGCTATTTAAACCTTAGGATATCGCGAGATTAGCACTTTTACTACGTACCATCGTCGAGGGGTTCCTGGTAAGATTGAGCTGAAACGAGGCCTTATGTGCATTGGAGTGTAAAATTAAAAGTGATCATAAAACATTCCTCCTTGGCTTTGAAACGGTTGATTCCTCCGGAAGATATGGTTAATAGATGGGGCTCGAAAACCATTGCACTAAATCAGGTTGACAAGTGACGTTTCTCGATGAACTGTGCTTTGAATAGGGTTGGACTTCTTTTTCTGGATTGAGCATTAATAAAGGCCAGAAAAAATGTTACCTTGCTGTCGGGCAGCAATTCTAGACGTTTAAAGGAGGAAGGTCAGCTGACAATTGCGCTCGTAAAACATCAGCTGATTCTACGCCATGACACTTCTGGAATTTCTGCTCTACGACATTCGAAAAATCTGGGCCCTAATCATTAATTCATGCGTTTTTTAGGAAAATATTTGTGGTCTTTCGTGTTAAAACTTTCATTTGACGCGTCACTTGACTTTAAAATTTATCATCAGTTTTGCAGACATGACTCTATTTTTTTTACTTCCAAATTCGATTTGCGACAAATTCAGCGTTGTCATTTGCATTAGATATTCCGTTACTGGAATGACTGAGCTTTTTGGAATTTTTTGGCAGACTTACATCGGTATAATCGCTTGGAAGATCATTGTTCGATATATTTCTGAGGAAGATGTTCATTAATGTTTCAATGTCAGCGATTTGATTCGTTACCGATTCAAACGAAACATTAAAGAACATTGATAGACAGTAGTAATTGAAGCGACCCTCCATTTGACAATCAATAAGCAAAATAATAATTTTCCGTGCTCAGGATGACAAATTTAATAAAAAGCTTCCATTCCAACACTCAAAATGAGTTCTTGATGACAAAATAACCCTTTTCTTGCATGCTAAGTAGCTCTAATATTGACGTTATTTCCAAATCAAATGAGAACACGAAACAACAAGGAAAAAGGCATTTTTTGTGAGTAGTCTGGAACCAATTGGTAATCACAACACGTCAGAAAAGACGTCCAAAACTCGACATGAGATCTCTAAGATGATCAGGGCCTTGTTTTGAATGCAATAAAGGGCTAGAATGACATTTGCAAACCACATACTAGATATTCGAAAACACAATCCCCTCCGGATTTGTTCATGAAATCTCAGCGAAAGCTGGAAAAAGTATTTGTTGTCGAGATTCGGCCAGGCAATTAAGATGGATTAAATACAGCACAGCCAAAGCAAGCCGATCCACATCATTTGAGAGGCTTACTACTTACCGTGATCGGTGGATCTAATCCCGAACGGAAAAAGTGTGAACGAACGACGAACCACTTTGCTCTCTGTCAATATTTGAAAGACTCGTCTTTACTACATAAATACATGAACACGCACTTGTTCTGAGACTTGTCTGAATAGCGAGAAGAAGAAGCTTCCTCTATTTAACAACAGCAGCATAAAGATCTTTTACGAACGTCATGCGTGTGGAAATAGAGCACTATAAATAAAGAGTACGATTACACATAAGAAATTTCAAGTGACCGAAATGAGAATTGGAAGTTTCTCTCTCATCAGTAAAGCCCGGATTTTTTTTTCATTTTTCTGTGGAGCAGATATTCCAGACGTTTCAACAAGTAAAATCGACTGACGGATCATCAGCTGACCCAAGAAGCACGGAAATCATGGAGGTGGAGGCTAGAAATGAGAATTATGATTTCCAGTAGAAACAAACCATTTGCGTTCTTCGGCAAATGAGACCTGGCTTGCATTGAGAATAACACGTATTTCAAATTTCAGCCCAATCGAATGTCCGAGTGAAAAGTTATGCCTTCTCAAACTTATGTACTGAAGAGAGCATAGAATGAATGAACTCACCCTTTTGTGGTAAAACGATTACCACAAAAGGGCGAGTTCATTCATTCTCGATAGGATTTGCACTGAACTTTGAGTGAGCATAACTTTTGACTCCGACGTTCGATTGAGCTGAAAATTGAAATACATATTCTTGTCAACATATGGAAGGTCTCATTTGCAGAAGAACGCAATTAAATTGTTCTTACTGGAAATCATTATTCTCATTGCTAGCCTCCCACTCCATGATTCTAGTGCTTCTTGGCTGACCCTAAGTTGTGAAAACGTTTGGGATTGGTGCTCCACAGAAAAAAAATCCCGGTCTATCCTTACCAGTTCTATAATAATTCTAACTAATTTTTTTTAAATATAAAATATTTTAAAAAAAAATTATTCGTTTTTCCTCCATTTTTTTCAAATATTTTGGCTTTTTCAAGGAAAAAATAATCATTTTCTCGAATTTTAAAGTCAGAAAAAAATTTTCAGGCAAAATTGAGGGAAATAGACGAACGACTAATGCTCAATAAGGGTTACCAAAAATAAATTCAAATTACAAAAACCTCTACAAAATGGCATTTGTCCTGAAATTTGACACTCACAACCAAAACTACTGCCATCCACGAAAAAAACTGCGCCATCTATTGTGGAAAACTGAAAATTGTAGTTTTGAATCAATGACATTCAAGTAGACCTCCAAAAACGGCCAAATGCATCAAATTTACCAGAAACAAATTTGGAAAATGTGTTTCTGACGGACAAAAATGCCAAATAATGGCCTTGTCCAAAAAAAATATTTCTTAAATATCCGGCTCTTTCCAAATATTTTGGCCTTTTTAAGAAAATCTATATTGGACATTTTGTCACTTTTTTGCAAATGTTTTTCCGGGCCCTACTTATCAGTAACTTCACATTTAATAGCTGGTCTCTGAAAGAATAGTAAAATAAGATCTAGTTTCTTTACTTACCTAAGATATAAAATATTGGTTAGTGCTGCCAAAATTTAAGATTGCAATGTTATCCCTTTTTCCATTTCCTGAACATGGTTCCCTTTTCGAAAGCAAAAAAAACCCTCAAATTCCATGTTTTCTCAAAATAGTGACAAACAAACCCTTTCATCGAAACAGATGTTATCCTAACATTAAAAACCACCTGAACCGACATTCTTAACCACTCCAAACATCTTGAAAACATCTTTTAAAATTTGTATACCGGATTGTCGACGTCACTCCAAGCTCTAAATGACTTTTTTTATCTAATCTATCCGAGTCGACCCAAAACCGATAAATGCCTCATGGATAAGAGCTCTCTTGCGACAATTGGAGTACGGTGTTTCTGGAATTACAAGTCCTAACGATACAAATTGGACCTTCAGCACCTACCTACGTAAGGATGGACGGCCGTACTTACTACAAACTACCTTCTTCTCCACCTAACTTCAAAGCTACTCCCGAACTGCACTATTGTACGTACTGTGCGTGTACATCCAGAAGTTCTGGGGAGTAAAGCATCTCAAAAGGAATCTGCCAACTCATAAGGTAGAAGAACAAAATGTGTTGGAGTTGAGATGACAACCCAATTGAGATGGGTATCAATTTGTCTTGTTAGCCATTTTTTCGGATAAGGCACATCATAGTGGGCGAAGCATTATTGGTGTGAAAAAGGAACGCTAACAGTTCATCTCCGAGGATTAGAAATAAGAATGGTTCGGTTCTTTTGGGGGAAACGTGAAAGAGAACCTGACCCATTTTAATGAAGGATATGCACTGACAAGAGTACTGAACTATGAGAAGAATACAGACCCAGGTTTTTTTATTATCTTGATAATAGGAATAGTTGGCCAATGATAAGAATCCATATTTTTTTGGTGTCCTTATTGACGAATCGGTACTATCTCAAACATCCGTTTTTCGAAGCAGAAGTCTGTGCAATATTTCTTTTGGAGCTCACTTTTGTTGCCAATAACCTCCCAAAAAATCCTACAACTGTTGCTAATGGAGTAGCTTTAACAGTTAGAGCTCTATTCATGAAGCGATTTAATGATGTTGGTTGTCCGACGAAGCTTCCGTAGTAAGTCCACAATTTCGAATAGGATGGCATTGATTCCCAAATCCAAGTTGAATCCAATTGTGGCGCATGACTAAACTCAAAATTCAGGATTGAGTCGGACGAGGTAACGTTGGAATTTGTTCTCTCTTCCTTCTGAAAGCTAAATGACCTTAGACAAGAACCACTGAATTTCTCTGGACAGGGAGGCTAACGAAAGGAATCATGATTTCCAGTAGGTACAATTCAATTACGCTCTTCTGCAAATGAGCCCTTGTCTAGATTGACAAGAATACGTATTTCAATTTTCAGCTCAATCGAGTGTCGTAGTCAAAAGTTATGCTCACTCAGAGTTCATTGCAAATCTTGCCTGAATAAATGAACTAACCCTTTTCTGGTAATTGTTTTACCACAAAAGGGCGAGTTCATTCATTCTTTGCCCTCTGCAGTACGTAAGTTTGAGAAGGCATAACTTTTCACTCCGGCATTCGATTGAGCTGAAATTTAAAATACCTAGTCTACGGAATACAAGCAAGGTCTCGTTTGTAGAGGAACGCAATTGCATCAATCCTACAAGAAATCATAGTTCTCATCTTTAGTCTCCCACTCCAGAAATTCAGTGCTTCTTGCCTTAGACCATGGTGACCATTTATCGCTTAGGGAATTATCAACTTATCACCTACCAAACCGAGGACTGATCTGGTGCCGAATTGAACGAACACATGCTTACGAGTGAGTCCAATTCGAGATCACGAGGAAGTGGATAATCACCTGATTCCTTCTATTAATCAGACTTATCCCACTTTCCGACCAAGTGAGTCAATTCGCGTGAAAAAAAATATCAAAGAGCAAGGAAGAAGGCGTCAGTCCTAAATAGATGCTCCAATGTGTCCTTGAATTATCCCCCAACGATGCTGCATGATGATGCTTTATGAGGCTTGGAAATTGTTCAATGGAGAAATTGTAAGATTTTCAGAGCCATTATTCAGAGGCTCAGGCTCCTTCCAATTAGATTTGGTAGAACCAACCGGGTTCGTGAATGCGATTTCCACTGAATTGGGCTTTGTTGCATGTGAATGTGGTGTGATGTGAGCACCAATTGACATAATAACACTTCATCTTCTCGTCAAACTGCAAACTTCAGGCATCAACTTGGCAGCGGACATTGCGCCCTTGAAATGGCAATATAGATTCCAAGATGGATACTTGGGCTTCTTCAAGTTGAATACAATTATTGTGTACGCAAGGGATCTTGCAGACGGGACACGAAAACACCTGTCTGAATTGCAATTGATTGGAAATAGCGAGCTTGACAGTCTCTTAAGCATGCATAGTTCTCATTTGTGCCCTAATATGGAATAAGAGGAAATGAACACGAACTAATTTGAATCTTTGAAGAGCTTAAAGGATGTGTTTCTCGTTTTTTGGTTTTTATTAATGCCGACGACATTAAAAATACAAAAATGACTGTCCTTGGATCTTTTGGGACCGTGATTAGTGAACGTTTGGCTCAGATTTATAAACATGTGATCCTGGAATTAAATGTGGATGATGTCTTAAGACGAACAAAGGTCGAGCGGACTCATTAGGGACGTTCCTGTCTCGTGTGTCAGACAAAGTTCCTGCTTAATCCATTAGAGCCTCAGGCATTTCCTGATTCATGTGAGTGACTACGTTTTCTCTGTGGAGAACTATTGTCTAATTATATAATCATAAAAATACGCTGAATGGGTGGGACGATGTGGATTTTCAAAAGTAATGGATATCAACCCACCGAGAAACGCACCTCTACCTTTTTGCCGATCTGTTTGCCGAGATCAATATGTTGATACCTCGGCGACATTGCATGGTGCAATTCTACTTATGGCAGCCAGAAAAGCTTCATGATGAAGGTACTTTTTCAGAGTTAACGTGGCCGATAAGTTACTTTTGCTTGTAGCTACCCCCATCCACTTGATGTACGGGCCTTTGAAGCATTGTCAAAGTTGCCGTTCTCCATAACGTGACCGGGCTTTTAATTCCATTTGTCCACATCTGTACGTTCAGTAGGCTTAGTTATTGTCCAATAAATACGATTCGCCTCCCTCCATAAGGTTTGTGTTCGTTTGTCCTCGTGTATGTATTTTTGGCTCCACTCCAAACCCCGTTTCACATTCATCCACTTGAGAACGAGACTTGCAAAACCCTCATCTTCCTGTCTTGTATGTACTTGGAGAAAGAAATTACATCTACATGTTAATTGCTCCTCTGCTTGAGCTCGTCCTAAATACGAGGACACAAAGACTGTCAGTTCGTGCGACCAAAACCCGCAACCCTGATTGTTTTGAAGAATCACACCACAGAACTCAAACCACTAGAACATCGAGCTCAGCTCTTTTACAGGTGACTTGAAGGTTTATCAGAGAAAGATAAACGCGTTTTCTTCTAATGGTACTCTGAAACCTTTGATTACGGCTAAATAATTGGAGATGGCTACTAATCCCGGCTCAGAACAAGTTCAAACCCACAACATACGAGGCCTTTAGATATGCTAAATAAATCCCTTCCCCAGCCAAAGCAAGTGGTGCCAAAGACTATAAAAAACTGTTGCACATTTTCTCATGCAATGCTGCTGGCAGCAAGATGGAGATCGGAGTCTCGGTCCTTTTAATCTCTCTCGGGTTCAATCATATATTACCTTTGGGTCATATGTCATGTTTCCATATCTCCGTCCTACACAGTACACAAAACTTGATATGACAGAAGGGACTTTGGTTCTCCTTGAGCATGTCCGCTTGCATTCCTGTGCGATGTAAATACCATGAGGGTGACTTCAAGTTAATCTGATTCAGAACCCAATCCCTCAAGTAATTTCCTCTTGGCACACTCCGGATTGGAAGTTTGAACCCCTAGTTGTCATCTTCCTCGTTTCCTTGAATGTATCTGGAAGAGTGAGCTTTTACCCTTGACATTGATCAGATTACTTGTTTCCACACCAGAGTTCCGAAGCTTGTTTTTGTTGAAGGAAGCCACTTTAAATTTGTCGTAATTATAGCCAAATACGGCTCATATTCGTCCTTCCGAGCTCAGTTTGCCTCAGTTTGAGTAGCCCTTGCGTGTTTGAAGATGGTTTCTAGACCTCAGAATCGTATCAGTGTAATTTTCCTTTCCTCTTTTGATATGGCAAATGACTTGTGGGATAAATTCAACGGCTTCCTCTTGAAGTTGTAGCAAAGGTCACCCAAGGTCACTTTTTTCTTGCCGCTCAAAATCTGCCATACTAGAAAAATTAGACATGAAGGGAAAACTTTTACACTTGTTCATCATGAACCAGATCTCTTGAATGGTGAAAAGAAAAGAAACGACCTGTTCTCCCATGTTTGCTCAGAAGAAGGGCTTCCGCAGATTTCAGACGTTGCCCTATTTCTGGTAAAATGGAAGATGTTTTTTTAATTAAAAGTGTGCAACGTCAATCTTCAATGTTTAAAGTGACAAGTTTGTGTTTACATTATGAGCATATATAACCTTCAAGGCAGTTGAAGTCATGTAAAATGAGACATCATGTTATAACGCCTACCTTTACTAATAGCCTATTTTGCTAATTCTTGAGTGCTCTTGCGGCTATTGTTTTATGAAGAGCATTTCTGACGTCATAAAGATACCAAATATAGGAAAAAGAAGCAGCTTGTGAGGTTGTTTTTGCATAGTTCTTATCCGTTATGAATATGCCTTCCAAGATAGGACGTGATGTTTTCCAAACTAAAGGCAAAAAGCTCAACTTTTGTTTTTCGAAAGTGCTCTACTTGGCAATAGTCTTCGACAGTGCTGTCATCGCCTCTAGTGTATCACCAGTTTGGCAAGACCAAAGTTCAAGCCAACATTCTTCTTTCTTCCTCCTCCAACAATTACCATTAAAATGGGCGACGGACGACCCGAGAAAAACAAGATCTTGGCGCATTCCGCTGAACAAAATCCCTTTCAAGCGAGCACTGACATGTGCTTGGTTCGATTGGTTTTGAAGTTAAGCACAGTTACGATAATATTACCAAATACAGTCTAGTCATAAACGCAAAAGATGGATCGCACTAGTCATTCAAACGCCCTGAAATGTAACTTCTAACATCAGTCTGCGTCAATTACCCATCCCTCTACGGACAACTTGCCTTCAGGACAAGTTACCTGCACGATAGACCAAACTAGAGGGCTAACAGAGAAATGTCACTCCAGTGCAGACAGTGGAGATTTGTTTTGAACACACTTGATTGATCCAGCAGCAAGGGTGTCAATTGACTTGGTTTATCAATCATCATACATTGGTCTTGTTCTACCAAAACAGTTGAATGAGCAATTTTGCTACAGACTCCCTAAAAACGCAAGTTCGGGTTGTGAGTCACATAACTTAGCGTGTTCAATGTCAAATCCCATTGCACACACACTGCAGGCTTGGTGACTCACGGATATTTTCGGAGTGTCATTTCTCTGTTAGCCCTCTAGACCAAACAAGCCCTCATTTCACTGAATTGAAGGAGCTCAAGGGCAGAGATGTAGTGTCAAGACAAGTAAGAGGGTCATGTACTTCCATTGCCATTTTAATGGTCAAACAAGAACTGTACCGTAAATTTTCTTCGAGGAAAGATGCATTGAAAAAAAATTGTCCAAAAACGATTTTTTGTCGTCAAAAATCCCAGGCTTTGGAGAGGAATTAGCTTGAATTCACTTAGGGGGAACTAATCTAAATATTCAATTTTTGCGCGTAGTTTCTTTTTTGAAGCTTGTCAAACTTCATGTTTGACTGGGTTTCGTGAGACAGTTTTAATTGCCTCTCTTGCGTGAGATGTGTTGTAGCAACCTTTTAAGAGGAGCTGTTTTCCGCGTGTCTTATCCTGTCCATCATCCCAACACGTCCACTTATGATCCATTGTCTTGCGTTCAGAGGCCAAATTAGATCTCGGTCCTTTCAGATAGACGTCTCAAATAGCCTCAAACACTCACCTCCCACGCATGTTCCCCAAAATAAAACCACTGCGCGAATCATTCAAGTCATTGCCATTTATCCAGTGAACCACATGTAAAACTCTTTTGAGCATTTGGGCTTCATCCATACGGTATCGTCCTTCAAAGTGTCTCATCAATCTGTATCAAGCAAATTATTTACAGTGAGTTGGTCGACATTGGTTCGAACATCTGATTAGATTCCTCCCCGCTCTCCTTCAAATAGTCCTCAGAAGATGAACAAATAAATGACTAATCTAGGACTGTTATATACGCTTCAAAAAGTCCCGATGGCAGCAATCTAGAAGTATAGTTGAAGTAGTAGTAGTAGTAGTCTATGAAAGAGGGTTTTATTGACAGACTCATAAATCGCAACTCGTTTGCTCAGTCTGATCCAACGAAGCATGAGGGATTTGTATTCCATTCACAGATTGGTCGGCACTCAAACTGACATGATCAGGAAGTCCAAAACACCACCAAATCCACCATACATTACTCAGTGTACTGGAGAGGCGACTGCTGAAATGACCCTTCAACGTATCGATTAAACTGTTTGATCGTGGAAACCATTACGTGGAAATTGCTTTATGGGACCTGGACGCTCATTCTTGAGTTGGGTGAACGCAAGAGATGTGTCTTATTTTGTAGGCCTTTAATTTTTTACGGTTACCCTCATTGTTTTTGGGCTGTTTTTCGAGGTCTGGGAGACAAAACGGAGTGGGATTGATTTTATTATTGACGAGTGGCAACACTTCAAACCAAATAAAGCTTTATTGCCCGAACCAACGGCTCCTTTGACCAAATGTCCTTTTGCGGAAACAATTTGGGAATAACACGAAATCTCGAAATGGTGTAAAAGGCCTAAATAAATTGCCTTATGAGGATTGATTATATTTATAGTAAAAGGTCACAGTGGTAGAGATTGGTGGATTTTAGAGGTCGTCTTTTCAAGTATTTTTTTTATGCAAACTAATGGTTGTAATTTCAATTTTAAGAGCTTTTTGCACGCCTGTTGTCACTCTCATTTTTCTATCTCGTCCGTCTCAAGATCTCAAGATCTGGACAAGCTCAAAGCATCTTGTTGACCTTCAAAAGGGATTTGTTTACGATGAAGAGGAAGATTTTATTGGGTGTCAGTTTGTCAATATTTGAGAGTCCATCCATGCAATGATAATCAATCTTCGCCATCTCCATTGACATTCACAAGAAAATAAGGCCCCCCCAAAGATCTTGGCACTTTTTCATCGCATCGTCCAAGCACCAAGATTGCTTCAACCTAGGTCACGGATGCTGAGGAAGGCAAGGCCCTTCAAACTGCTGACAATGAAAACAGTTTTTGGTATTTTAAAAGCCTTTCAAGTCAAATCGGAGTTTGTGCCATTCAAGTGTCATAAAATCAGGAAAAAAAGAAAGAAATTACGACAAAATACCGCCCATTAAAATAGCGTCTGAGCACGTTCCGTTTGAGACATCTCAGACATGAACTTGCTTTCAAAGGCAAAGGTTGCTATAACATAAATTGAGGTTTGGAGCTAATAGATGAGAATAAAGGCGTGACGAGACTTTTGAGACATCTAAATAAAAACTCAGACACGTTCTCATGAAAGAGTAATGTTAACTAATATTTTTTTTAGTTGATTTGACTCATTTCCTTTATAAGCTTCTTTTTTGACGACCGTTTTCCTCCCATAATTCGTAGAGATTGAGGACAAAAGCAATGTGCGAAAGGACGTTTTTAACATAATTTTACTAATTGGTGCAAACGATGGCTTCTTTTCGTGATGTTTTTATTCGGTCTTCACGAATTGAAGACGTTTCTTGTTGGTTCATCCGAAGTCCAATGACCTTCGCAATTGGATGAGGATGATGTTTCACTTTTGCGGCCACAACCGAATCGTGGATCTAAAGTGGCAACACTTGCCTTGCAAACCCCTTTGTATTGTTGTTCTTCAGTTTGTTTAGAAGCACAATAACGCTCGTGTCTGACTGTTTTTTTTTTCTTTTCCTACACAAGGTTGATCGGAATATTATTTATTCTAAACCAAGTTTCACACGTGATGGCAGTTACCTGTCATCCCGTCAATATTTTCCTCTTGCTCTTGATGGTTAAGGTCAGACCAAAGAACCTCTTCTTCCTCTTTCGTCAGCGATGATATTTTCATTTTCCAATGCTTGAATAATAAGATTTTAAGGGGGTCGTTAGGTGAAGATGAGCCCCAAGAAGTGTTGAGAGGAGGTCAATTCTTGTGACGGTGATGTTGGTGTTTTCCCAGCCTCTCATCTCGGAGGTGTTCGAGGACACCTAATCCAAAAAAGTTAGCTCAAGAGATCCTTGACCCTTTGGCTTGGACTCTTTTTTGTCGAATCACTTTTTTGGCGCTCTCGGATCAAAGCGACTGACGGACGATAACATCGAAGCCCTGAACTTCACGCCACCACGAAGTGAACAAATTTAATTCATGAATGAAGATTGTGCCGACCTCACGACACTCAGGAAAAGTGTTTGTCTGCACAGAAGAATGTATATGGCTAAAGTAAAGTCAAACAGATATAGCAAAGTCCATTTTTGCCAATTGTTGGCGTGCAAAAATGACAAGCTTGTGATTGCTCTGTGATGGAGGGTGTCGTTGAACAATGATACCTATTGTCCCGGATTGACAACCCAATTCAATTGGCCTTTTTTGTCCTTGTCGGAGATGGGGCCTGTGGAGAATATGATCCCGTATGTCACACAAGCCCAAAGAAACTTGCATTTCGCCTGCTGAGTCTCTCAAATCTCAAATGCAGCCGGATGAGACAACTCAATTGAGCCGGGGAAAAAGGCATGAACTCTCTCTTTTCGCCTGTCAAAGAGAAGAGAAGGATGCAAATAGCTTTGAAAGACAGGCTCATCTCTGAAACCGAACTTCCCCCAAACCTGCTACGTTTCGGCAAAATAGGGCTTTTGAGCGGTGTACAGCAACAAATACTGTAGGTTTTAAAAAAATATTTAGAACATTAAAAAAATATTTTTATAATATAACAAATCTCTAGAAACCTTCAAATAAAAACAGGAGGTAAAAATCTTAGAACGCTTCACAAGTGATCAGAGCTGCAGCATAAATCTTACAAATCAATAACAAAAATTTGAAACTTCCCTAAAGAGATTCTTAAATTTGCGATGCTCCTGAAATCTTTACTTATTTCAACAAAAATAACTAATCAACTGGAATTGAGTCCTCTGGGCTACACAAACTCTTGGCTTCTTGTTAAATTTGGCAATTATCAAATCTCCTCCAAGTTATAAAGCTGTTTAATACCATAGGTTTGAGCTACGGTAGTAAAACTGTGGAGAAGTGATTTGAAGTGGAATAATAATAATACTTGCCATTATTCAACGTGATAGAATTGATTTGGGCACACTACTGGAACTTGAAAACGTAAACAGGTGGTTGTTGTTACTGCATGAAATGCGATTAGTTGCGATAGTGGCTAAAAGCGGAATTCGCCTCTCAAACGAGCAAAGTATGGTGGCTACACCTGTCTCGTCTAAAGTACAGCATGGGGATTTAAAAGGAGCTCCAAGCAATATGTGCGGATATAAATCACGATGGCCAAGAGATTTCCATCATTTCGCCAGCTCCATTATTACAATGCTGTATTAAACTGGGTGGGGTCCCATTACACACTTTTGGCAAACGGCTCCATCTTCTCCTTTACATACCTCTAAAGAGCCATTTATCGGACTCCCAAGATATGGGCGACACGGGCTCGAAGTCACAATACATTCCATATCACACATTCCAATAAATTCCCGATGATCTGAATGCCATACAAGGGCAAAACCAATTCGAAGAGGTGAGATCTGATATCAGGCTTTTTCACGCACGAATTAACGCGTGGCAAATCCTCTTATTCCTCCTCCTTCTCTTCTTTCTCGTTTTCCATCCACAGCAGCGGATAGCTTTACTGGAAGGTAACTGTTCTTGTTACTGTTGTTGGTCGCTTTAGGCTCTTTAAATGAATGGGCTCTCGATGCTTTGCATCTCATTTAGGAAATGGCAAATGGTAGTAGTCAAGTACAACCCTGCTTGGGATGGGTTAGAAAACTCGGCGAGCGAACGAAAATAGGTGGGGAGAAAATATTCAAATATCCCTCGTGGGGAAGCCTTATCGGTATTTTCCCACCACAAGGCAATCATGGCCAGCTTCCGTTTCCGCCAGATTTGACGAGAGGGAGGAGATATCTGAGGTTCCCCCTACTTTTGTTTTGGTTTCTATGTGTCTATTTGCGTCTTATATGGCTTCACATGAGGTTTGGGTATGATGATATGAAGATGGCGATTGGGTAGTTCACACATTAATATCTAAAGATGTCATGAGTCACCATGGATCGGAATTCAATTTCCACCTAACATGGAACGAACCATCACGCGAATCAAGAACCTCAAGGCTCGACGGAAGCTTTCGCTGCCCGCCTCACCCAACCCCAACCATGCCCGACAAGCTCAACCAGCCACACGAACGGAATCCTTGTCGGTGGCGCCCTCTAGCGACAATAACTTGTCCCTACCCTATGCCCGGATCAGGAGTCTCAGTCCGGATGATGTGTTTGAGACCCATTCTGAAGTCTCATTTCCGCATGGTGGAGATAGATCTCCCAATCACAGACCTGCCAAGCGATCCGAGTGGAATCAGAGTAAACATCATTTCATTGCGTTAATTCTTGTCTGATTAATATGTGTAATTTTAATTGAGATTTTGGGTTAATTCACGTGAGCTGGAAACACTCCAATTATAGTTTACCCAAAGTTTGGAGCAAGTAGATGTGAAGATGTAAGACAAACTTACTTTCAATGTAAGGAATATTTCCTTTAAAATAGAGTTTAATAGTGTCAACAAAACCAAACAGGGTTTTGTGGATTAAATCTAAGCCTTTTGATATGGGCTACCTTTTGTGACCCTCTTTTGTTTCTCCAAATGCTCTCACATATGACATCTACTTTGCTCTCTGGCCACCATTTAAAAGCCTTTGGATTTGTAGAAATCTATGATCCGAGATAAATTCTCAACAAACTATGGCAGCTCACCGTCCAGTTTGGTAATATTGTTCTGTCTCAAAAGTAAAAGATCAGTTTTTAGACTGTGCTTGTGAGAACACAAAATAAATCCAAGTTTTACATTTTCTGAAAGGCCACAACTTGACAATTGAAAGTCTTCAACGCTAGATGGCAGTACTTTAAAGGCAGCTCCACATTTGATGACGTTTCATTGAAAACGTGCATTGTGAAAAAAACAACTGACTTTTTTGAAGAATAACAAAAATTCACGGATGTCTATTTTCGTAATTTACCTCTTGGTTATCCCTATCATTTATGTTAAGATAAATAATTTATCCCAAAATGCCTCAAGTGTTGACGCATCGAAATGACAATGCTCTCCTTCTCCGCCCAAGTGCAATGGAGTCCGGATGTTCGAACTCGAACCTTCGACTTTGAGCAACGCCTCGAGAACATTCGCCAGAACTTGCGGAATGTCGAGATCAGTGAAAACCATCAAGGTCGTTATGGAGGATCTCCATCGAGTAATCATCATCCCTTGCCCATTGGCATGTCGAGACGTTCTAGTTCAACAGTGCGATTCACCCTCCCACCTCAATCGAATAGTAGCCGATATCGGCGGAGTGAGAGTGTCTCAAACGTGGACATGGAATCGCTTCGACGACGAAATATTCACACACGACATGGAAGTCTTCCCCATGTGTTTAGAAATCTGTATTATCATCAATCCATGAGTGCTGCAGGTAAGAAGAGCGATTCAAAAGCAAACACGGCATGATTATACTTTTTTTTTTCATTTAATTTTGGCTCCTCATTCGTGAGACTCGCGCTGTCAAGAAAACATTTCAGCAGATAGTGAAAAAGAAGAAAAATGTTTGAGTTGGAAATACTGTATTTTTTCGAGGATGGTTCTTAGTCCTAAGACCTTAATAGAACAAAAAGACTGAAATAATGTTTTTGTTTAATGCAAAATATCTAAAAGAAGTGCAAAAGAAACAAAGATAAATTTGTTAAGATAAATGTTCTTAAAAATTAAGAATTGAAAATTGAAAAGAGCGATTCCATGTTGTGACTTATTTATTTTTATCATTTACATTCATGACCTTTAGTTTGAAATATTGCTCATAAAATTTTCAACTCAAGCTTCATTGTTAATCGTATTTTTGGCTCAAATAAAACAACGTTGTGAATTTTGCAAACCCTCCAAACAACATAAACACCTTTCAAGAGATTTCCTCCAAAGTTTATCGATCATAGCTTCCTCATCAATCCATACAAAGGCGTTTAAAAACGACTCCATTTCGAAAACATGCTTGGAAATCTATGAAAGCAACTCTCCTCGAGATTAGAAGCCGTTAATTTGTCATTCCGAGTCTTAAGGAAGCCATCAACCGCGATATTAAGTGCTTAAGTCGCGATGCCACCTGAATTATAGTAGCTCTTGAATGTGAGAAATGGCGAATGAGTCGTCTGACCACAACCAACCATTTACTTGGGATTAAACCATGCATGAATTCCAATTCGGAGTCGCTCTTCAACGAGGCAACAAACTGAGAATATCGTGTATATTTCGCCTTTGATATGAAGAAATCCGTCAAAGAACACATGTTTCCCAACCGTTTGGAAAAATGGAGGAACCTTTGGCCTTCAAATAGAAATACAGTGTTTTTTTTTATAAATGTGGCTAAAAGGCTTTTTTCAATGAACGTTATCGGAGTGAGCCGCGAGTGAAAAGGTCAGGTGAAAAAATGAAAATGCCAAATGCAAGGAGGTATCTAAATTCGTTTGTCACTCGAGATATTTTGGAAAAAGACACAACAAACACATACTTGAAATGTACAACATACAACATACTCCTTAACATTTTGGAAAGTCATCTTCTTAATGAAATTCTTGGTTGAGTAATTACAAGAAAAAGTTTTATATGAATGAATTTTGTGACGAGAGTGTATGTGTACGGTACTCCGTTTAAATGATAGTAATTTTAGTCCAATACGAAACCAGTTTTTTGTAGTTTAAAAGTTCCGACCAGGATATATTAAAAGTCTGGATTGCTTCATTCTTTGCTAGAGATTTTACTGGTGAGAGAGACAACGACCTTTAGGCCTTAAAGCAATAACATTAACTTTTCAGGACGAAAGGCTGCTTAGGAAAATTTAAAATATCATTTTTATGCCATGAAGAACTTTTTTGAATGTAATTAATGAAAATCAAGCATTAAAGAAATGGAAGCACGCTATGTGATGTAATTCAATTTGTCAAAACCTGCTTGTTTCACCTTGCTGGCAATGCTCAAAGGTCGGTTGTTGAAGTAGTTTGGAAGTAAAGTAGAAGCATATCTAGAAGCATAAAAGAAGAATATGAGATGGAGTAGAAATAACCATGCTCGATCAAGTTTGGCTACGTAAGCTGTTATTGAAAAGCGCACCTGATGTGGCAAAACTTGATTGAGCATGGTTATTTCTACTCTTTCTCATATTCTTCTTTTATTTTTCTTCAATGCTTCTTCTATACTTCCAAACTAACTCGACAAACGACCTGCAGTCGTGTTAACTGTTAGAAATAAGCTTCTTACAAAGCGAGTTTAGGTTTGTTCGTAATTTATACCACAAGTCTTCTGTAGTTTTTAGTAATAAACAACGTCATATACAATATTTACTACTTTACATAATTATACAGGGTTGTCATGAATTAGAGTCCCTTACCAAATCAAGAAACGTTCATGACACATATTATTTTACATTGTAGTAATGCCTTTGAAGAAAACAGCTTTAGGTATACTCAGGCAAAGTATTAATGGAATTCATTGACGCGTTATAAAACTAAGATTTTGTATCAAAAACGGCTTCCTCGCTCCAGGTACGCACGCTCTATTATCAATAAACATCTATGGACATTAATCCACACGCACTTTCCTCTCGGAAGGGTAGCCATAATTTGCATATCAAAATTGTATTCAATTTGACCCACTTTAGTCACACTCAATTCGAGCGAAACAAAAACAAAATGTGACAGTTATCTTTTACTTGAACAGACCTAGAGGAAAGGTCGTCCTTTCATTCTAGCACACGTACGTCGTCTATTTTAAGAAAGGGACACCTGAAGTAGTATGGACAGCCAAACATGTAGCTAAAGTTAAGGTGTTGGGTTTGAAAAGTTTAACTGTTACAGGCTGACTGTATAAATTTTAGGAAATAAGGAATGGGAAACTAAATACGGTTGATCCTGCATTGGCTTCTCTTCATTTTTGCTGGCATTAAAATCATGATTCTTGGAACCATTCTAAGTACCTTTACATTTTGTATTGTTTTCACTCCATTTCTACGAGAACTTTTGAGATTTCTAATCTAATTTGTCAACCTGTAACAGTGAAGCTTTTTAAACCTAACATCCTCCCTTAACTTCCTGCTTGGCTGTCCATGCTACATAAGGTGACCTTTTCCTGTTTTTTTGAATATTTTGAATACCAAAATCCCGTTATCTGTTAACTGACCATACAAGAACGTGTCATGAATGAAATCATATATTATTTAACTTACGCTCTTTTGGCTTATTGCCACTTTTTGAACTGTCTGTAGTTCTATCCATGCTCAAGATCCTCCAAGAGGTCACTCAGAAGCAATCTCATATGGAAATCAGAAACATTTTGTTGTTTCGCGAGAAATGAGTGTGACTAACGTGAGTCACATTAAACACAATTTTGATACGCAAATTATGGTCACCCTTCCGAGAGGAAAGTGCGTGTGGATTAATGTCCATAATAAACATCCTTACTTTGAGCGCCAATTAGATGGACTAATATTGCTGAAATTCATAAGGCGACAAAAAAAGTTGGGTATACACCTGTATTTTTAAAGTCGTTTTGGCCTGAAGTTAACTAGATTTGTCTCCTTTTGTCGCAAATTGTTATCAAAGTTTTTGGGACTCTAAATTAAAACAACCCTGTAAAATAGATGACACAAAACATATATCAGATATGCATTTAGGGGCTCTTAAGGAGTTCGAGAGTAAAAGGAGCCAGATGGCGTTGTTTATTTTTTCTGGATTTTTCCTGGACACTAAGCAAACCTTGCGCAGTAGTTTGATTTAAAGAGAATAGTCATGAACAGCGCCATCTAGTTTATTCTCCGTCGTTTAGCTTCAGCCAACCAAAAGATTTAAGGAAAAGAATAGAGTGTCACCTTGTCGGCTCTCTGTTATTAAAGGGACTTTACTCAATTTTGTACGGTATACCTAACCCCAATTGAATTTCCAGGAAAAGATCTCCATTGGCACTCGCTGAAACCTCTTTGAGATCTCTTCCCTTGAGCCTACGTTAAATCTATTGAAGAAGATTGCATCTGAATTTGTTCCCTAGTAAACCCCTTTTAAGTCTAATTGGTAAAAGTGATGATTCAGCCAAAAATTTGGCATCATTCACGACAATAGAGTCATGCAATTATGTCTTGTATTGAGAGCTCATCTTGTCCATTGTTTCTCATCAGACTGACATGACTCCCTTGGATTGAAGTCAACAGCATCCAATCGATCACGTACACCTTAAAGTAAACAACTCCCAAACTTGGACATAGATAAAACTCCCAAAGTAATTGGGAAT
Organism: Tigriopus japonicus; assembly: GCA_010645155.1. Classification (NCBI taxonomy): domain Eukaryota; kingdom Metazoa; phylum Arthropoda; class Copepoda; order Harpacticoida; family Harpacticidae; genus Tigriopus; species Tigriopus japonicus. The sequence goes on from CM021317.1 coordinate 13,884,727, forward strand.
AACATTTACTTGGTTAGATGTCCTTGAAGGGTATTGTTTCATAACCACGTCCGATGTTTTTTGAGGATCTCCATTTTAAAATTGAGGTCATGTGATTGTTGAAACTCAAGAGGGCGGTTTTATTCCAATTATTGGAAGCACGAAAGGAAGTTCTTTGTACGTTTCGAGCCAATTTAGAGGGATTTTGAACAATATATCAAGGTACACACACTCAATTCCCAAAATTAGATGGACTGATCAGGATAGGTACGAACGAACGTGTGTCTTTGTACATTTCAATTAGGAATAGTTTTGTTCAATTTGATTTGTTCTTTTGACTTGGCATCGCAGTTCTTCCTTGATGCAAGATTTGAATCGGATTGAAAGGTTCCTCTTGGTTATTTTAAGACACATGTGTGAAGGACGTCTTTTTCGTCGTGTCGCTCATTATCAACTCTCAAGAGGGCTTTAGAAAAAACAATTGCTTGTAAAATGGACAATGCTTTGATGAGACGATGCCATAAACATGGCCTGAACCAAGAAAGATGAAAAAAACACCACCCCAATCGGAAACTGTCTTGGCTGACCCTCTCTTGAAATGCAACACCCACTCACTGATCATCCTCTTCACCTTGAAACTTTTAAGAATAGAAACCGGATTTTTAGGTGAAAGAGTTATATTTCTATTTTTTAAAAATTCACTCGAAAATTAGCGAAGCATGACAACAATAGATGATTTCTTAGCCCAATTTGTAGGTGATAGACCGGGTAAACCATATTTTTTCAAATGGTGATTTAATCTGCTTTTTGTAGTGAAGTGAAAAGTGCTATTTAGATCAATCTGAAAAGGAAATTTTCGTGAAGCCAATATATTTTAATCAATTTTTGGACATTGAAATGTTACCAATTTGTTGTAGATTTGACCATTACTATTCTTCATCAAAATGTCAAATTATGAAGTGGTAATTGGTACAGTTTTCAACATAAGCAAAATATTGATCATAAATTTATGATAGCGTTAGTTTGCTTTGATTTCAAGTGATAGATTTAGATCGGGAAATCGACAAATATATTTCATAATTGAATTCTTACCATTGATTTGTTGAAAATGCCTCTGAAGTCAAAAAAATCGATGCTCACAAATACACAGACACCACTTTAAACAATAAAGAAAGAGTTCCGAACTCTATTCTTAAAACTCTTCAAGCGAACCTCCCTCCTCTCATTTCGACGAGGGGAAAAAGTTAAGTTTTTCCCACGTGATCTCTGGTCTTCCTTGGAATGCCGTTTCCCACCCAACGTTATCTGCCTTAATTTTATGACACTAAAGCTTATCAGTAGACCATTCATTTACAATGCAACCATGACAAAAACTGACCTTCTCCAGCCATCAACTTAAAATTATTCCTGCTACTTTTCTTCTCTTCTAGATGTCGCTAACGGACGGCACAGTTCTTGCGAGCGTACCTCATCCATGTCTCGAAAGGTAAGCGCCTGCTTCATGTCGCCCTCTAGCGGCCAATAGCGTCAACTTCATTCTAGAGACCGAGAATAAATGACTGGTTTATGTGGTATAAAAGCGTTTTGTAGTCACATAGTCTCGACTGGTTTGGATCATATTGCCGGGAAAAACTTTTCTTAAAAGTTGCGTCGATTCCTCCCAAAAAGTTTCTTTCAAGCCAATTTTGGACTAAATGAATCCCGAAGAGAAAGAAAGGTGTGTGAGAGAAAAGCTTTGGCCATTACTGTACACACAACCATTCTCTCGACGGGTCATAAATTATATGCGGAACACAATTTCTCTCCTGAATTCGATTGGGAGCAAAACTTGGGTTCCATATAAACGTATTCCGATCAGGGCAATTTTTTATTTGCAACTCTGTTGAACTAGCCATGAAAGTCAAAACAAAAAAAAACCCAGTGATTGCTATTTTTATCCGTTTAGTAATGTTTCAGAGTCACTTTATGTGTGCCCTCAATCAATGTCTTACTCGGCAGAACGGGCAGAAAGTAACTCCCCTAAGATGGACCTTGCCAACAACTCTGTTTTCCTCTTATCGTGAAACGTATGTGTTGATGAAAGTGACATTGACTAATAGCGCTATTAGATTTAAATCTCATTCCCAGAACCGTACGTTAGCTTAATTATGTCTTTTCTAGAAGGCAAACAAACACCTTTGAGTTAGTTGTGGACCAGCCTTTGCACGTAATAGCTGACATTTTTGTGGCTTATCCTCTTAAATGCAAGGCTGCAATTCAACTGGGGATTCTGGGGCCAAAATGGCTAGGGATGCGTCAGAGTTGAGACTAACCCTCGGAAAAGCTTAATCAATATTATTGAGTCTAATTCGCAATCTTCGTTTTGACAATCAAGCAAAATGAACTTTGCTCTCACGTAACAAACTTAAACTATGAAGCGTTCTAACCTAGTTCTGATCCATCCCTAACAAGCTTGACTCCAAATCCCCAGCTGAATTCGTCTGACTACACTTATCCATTGGTAGGTTCAAGCAATTAAGCGGTGAAGCGGTGATAAGTTGGATGAATTCAGTTGGGGACTAATGGGGCCAGATGGCTAGAGATGGGCCAGTTGTCCAAGGCTTGGGCGTTGGAAAAGTTGGAGCTTGCCACTTGAAGGAAAAGTTCCTCGGTGGCTTGAACTGAATCAGTGGACAAAAATGTGATGTCTGTTCTGGATTTTTTAACAATCTTTATTGAGTTTGTTGTCGGGAGAGTCTGAGCTTTGACACATCCCTAGCTTAATTTGTTTGAATACACCATTTGACAATGGAAACGTTAAGAAATAATCCGTTTGGAAACACCAAGGTTATGTATTTTGACGACTACAAACCCCTTTTGGGAGGTCATTCATAATGTAAGAGGTTGTGTGGACATTTTTTGAAACTCGTAAAAACAAGTACTTTGGTTCGGTTTGTCACTAATCTGTGTGCCCAAAACTTTTTTAGGCCTATTTATTATGGGACTCTGGATAATCTTGAGCAAGGCGCTCTGTGGTCGATGTTGTTACAGTTGCCTCTTTTTACAGACGAAGGCTCAACCACAATAACAGAGCATCTAATCCATCTAATCTCATTCGTCTTGAGCAAATAGTAGCAACAAACAATTGCGTCTAAATTGGGAGGGCTTCAAGACGAGGTATGGAGCGCCTTGGTCAAATAGAGGCGCCTATTATGGGTGTCTGAATATGACTGTAAGCCAGGAGATTAATCCCCTTGAAAGGGGTTCCTTTCAAACAAGATCTATACGAATAGGGTCCTCTTATTTGTACCTACGACACTTTGTCATCCGCAAATGCTAACTGGACTAAAGGATCAAGGTTTGCGTTATATATTTCAACCGTCATGGGCGCGATCGTTCAGTTTTTGGGATTTATGGCCAATCCCTCCAATTAAAACTCGATTGATTTATGAGCAACCTCAGCGTTTGTAAATGTCTTAATTCATTGATTGATTGAATCATTGTTGAGATTTTCATGAGACGTGTCCTTCAGAAACCGAACATTGCCCATCTATGATCTCAAAGCTCTTAGGAAAATGATATTTCCAAAGTTTAAAACTGCCAAAACAAAAGACGCAAAGTCTTGCCTGTTTTAGTCGCTTTGAGATTTGATTTGCACTTTGAAAAGAGGCGTGATAAAAAAGGCAACAAGCACCACAAGAATATGACTCGTGTTGCCCACAACCTCCTTGAGTTCAACTTATGTCGGTGTCATGACCAGATGCATTTAAAGTCTCAAGCTTGCAACTTTCCTTTGGCTCCATTTAGAAAAGACGGTCTAGATTTCCTTCAAACATGAACGAAAGCTTCGTCGAACCAAGAATTAACGCCATTTTTCATAACCTCATCAAAGAACCCTTTCTTTGATTTGTCACTTCTGCTGAATCTCCCATTTTCTGACGGCTTCCTGGACTTTTTTCTTTGATGGGAAAGCGGTTGTATCTGATGTCTCTGATTTATCGAATTTGTAACACAGACCAGAGGGAAACTTAGGAACCGTTGACGAGAAATGAACCAATTCACAGTCATTTAGAGCTTGTTTCAAATTTTGGAAGCATGTTTGTCTTTGACAATGTTGGCCCAGGGATTTTTCTGACCTTCCTTGGGTTGTTTGGCCATGTAGAATCCCATCTTTTTCCTCAACATCTAATCTAACTCTTTGGTAGCAGCAGGTAATTGAATTTTCCGTTTGGCCAGCCTTTCATATGCATCTTTGGATAGTTGGCTTCCAAGACTTGACGTAGACACTTGGGATAGGTTGGCATCTTAGTGTTGTGTCAATTTCGATGATGAAAAAGCGTCAGTCTCGTCAAAGTGTAACGAGGGTAAAAGTGAAGATTGATGAAAATGTATTTTTCCCTCCATTAGTCCATCTATGAGTTGCCTCTGTGACCGAAACAGGAGTCGAATACTAACTTGCGTCTCAAGCCCTCTTGAGACTTTAGGATCCCATTTAGGGGGGTCTCGTCTCTTTATGGCACAGGGTTCCCTCAAAGTTTCGTGGCTGAGTAGAGGATTAGTCATCAAGCAGTAGACTATGAGAGAGGCAATAGTCTTTCCTAAAAAACAATATCCCAACCTAGAGGGGACATTTTGCCAATGTTTTTCTAATGATGTTATCAATTTTCGCTCACAGCTTGCCCAAATAATGCTTGTGTGTACGTATTGTAGTCCAATACTGGCGTCCCATTGCCGTTCGTTCCATTGCCGTTCGTTCCATTGGCCTTCCTTGTTCTCATTCTGATTCACCAAGATATGGTTCCTTTTTGCTCCGGCCGTGATAGACTTAAGGTGGGAATACTGAATCATATCTGGAGGGAGAACTAAAATAGACAAACAGATCTTCATATTCATATTAATATCACAGAACCTACTGATACTAGTAATGAGAAATGAGCAAAGACGGGCAAATTTGATCAAGCCTTGGGGCTCTTCTTTCTTATTACAGGGCAGGTCTTTTACAAATAGTGTGAAAAAGGTTCCTTGAAAAGGAAAATCTTTATTTGATTTTTCAACACGTTTTTATCTGTGGTGGTAGTAAAATACTTGCAACCAATAAAAAAGACTTATTTTTCAATAGATTTCAGACAAAAGGGTCATTTTAGCCTAAAAATAAGTCTTTATTGTAAAGGTGATGTCGGTCTTAAAATCTTTGGGTCAGATTTGGTGGTTGAAAGAAGTCAGCAAAGGAAAATCACTCAACAAACTTCATAAATTTCATTCTTGGATTATCATTATTGTAGCACAATATAAGGGTGGCTCCTCGAGCACCAAATATTTTTCAAACTTTCCTATTGATGCTAATGTTGTAATGCCAGTGTGCTAGAAATTACAATAATTATGACCCAACATAGCTTTCAATACAAACTCCTGTTTGTAAATTTCTCAACCATTCCCTGTGGATAAAACGGGCAAAGTTGTTTTTGAAAGCAAGAATCTTCGGTTCAACGGAATGAGAGGTCCTGGAACACCGCATGACCCAAAGAAGGCCAGGAAGGACCGAAAGCGAGTGAGCGGACGGACTGAGGAACATAAGAGAAGAGGAACAAGGGAACCCTCTCCCGTCGATACGTTGCTCTCTGGGTTCTCTCACATTCGTCTTCGTCTTTGGTCCAACCAACATTGGATTGGTGGGGTGGAATGGGCCCAGTTTTGAGGAATTTCCCCGACGTTGAGTCCTTAGCCTTGGAAAGAGAACCGCTTCTATTACTTCTTCGTCATCCTCCACTATTACCGTAGAACTCGTACTCTCGTTCCCCTTCTGGGAAGAAGTTTCGCAGGCTTGAAATAAGCCTGGAGCGTGGTTGGCAAGGTCTTCGGACAAAAATGTGTCAGAAAACCAGTTCCCTCTCAAGTGATCCTCAAATTAGAGCAATGCAAGAGGGTTGGGCAAATTAGTGTGCAATGTTCAGACCAGTTCCCTAGAAAACCTTATGGAAGATATCAGTGCTCATGGAAAGTGATTGGGACTTCATGCTTTGCCAGAAACATTAATTGTGAAAGGTAGGCGCCATTGGTCGAATTTCATCCAATTCTTTTGGTCTTGAGTGATCCAAAGGATTGACCATGTTTAATCTAATCCCAAAAAAGGATGCTCATCATTGATCTTCATTTGATGGAAGGGTTTGATTCACTAGAGCTTTGCTAAGCTGTCCCTTAGAGACAAGTTGTTGACTCAAAGGAACCAAGGACATCTTTGGAATGTACTTTTTGAATTATCCAACTTTTATGGGAGAAGTCACCAGTTCAATATTTGCATTTCCTCGCCAATTAAGAGCAAGTCAATCAATGATTAGCAGTTTCTTTTTTCATCGCACCAAACCGGTTCCTCGTACTTTGCAGGGTCAACATATCTGTTTAGTGTTAACAAAACACGGCTTTTTCGGTCTAGAATGTTAATTGGTTCCAATATGGCAAGACAAAATTCTTTAAGGAAAATCCAAGATTGGAACAAGTCTCTGGTTCCATCGGGATTTCTTTGGGACGCTTGTTCCACGTCAACGAGTGACTTGGAAAGTCTGTTTCATACATTCATCCTTTGTGTTGTTTGTTTTCCTCTCCGTTTTGGAACACCAAAAGACCGAGGCTCTTTCACAGACAACGAGTTCCACTCATGGATCTTGAGACAGACTAAAGCACCGGTCTAAAGCCAACAACAAAACAACATCTTAATGCCGCACTTTACCAATACGAATTAGACACACAATACTTTTTTAAAGGTTGTGTGTGCTTCTTTCGAGGTGGCCTTTTTGGCCGAATATCCGCGAGAGGGTGCCAAAAAGAATTTTCTTTTCTCGAGTTGAATTGCACTTTTGGTAGGAGTCCAGGCATAACTTGGAATCACTCAGGAGAAACGTTGAGGCCGGTTGGAAAGCTGGGTCTTCCATAAATGGGACATGTGGAACATCATCATGCATCTTGGTTCCTGGGGGAACACACATTTCGAAAAGGGAAATCTTCCCCCGGTTTTGAAGGGGCCATAAGGCTTTCCTTTGAATGATAAGCTGGGATGTAAAAGCCATAAAATGAGGCGGGGAGGAAACAACCATCGAGTGGATGTTTTGCACCTAATTTCCAGAAGACCTTCACCAACTTCCTGGTTGGATCAAGAGCAAATAAGATCAAGAAACTTTCTCCTAGCTTCTTCTCTGTCCATCGAGTTTCGGTACAACCACACACTCGGTTGATTGTTCTTGGCAGGCTACATGCCAAGGAATGTCACCCAAGTTGGCCATTACGACCAGATAAAATCCGGAATGATAAATGCTCAGCAAGAGTTCCACGGACTCTTACACGATATGTGATGTTCCATGTTCCATAAAAATCAGTTTGGAACACCCAACAGCTATGACAAACTACACCCAATTGCTGGGATCTCCCTAATTTTCCATCACATTAAACTGTGAAGTAACTGAGAAAGTTTGTGTCAAGATTGGACCAAACAAGGTGACTCACTTCCCGTAAAGTTCTACATTCTAGAGCCACTTGGTTGGGGATGAGGAAACTCGGCTTGAATGCAGATGTTACTCACTGTCTTCCAACAAGATTCGTACCAAATTGGGTCCATTTAAAAGAGGGACGTAATCCTCTCCAGTTATCAGAGAGTTGTTCAAACAACACGCTAAGTTGACATCAGCAGATCCCAATCAAGAACGGGTCCTGTTTGTTCCACTAAAGCTTTGGGACGACCAAATGTGTTGTTCAGGGCCGTTATGCAAGTTTAAAGTGTGAAAGAGGCCGAGGGCAAAGTTCAAGCCGTAATTGTGTAGGGACGGCGGCCTTGACAAGTCTAAATTGTAAGGCAGTGAAGGGGATTTCCCCTGCAATGCCTTTTAATCTTGTGAAAGGTCTCTCAATCTCCGCCACACTTTTCCACTTTGGACCAATTTGTCCTGCATGTCCCCCCAAATAGGGGGGGGGGCTTCCCCAAATCAGGTAAGAAAATGTGCCAAGAATGCATAACACGTATTTGTCGGACGATTCGGCACAATGTGTTGGCAGCCCTTTGAATCCAGATCGGATGGATGTACTTTGTCAATTCAATTGACGAGTTCAAGTTGCCTTATAGATCTTGGCGAAAGTCTTGATGAAAGACCTTCCGCTCACTTGAAGTAAAGTGACTGAGATAAAGGCACAATTTTGGATGGACAAATTGAATCCACTAGTGTAACAACCCTCTTGGCAAAATTGCAAGGATCAACAAAGTTGGGCATTGCATCGGTTGTTCATAAGACAGCAAAGATAGCTCTTGGAGTCATCTTTGACAAATTGTAATTTTTTCATTATTTTCTGATTTTTCAACATATGCCATTGCTCAATATTGATTTTATGGTATTCGCTCTTCCGAAAAATAAGATTAGTATTTTTTAGTTTTTTATTTATTTAGAAATTAGATTAGAAATAAACGCGAATTGATTTGAAATCATTGTTGTCCTTACAACGTTATGAAATGAAACTTTTAATAGATCAAGGTTTGTTTTAACCTACAGTATACCTGAGACCATGACCGTGTCTAAACTCTCCTGAGTACTGAATTACCCTTTACTCTAACTGTGCCCACCTTTGAAATGTAGTGAGTAAATTCTTGAGCAACGGAATCTTCTCTTTTGTAACTCAAAAATGAAGGAAGAATCAAAATTACTTGAAATGACGAAACCTTCCGCAAATTGAGTGCGAATGTCACGATTCTCTCAACTTGACATGACTGACATTACAGCAAGGATGTTCTTCACCATCATCTGTCCATAACATTTCATGAAGAAAAAAAAAACATTTTTTTGTCTTTTCCTTCTTCAACTTAGTGAGCAGAAACAAGTCATTCAAATTTCCAAATGGCTTAAACCACATTAGATTCCTTTTCAAAACCAATCCAATCAAGGTAAACCTATTGAAGGCGTTCACAATGCAAAACCGCTTTCCATAATAATAACTCTGTTATGACATCATACCATATATAATTAGCGTGTGTACGTTTATACCCAAATGTCATGTATGATCCATTGGAAGTTTGTGTTAAAGGATAAGGCAAGTGAAGGGAAGGTATTATGCCTCATTTCAAAGGGTATTTGTGTTCCTTTAGTTGAGCACTCCATACACATCAAAGCGCCATGCGCCTCACCTCTTCATGTACCATATTTTATCTCTGCCACAGATGTATAATCAAGCTAGATAAGGTGTTTCTTAAACTAGAAAGAATATCATGAATTGTTTCTTGTAGATAGATATATTTATTCCTATGAACTTTGTGGAATATCTGTGAGGTGTTTTTTGCCGGGGACGAAGTTACTACTTGTACATGTCTGTGATGAATGCAAATAAATGGCTGTGAAGAGTGTTGTCATTTCCATATTTCAAGCAACTACATGGGACATGGCACTCTCATCCTGGATGGAAGTGGTATATTACCATCTACTTTTATCCCTATTTTGGAGGCCTTCTTGAGAGACATTGTTTATCCGTGTGGAGATGTAACTTGGATTTTAACCATTTCAAAACGCCGATCGATAAGATTCATCATTGGAAAGGTGTGGTGAATCCACTTGGATGGGAACTAATGGAAAATATTTTGCCTCATCACCCTCATTCAAATGAATTGATTTAATCAAGCTCAGAATTCAATTGGCCTCTGACTGTTCAAGGTTACAAATTTGGCATATTAATCTGGATGGCATCCCTGCCAAGACTTGAGGAAACAGAAGAAAAAGATACTTTGAGGACTTGAGATGATGTTGAACGGATTTGCCGCATTCCCGAATTTTATGCATGAACCACCCAGAAAATCTTGAGAGAGAAAGAAAGAAAGAGAGAAAGAAAGAAAGAAAGAGTGTGTGGTACGCTTGAAATGAGGAAATGAATCACCAGATTCCTCTCGGGAACACATCCTTATTTCGCATGTTGGACCACGTTCGTGCGCAATTGACGCAATCGTATGAAGTCTGGTTTCGCTCGCTCAAATTCCTCATCAAGTGCATCAAAAGTCCCATGAAAGACGGCTTTAAGAGGGAAATTTGTCCAGATTATGCACCATTTCTGGTTATGAGTGTGCAGATTTGGCACTATTTCAAACGGTTTACTCATAAGTGTCGCCATTAAAAGGCAAGTTGAAACAATAGTTTGAATAGCTTGCCAAATAAACTTCCAATGGGTGATGGTGCAAAGCCTAAGTTATAATCTGATGAAAGGTCCTAAAAGTGAGTTGAAACCTATTTTTAATATACCAAACATTTTTCGCATTGATTTTAACTTTTTTGCTTTAAAACTAGTACTAAAGACAATAAAGGTTGGATGTAAAAAAACTCTATATGAGAATAACTCTCGAAATAACCATAAATATGCAAATAATATAACGCTTTGCACAAGAATATTCAAATTTTCGGAGGACATTTTCTCTTGCTTCAAATACTCTGATATCCACCTTATGAAAGTATAATGTATAACTCATCCATTAGCTCAATTGTTTGGCATATATTGGAAGAAAAATAAAATATGCAATAAAAGGTAGTGTATTGTGTCCAAATAGAAAATGCATGGACCTTACCCAGATATTCCCAAATTAGTAATGCGATCGTATAACCACAATTTGACAACACTGGTGGTGTTTGTTGTTCATGGAAGCAAAATGGTCAAAGTCCAAAATCATTCTTAATTTTAGCCTCACTTAGTGAAGCTTATACGCAACGTTTGTCGCAATAAAAGATGGCAGAATCCTTCCACCAATCTGTTGGAATTTCAAAACCCTCGGAATGAGTTAGTCACTTTTTCAATTCCAAGGCCTGTGTTCTAAGCAGAATCTAATTTGACGCCAGGATTAAGGGAAAAAGATGAAAATTATCCTTCTTCACGTGGTTGTGGAAATTTCACGTTGAATCTATTTATCACCTGGGATCTCAAGTTCTCGCTTAGTTACCCAATCTCATTGTAGCCCTTTTTCAGACATCCTGAGGTATAATTACTAGTCCAGGGAAGCTTGTTCCCAAACATCAGTGTTTCAATTCACTAAAGAGAGGTTTAGAATGGAAAAGAAATAGATTCACAATCCACGTGTTCCAAAGGAGACAGTTCAGCTTCCCCTGTGAGCGATTCTGCCCATGGGAAGTCAGGCCAATGTGGCAAAAAAGATCTACTTTAAATTCTACCAGAGACTTGGCAGCTCGGAGGTGAAAGCACCTCGGGAGAATAGGCCAACTTTTTTGACTTTTATCTTCAAACAATTAAGTCAAGAGCGGCCATCCAGGCGCACTTGAACAGAGCAAGAACCAATGAATAGCTCTGGACGACGAGCCTAGCGATATTTAATTTGATTTTTAGTAGGAACAAATGGGATTTTGTTTATGTTGAGTGGACCCCGGGTATCAATTTTAAGTTGATCAAACATCGGAGTCAAAAGTCGAGCTATCTCAGTCCTTTTACCAAAATAGGGCGAGCTCGTTTATTCTATGCTCTCTTCAGTACATCATTTTGGAATGGCATAACTTTCCATACTAACCTTCAATTGAGCTAAAATCTTGAAGTACGTAATCTACATGGCAAAATCCAGGTCATATTTGCAGCATAATGCAATCGATTTTCTCCTACTGGAATTCATATTGGCTATTACTAGCCTCGTCGTCCAAAATTTCAAGTAGTTCTCGAGCGGAGAATCCTATTCACACCGGAACTGGACCGTAGGACGATGGTTTCACGTTGGTTTTATGCGTGTTCAGAAAACTCGATTTTATCCGTCCCAGAGAACCAAATATTGAACATCCGTCTGGCACATCCGGAATCTCCGTGCCAAGATCCTTGACCCGGTTCCTTCCCGAACCGTTTGAGGCTTCTTTCTTGGCTCTGTGACCCATGTCAATTAAAAAGGATCATCGTTGCTCTCATTTGAGCGACAAGCTTGTTGTAGTAACAGTAGTAGTAGTAGAAGATGTTGCAACGTTGGCAGGCATCATTATCCATGTCTGTTCCATATGTTGTTGGCGTGTGTAGTGTACTACATCCACTATAATCATATATGAGGGCCTGTTGTGACGTTGGGTTAAGTTCACTGAACCACGTTTGACGTCGGTCGACGAGTCAAGTGGGAGAAAAAAGTGCTTCTAATGAGGGTAATGCTCAAGAAGTGGATTGTCAGGCAAGCTAAGTGCATGAAACGACGACTTTGGTCCCATTTCATCAGCGATCGACAATGTGGTTGTGTTTAAACGTGTATATTTGTACTGAAGGTGGATTTTAAAATGCATGTCTTCTTTTGTGTTCCAGGTAAGACCCAAACTCAATTGGCGAGTCAAGTTAAATAGACCAAAAAGTTCATAAACATGCAAAAGCAAGTACATGAATTGATGCAATGAATATGCTTTATTCCGAAGTGCAAGTGGAAACAATTTTTAACGGACTGAAAGGCACTCATTCATCCCAAAACTTTTGACGTTTGAAAACTAGATTTGAAACCAAATTCAATTGATGTCCGTTCCTGGACAAAATATCCTAGTGCAAGAAAGTTATTAATTAGAAAGAATACCTTTTAGTCTTGAACCTGTGAAAAGTAGAAAACTTCTGTGTACCGGGTGTTTCTAAAGAAACGGAACAATACACTTCATCATCTATAACTCGGGATACAAGCCATATATGAATCTCATCTTCATTGCATATCATTGGCCCTACAATTGGATAGAAGAGTCATGAAAAGCAATTTCCCTCAAGTTCAGTATTGAAGCGACAGACAAAATATTTCCCATAAAAGGTCATTTTTGAAACGGAGTGTTTGTGATTCCGATTTTTTTCACATCCCGAAACATGGGTAAAACCGAAAATAAAGCAAAATAAGGGGGAAAAAAGCACACCTACTTTCACAAAAATCATCTGTCGTGTCTTTTTTATGACATCCACCATTTCCAAGTTACGTATGAGCCTTTTTTATTATTCGGTTCCTTATGAATCACCCGTCACTTTGTGCTCTGTGAACTCCAAGTAAATGTTCATTATAGGCGAATCTTATAACGGGTGCGCGGAAAAGTCATCAAGCGCCTTAAAATTCCTTTCTTGACCACAATTCATTTTTCTATAAACTGAAGCAATTTCCGATGATTACTGACGGTATCAGCTTTCAACTACAGTACTGAGTATTTTCTATTAATTTATAAGAAATCTAATAATCATGGAAGAACTAATGCGAACCTCATTGAATGGTTTAACATTAATTTATAACCAAATACTTCATTAGAAAGCTCTACAACAGGACTGGTACCTGCTTTCTGAATTAGTCGACCTCCAAAAAGATGCACAAAGGCCAAAATTGAAGTCCATTCAAGGCAATCCTGAGACAATGATCAATAAATTTTTTCAGAGGGAACGAAATGCCTGAGACAAGTTTTAGGGGCCACTTGAAGATGAGCTTTGGGCTTCAGAACCTTGTAAAATTTCTAATTCAGACAGCTGTCGTCGGATGAACAAAGCTTAAACAAGTGAAACCATGAGGCATCCAAATGTATTTGGCTTTTTAACAGTTGGAACCTGTATTAATTGAACACAAGTAAATGGGAGGGCCAGTACATCAAACAACAGCAGTATTATTACCCACTTGCGACTTGTTGAAGAGCAGGATTTGAACTCCAAGCTTAGGTTGTACATTAGAACCAATTGGCCTAATTCCAAATTCCTTGGTCCAAAGTTGTAGTGCAAGATGGAATAATATGCAGAGGTAAACAAATGTCTTTCAAGAGGTTCAATTTTGATCTGTTTTCAACAAATCAAGTGTCAATATAATTTCCCCCAAGTGTGACAAGGAGTTCATAACGGACAAAAATTATGTATCCCATATCCTCGCACTCGGTAGAACCTGATGAGTGATGAGACGTTCACTAATTCCAGAGCAAAGATCTTATCTCCAATCTTAGCTGAGCAGGTCTCATTTTCAAGACAAAAGAGGCATTTCCAAAGAAATAATTAGTATTGGTAGTATTTTGTTTACGTTAGACCTTTCAAAGTCAAATTTGGATCCTTGGGAATAATCATCATCGCCATAACGAATTTTTTGGAAGTTCGAACCTGCTTCTTTCTACGTTTTCCTTGTTAAATACAAGGTCATTATTAAGCTTTCTCGTTTTTTGTCCCAAAAGTGCAGTAAATTTCTCTATTGTTTGACCAATCATGGAAAGGGGATGGATTAAAAAAAATATTTTTTTTTATTTGTTTGGTAAGAATCTGAAGGATCGGACAAATCGGAAACAACTCGTTGCATTCATATCGTCAAAAAATACCTGATCTAGTCTGACCAAAAACTTGAAATCTTGATTAGCTTAAATTAGAAGAAAAAGAAAAATAAGTGACAAAATGTCCGTTGGATCATTCCATGTTGTAAAAGCTAAATAATCCCCCAAAACGGCACTTGTGTTTGGACAAATTACAATTCTTCTTAACAGCTCTTTGATTGAACTATAAAACGATGCATTTTCAGCCTTAGGCCAAATTTCAGTCCAGAACCTAATGGTGTTGAGGTCTGAATCCAATGGTTTGAGACTTAGTAAAGCTATTCAAGACACTTGAACCGTTTTTCTTGGAGGCGAGTTTGATTTGCTTTTTGATTTATTCATCATTTAATTTGTGTTTTTGCCTTACCAAAGGGAACAAGCTAATAGCTTTAATGTGAAAAATATTCTTTGAATCTTGGCTAATCCAAATACCTCCAGAACTGATTACTTTTCATGGCGTGCAAAACAAAGCGGAACTTTCATTAGTAAGTTAGTTAAAACCAACGTATGTTATTGTCGTCTTGAACTAATAACATTAAGGTGTACGAACTTGGATGAAGATGAATTGCCACTCTTAATACATGTTTTTCCTTTGATTGGGTAATGTAATAACAAGCATGTGTGTAAATATCACGATAAAAAGCTTAGCTGAAATACAACGTACAATGCCAATTATTGTCAAATTTCCTTCTACGCCCTCATTTACCAAAGTCGACATACTGTCAAAGCAAAAGTGTGAATAGAGATGTTTGACAATCCAAGTTTTGCAAAAAAAAATCCGTTTTTGTCATGGCTCTTTTGAGGACATAAATTTGAAGCTGGCCAATCAAAATCAATGAATAGCGACTGTTTACTATCAAGGACTAATACAATATAAAAAATCACCAAATAATAGCAACATCAATTGGAAAATAAATGCAAAATGTAAGGTGTTTTATCGGATGTTTTTGTTTGAGCTCACGCAACTTCGCACCCAAAAATTGTTGGCCGTGGAAAATACTTTCAGAAGCATATTTTTCCCAACAAGAAGCATTGCCGAAAATGTGCGTATGGGAAACCGGATCCACTTGGAATTGACTCCTCACGTTTTCCTATGAATGCAGATGCATCATTTCCATTTGTGTTCGTCCTTTGACAGACCAATTCTTCACCCTGTTTGAATGATGCACACATGTTCACAAAGATAGGTTGGTTTGAATCAATTTTCATTAACAGTTTTGGATTTGGAAGTATGTTTTAAAATGTCAGATCTGTTGCATTTTCCGCACATTTGTGACATGACGATCGATCACATGTACCCTACCTTCTTCCTAGGCTTGATGGAAAAAGTTTGTTGAGCAAAAAAAATGCATTTACTTTTGTGACCCATCCTGGTGAAATGCTCGGATTTCTGCAATGATATCTTGCCACTCTATCTTACTCTTGTTCCATCATTTCAACGAGACATGCTGGAAAAGTGTTTAAAAACGGTTGCATGAGAAAAATGGAAAGAACGTCCCACTTATTAACTTCATCGATCTTACTGTGTTGGAAAAAGATGTTTTCATTTTGCACAGCTTCTTAAGCTGAATGGGATTGGCAAAAACATTGGTCCGCTCATGCTCGAGAGCCAAGTCTCTTCTATCGCTGCCAATTCCACAGATCTATGTTCAAAAAAGAAGCTTAGTCCTCTAATGGTGTCCTTGAGCCTGAGGAATCCGTGCATTATCTCCCAAATTCATGCCAACTAATGATATAGGTTTCAAACAAGACCTCTTTCAGCGCCTAATGAATCCAAATTATGGGGAGGAGGGTCGAATTGAACCCTCTCTTTCTGTCTTAATTACCCTTGATAACAGGGGGTGTCTTCGAGATGGTTGTGGTTTGGTTTCAGTTTAATGTCCGGAAATCAAGGGCAAATCCAGAAGTTTGGCGTCAACTGTGTGTTGCCCTGAAACGAAAGGAAGAACGAACGAACAATTGGCATTCGCCTTTTGGTAAAAGTTTCTTGCTCCTTGGAAGCAAATCATCGTCTATGAGTACCGATCAATCATAATGTCAGGATTCTGCTGTGTGTGGCGCGCCTCCAGATTCTTGGCCTACTATCCCAGTGTGGGTCGTTACTGGCAAAACTTGCATTTAAAAACACGACACTGTTAGATTAGACCAAACTTCGACCCTTAAAAGGGCTGGTTCTAAGGAGCAATATGCAATTCATGGAGAAATTTCTAGCACCTCTTTACCAGGTCCCTTTTGGAAGTTGTTTGAACGTGGCAGGGAGAGTTGGAAAACGTTGATATCGACGAAACAATTTGTGATCTTAAGAGGTAACCTTCAATACCGGGTTAGACTTGTTAAAATATAAAAAACCCAGGGTTGCCATTAAGTTCCTTTCCAGTTGCCAATTGTTTGTTTTTTTAAAATGACCGCCCAGAATGAGCATACATAAATTGAGGGAGTAGCTCTGATGTTTTTTTTTTGAGGGAGTTCTATCAAGAGCACTTTTTTCGGCAGTGCTTGTTGACAAGGATATCTTTTGAGGGAAGCATGCTTGGGTGACTTGTTATGTTTCCAAGATTAATTTGGCTCTCAGTTTTCGTCAAAGAGATCCTGGTTGACGCCAAAGAGCAATGGAATAAAGAATAAGTTCGATTCATCACGAAGCCAGAGATTTTGAGGATGAACGAACGAAATGATGCTTCTTGCCTGCTTGCTGGTTGGGTTGCCCTTTGGCGTAAAAGGATTTCATCTTATGATGTATCGTCTCCTATTTGCCCATCTCTGGGCCACATCGTTCGTATAATGGTTTGAGAGCGAATCCCTTTTTCCTCCAACATTTCGGCTGGAAGTGGAAGACCTCCTCTCCTTCCTCAGTTTATGAAACGTTAAGTCGATCCCCTTTGGATCTCTCTATCCATCCATCTATCCTTCCACCCACCCAGCCAATCAAGGTACAAAAACAACCTTTATCTGCCAAGACCTGCTAATCTGCACCCAAAGCAGACCTACTAGAAACCAGAACACCAAAGTGGTTGGGCATTGTTGATCCACTTTTAGAACCTAAAGAAGCAACCCAAAAATATAGTTAGTTAAGCCCACTGCTAACATCTTGAAACCGCCTCCTTCCTTGGTTGATATCTTCATAGTTTGATGGTCGTAGGAAGTAAAAATGATATGATTCAGTTGGTTGAACGGCATTGAGGGCGTTTTCATCCCCTGCTGCGTTATGGAAGCCATGGTTCTTGTTGTTTTTTTCAAGGTGCGGATTGATATCAAAGCTCAATGGTTGCCACAAACAAAGAAGGGCACTGGTAACCATATGTGCAATTGTTTGTGCGTATCCCCCTTGAGTTTCTTACCTTACCATGAAACAATTGACACGTTTTCAACCCTGGGTTGTTGGTATCACATCCGCTGGATCTGAATTCAAATTCAGGGTTACAGTACCAAACAACCATGGTGTGTGTCCTTTTTTAAGGCCAAAGTGTTTGCTTGTTATAGTGAGCGCAAACAGATTGACTCGAATAGATTGAATTTGGCTTGGCAGGAGCTCCCTGTCGTGTGAAGGTTAGCCCAATTGTCTTTGGAATGTGCTCAGTTTCAAGCGTAACTTGGGTTGCCAAGAGTGCGACTGATATGGGAATCGTGCTCAAGAATGGGTGGCTCCTGGGAGATCCATCCCACAGAACTGTGTTTATGTGTCAAGAATGAGAACTTGTGAGAGATCCAAGTGATAACCCACCCTGCTCCGAGTGATTCCGCCGCTTAAGACACAAAATTAGCCTGGATGATGAAGGTGTTTTGCCTCGGTTTGGTCTGGTTTCCTCCCTCAAAAGACACGATGTTTTGAGCGGTGCTCTCAGCTGATTCTATGTCAAGTTTCAGGGTTGCCAATTCGTGCGTACAAACAAAGGTGAGCGAGTTGGACGTCAGTAGGACTAGAGTGAGAGAGACATTGGATACCCTGGATGTTTAAAGAGGTGAATAAGAAGGGCCGGGGATGAATTCAAGTATGCGGACAAAAAGTCCAGAGTTTTTGGGGGTGTCTAGGGCGGCCCTTCATTTGGCTCTGAAAGACAGAATACCCTATAAGAAATGGAGAGGATTGTTACCTCGGCCAAAAGCCCCAAGACGTATTTGAATGCATTGAACAACTCTTTTTTTACTCCTAGTTACACTACAATAGTTTGTCCAATTTCCTTGTCTTTGACCTTCCAGCGTTTCTTTCCTCAGTTTGCCCTATTAACGGATTCTTGGAAGTGTCTTCCATAAAAATATTCGGCTGACATTTATAATTCCATGGGGAGAAAAATGTCTCAATGGGGCTAACAAGAATTGACAGGCCCCAAAACGCTATGCTGAATAAAGTGGAATGATCTCAATTCCGTCTTCTCCTGGGTTTGAACTTTTGCGTCAAGAGATTAAGAAGAGTGGCTTGCCAGGAACGCTTTGTAGATGATGTGTATGCGTGCGTCATTCCTGTCCCTCCAATCTCAAGAGCTCTATGGCTTAGAGATATGTTACCACGTGATCATTTGATACAACCTTTTCCTATTTCTAAAAATATCCATGCAAGAAAAAAACACCACTTAAACATATTTTTGAATCTAGCAACGCATCCCTTGAAGCAAATACTATATTCGAAAGAGAAACCAAGCAGCAGTCGAGTGGTTCTCTTCAAGTATGATCCTCAAGATTGCGTCGCACGGCGCCGACCATTCTGGTTCCCTCGCCCATTGAGAGCAATTCCGATTCAGTTGTAACTTGGCGTTCAATGAGGGAACTTCTCCGCTTTGCTTGCCCGAATCTGTCAGAGTTGGACGAACGGACGACGGACGGACGGGTGCCAGTAGTGGAAGTAGTGAAGGTTAATTGTGTCTCCTCGGTCGTCGATATCAAGATCAGTGCTATTTCCTGAAAGTCGGAATACGACAAGAAGAATGAATTTATGAAGTGTTCCCGCATAATACACCCCCAAAATTCAGTGTCTTGATCGGCAAGCCTGATCTCGGTTGTTTGTGAAGTGGGGGGAATGGCCAGAGTCGCCCTAATGTGCCTCGCTTTGCTCTAACTACTGATACATCCTTAACGAGAGAGAGTGACCAGTTTTCTGGTGGAGACTTGAACCAGTTCTCAATACGGAATCCAATGCATTTCCATAGGTGACGAAAGACGTCGGATGGTTGTTTTTGGAGTTTGAATGCACTGCTGAGAGGACACTTCACATGCAAGAGTCGCCTTGGTTATTTCAAAGACGAAAATTGAGTGCTCCTTCACACTTGAAACGGCACAAACAGATCAGCGAGATATTCATCCCAAAGCACGACAATGTGGTTTCGACTTTGGACGAGGGTAAAATTGAGCCCGAGAGACTTCCTTGATTTAAGATAAAGGGGGGAAATATTTTGGGGGGAAATGAGCCTCGCCACGAGGGAAAAAGGACATAATAAATATTCAACACCCACGTTCGGGCAAGTGGTTCGCTAGAGTATTTGAGCACCTATAAAAGGATATCAGATCGCTCACTCGGACTTCCTCGTCATACTATTCGAGCGAGGAATTTGCCTAAATGGTCAAAAACGAAGACTCAACATTCGCCTTGACCTCCGAATTATCTAGTCACGAAATCAGAAATGTCATCAATGACCACCCAACTTTGGAATTCGGCTTTTGGAGGGAGATCTGTTAATCAAGAAGACCCCAAAGAAGTGTATTCTCAACCCCATGTGGTTGGAATTCGTTTTTCTTTGACAATCCTGCGTAAATTTTAGCCTATTACTTCAATTTTTCATACCCATGTGACATTGACCTTGTGTCGAGCTCCATTCGTTACACGCCCAAGAAAATTACGAAAAGCTCCTCAAAAACGACGAGTACCAAATTAAAAACCCTCCATCAATTGTTCCGAGGGCGGAAGAAGAATCTGAAAAGAGTTTCACTTTTATGAGTACGTAAATGGGAGAGAATCCGGCTAGAAGCCAGAAGCCATAGAACAAGAAGCT
The DNA here is from genome assembly GCA_010645155.1 of Tigriopus japonicus. Classification (NCBI taxonomy): domain Eukaryota; kingdom Metazoa; phylum Arthropoda; class Copepoda; order Harpacticoida; family Harpacticidae; genus Tigriopus; species Tigriopus japonicus. Next base: position 13,904,939 of record CM021317.1, read on the forward strand.
AGATTGGGCTCCACACATTTTTGCTCAAGCACATTAGGCGTTGCTAATCAGAGCGCTCGATATGATCGGGCCTATGTTTGCTGCTTGACGGGGTCAAATTTCAGACCTTCAAATGGCGTCATCATTATGGTCGTGGTTTAACAGGCTTTGAACAACCATTCAGACTGAGGAAGTTTTTGCTTTGGTTAACCGACAAAAGAAACATTAAGAAGGCTGGGCAAACCGAAAAAACAACAAGGACCCCTGATTTGCTCTTAACATCCTTAGGAAACTGAACCAAAAGGATTCATAATTTGCCCTCAAGAAATGTTTTTGTACCAGTCTTCTCTTTAGAGAGGGGAAAATTATTGCAAAGCAATATAATAGGTTCGCACGTCAAGCTTAGTACGAGGTGTTAATTGGCTCTTAAGAATGCCAAATTGGTTTCCAACACCCCAGGTGATTGGGCAATTACAATGCAAAACCAGGTTCGCGAGTGATTCATGGCTGGCAATTCAAGAAAGGAAAGGATCCATTTCAATCATGATTGATGGTCACACGGCCAGTAATTAAATGTTCGGAACAATTTGCAATAACCAAGGCAACCTTAGTCGTTAAAGTGAAATCCTGCTCCCAAGATGTTGAACCCGTTGATTCACAATAGCAATTCGGCGCCAACCAGTCCCTTAGTGACCCGTTCTATTCAAATCACGGGTCCCGTGAGTACGCGTCAACGGGTTATCCGACACACGCAGTCTATTTTGGCGTCAAATATCCTCGTCACCGCTGTCAGAACTAAATCTCGGAGAGACAATTCCCCATCGAGAATGGTTCATCATGTCCCCATAAATGTGATCAATGGCAATAGTACTACCAACAACAAAAACAACAATGATGCAAACAATAATCACCAATTGCATCATCATCATCCTCATCACCACCACCCTCACAATAATCAGTATCGTCGATTGTCAAGGTTAGTGAAGTGTCGAACATTGGATTTCACCGAGTTTCCGGAGGGCATGCGTGAATATGCCGGATATGGACCTAAGCGAACCGTTAGGATCTCCAAGAGTCAACCAGGGTCACCTGTGAGCATTCCAAGGATTAGTGTGCAAGATTTTGATATTAACATCACTGGATCAGAGGTAAGACGATGAGAGTGCTCTGACGCATTTCAAAATCCCATTGCGTGTAACGCAGATTGAATTTGAGACCAAAATCAACGAACCATACCATGAAATTTACAAGGATAAGTGACTGTTTGATTAATGAAGACTAGATTATGTGGTCCATTTATCATGCTGGTTATGGGGCGTTTTTTTGTTCAAGGAGTGTTCAAGTGCCTTATTTTGACTCAAAACAAGTTAAATATCACTTTATCACGGTTGCGTAAACTTTTTTCATGCTACGTAGTGTTGAAATGATCCGTCAATCTGTCGACAAGATCTCGGGGGAAAAAAAGCACTGGTTTGAGCATAAAATTCCCGGGTAGGAACCCGTCAATAGACAAAAGAGAGGATGAGGTTCGGATCAAGCGAGTCAAAGCCGACCGTGTCCTTAGCAATAGAACCAATGGTTGATGGTATTCTTCCTCGTCCTGTTGGACGTCGTTGTACTTGCTGTTGTCCACGGTAATCTTCTCAAGGAGTTCTGATTGTAAAAGACCATTTTATTGTGATGATATCATAAAAAAGCATTTTTTTGAGGAGCGTTCAATTTGTGTGCCTTTTGTTCGCGCAAGTCAAAACAATCCCGAGGATGATGAATGCACTCAAGGGCAGAAGAAGTTCTTTTAACAATTTAACATGATGTCCCTGAAGATGGCTCCATCATGTCATAAAGAAATAAACAAGCCGATTTATCGTTCAAAGGTGTGATCGGGGATAAAAGTTGCTTGGCAAAAAGGTAAAAGTGACTTTTGACACTTCCAAGTGGATGGAAGGATTATCGTGACATGAAGAAGGTTCGAACAAATTGCCTTTGCTTTGAAAGTGTCGGAACTTTTGCTTCTCCTCCGACAGACCAATTTTCTAGGTGCATTTTATCCATTCAAATCGAGTACAAAGAACCCACAACAAAGGTGTAATGATATCCGTAGCCTCCATGCACAAGATAAATGCAATCTCTCGGAATACGACAGTGTGCCCTAAAATATGAATCATGAACATTTTTGGGCTGAATATTCTGCGGATGCATCTCTGGCCTTGAACCAAGAGTGTGTGCACTCATTGCTAGCCGTGCACTCCTATAAAATACGAATAGCTGTCTTGTCGGAAATTGTTTTAAACAAGTCACCCTTGACGAGCTGTTCAAGAACGGAAATCGCTCGAGGTGGTCACCCTTGAATTATGTTGAAAATGCTCAAAATCAGTTCATGTAATGAAGGACCAAAACCAGCCTTGAACGTGATATGGAGCCTGACGGAGAAGTTCTCACACTCCTCAAGCGCATTTCCGATTGATTTTCAATTTTAAATCATATCTGTCTCTTTGATATTGATTTCCAAGCCACCCTAAAACTTACTTGAAGTGTTTATTTGGTGAATTCCTTATTATTACAGCTATAAGTTCTTAGCCAATAAGGTATTAGGTCCAAGGAGGCGTTTATTCCTTTTGTTAGTTTCGAACATTTATTTGCTCACGTTCATTTTGAGCCTCAAAAACCAAAAGTTAACTCACAAAAATATATGCTGATTTATCACCAACCAAGTTTTCATTTCTCATTTTGGAAGAATTAAAAAGACTTGATTTTTTTCGGAGTTTCCCCAAATTCTGTGGTTTCTGACAAATAAAAACAGAAACTAAAAATAATTACAACTCTAACTCTTTCCGCACTTATTGTTCAAGGTTCTTAGATTGCATAAAAGCATTAAATAATCTCGATTTAACGCCCCTTTGACGTTTGCCGATTATAGGTATTCCTTCCTCACTTGGGAGTCCTTTGAGCGTCCATATTTTCGTCTCCATTTTTCTCATTCTACTGTTGTACATTCACCGCTTCAGCTAGTTACTTAGTCGGTCGGTCTATCTGAAAAAGGGCGGGATCCCTGAGAATAAGAGTCGAGTTGGAAGTGCTCCGTGAATGAGTTACTCACTCGCTGTATGTAGCTCTTCCTTCCCGATTGTTCCTACTTCCTTCCCTTCTCGATCGAGTTGTCTTCTCGCGTTCGTTCTGACAGTTTGCGTTGCCTTTTTGTATGATCAAAGAGCTCTTGAAAAGCATGGTTATTCATTCAGGCCTTCATTCTAACGGCTTGTACATTTGTATATATATTGTGCGGTGGTTTGGCCGTTTCTTGGTTTTGGAAGGTGTTGTGGCAAATAAATGGCACAACTATTGATTTGATTAAGACATCAAAGGGTAACATATGCAGCTTGGAATGAAATTAAACCGTGAAGTAGTATTTTTTGGCCACACCTATTTGATTTAGTGGGTTTTAAGGGAAAAAAAAGTATCCAAACTTCCTTATGTGCGTGTCTTCATTTCATCTTTGTAATTGAATGCACCTCCATCTTAATTGTTCAAGCTTGAAGACCCTTAAATGATAATACAAGTAGATGAGATGAAGACAGATATTGTTGAAGAAATGAATGGGTTGGAATTCTCTCGACTTCACATGCCAAAGCTGGCGAATCTTTTGAGCAAATGTGCATCAATAAAGTGTTGGAAAGGATAGTTGAGATAATCTTTCTTCAGTACATATTCGGACTTCCTTTAGGGTTGGGTGAATAGCCGGTGTCGGTGTCGAGGTGTCGACACCAACAAGGTTGCGTGATTTTTAATACAGTACCAGCGTCAATTACAAAAATGCTGGTGTCACCCATACCTAATGTCCTAAAAATAATACCAGTGTTGCTGATTTGGCATGTCCTTGTCCTTTTGTGAGAGAGTGTTGTTCTTTGAGAGAGAAGCTTGTGACAGAAGTAAAAAATGGAGCCCAAGCAAAAGCCAAATTCGAGTCAACTGATGTAGCTGAGGCACCAAAACACAGTCAGGCTAACACTATAATTAGTTTTAACACCTCTCCTTTTATTGGGAGAGTATGACCAAAAGTGTCAAGTTTCCCAAACGGCCAATAATTCAAGGAAAGTTAACGCATTTTCCACGCTTAATTATGGTTTGAAGATCAAAATTTGGAAACACTGGCGAACCAACTTTTTGAACTTTTCACGTCATTATTCTAAAGGTATTTCGATGGTAATAAATAAGGCTCACACGACAGCTGACGCAAATTTTATTGTTTCATGAGGGTATGAGAAAGATATGTGAACAGGAGTAGATCCTTTCGCTTCATAGTGATTTGAAGGAAATGGCCATTAAACAAGCATGTGGTGCCACAATCTTGAGCAGGGTTTTACACTTTGAGACGGGAATGGATTCTGCAGAAGCGGAGAGAATTTCACTTTCCCATCATGATATCCCTGAAAAGGCACCGATCCTTCATTATTTATTTTCTGGTCGATTTCCTTCATTGTTGCAATTTCTCCCGATCGGAGAAACTGGGTTTCTTTGTTGTAGGCATCACATACAAAAGAGTAACGCAAACTTTTATTTGAAGGAAAGGTATAAATAGATGATCCAAATTTTGGGCCATTTAGTTGCTCATCACATCGAGCCAATATTATTATCTCACTTAAGAACGATAGGAATACGAACACGCTCTGCTAAAAATTCAAGTGCAAAATATTCAATCCTCGTTTTGATCAAAAGTTTTAACATAACGTGACACGAAACCCAAACAGGATTCTTTGAAATGGTAGCAACCATTAAAATATCATGTTGCAAAGTTTTTGTTATTGTATCATGACTGAAATAACCATTAGAAAAAACAGTAAAAGATCTCTTGTCGGACTCAAAAATCGTACAAACAACAAGTCTTGTTGTAAAAGGTCTCTTTGTAGGGTTCAGGGTTGCTCCTTTTTTGGGTGGAAATATTCAAATATTATTCAAGACCCACCTCCTCAGTTTCTTCTGAGACGTTGAATTCCGTCCTTGACATAAACCCTGAAACATTGCCCTTTTTCGTGTTTCCATCATTTAAGTCTTCCCACGGATAACAAAAGATCATTTGATCCAATAAGGCCCTTCTTATTTCGAGTGAAGTTGCCTCTCAATTTCTCCTTGATCTAACTCTTGAGGCCCTTCAGGGAGTCTTTCAAATCTTTTGACAAAGTCGTAGCACTCACTACCAGCAGGTTTTTGTTATTTTTTATTAGTATCATTGTAGCAGTTCTACAAAAACATCGTTGTAGCAGGTTTCAGCAAGCCATGCTAATGAAGCCGACTCAATTAGACAGACCCATAACGAGAGAACCAACGAGAACAGAAGGAGGATGCTGGCTGCTCAAAGTTCAGCGTTGAAACAATGTCTTCCTGGTTATTCAACAATTCGTGAGGCTCATATTTGCCCACCAATTGGGAGCACACCGTATCCAAGAGATGCTAGATATCGCTTAAAAGGACTTGAACGACGAAAAGTGATGCTAAATGTCAAATGTGATCCAACTTGAAATCCACGAAGACGCTGCGATTCGAGCTCCAAATCCGCCTGGCCTTAAAAAGTGGCTCTTCAGCAGAAATAGATTGATATTTAAGTCCGAGCAATCTTTTAGAACCTACTTTAAGGTTGGGTAAACGAGGACTTCATGAGGAATCACTTCAATTTTGACTGATATTTGATATTCTCTCCCAGTGTTCACGTACTTCATCAAAGCTCTTGTAATGAGTTTTGATCACGATCATGCTCGCTCGAGTCGAAAAGTGCAAAAGTATCTCGTTCTGTGATGATGTCGTGATGCATTGCTACATCCATCTCAGATGAAATTCCATCTGGAAACAACGCACAACGGATATTCATCTCATCCAGGGCAAAAAACCGTCTTGACATTGACGCCTTCTTTTGACGCAAAGTCTCCAACAAGCAAACAATCATTTTCAACGAGAAGCTTAACCTTATCTAAGCTATTTAAAACAGTAGGTTTTTAGGGTAAAATAAACCTCAAACAAGATGAAAACTGATTTGAAGTCAGATGTAGTGATCATAGAGGGTTAACTTGGGCTTTGGGAGCACCTCCAAAATCCAAGGAATCGAAGCAAGTTCAAACAATAAAGTTGAGAATATACCGGGTGATCCAAAAGAAACGGAACAACAAACCATGCCCGTAACTCGGATTTTTTTTTGTGGTTGATCTCACAAAAATGTACCAAGCTCACCATGAAGTATTTAATAATTCTGAAGATACATGTGCTTGTAATCCCTTTATGTGGTCTTATGTACGGGTATTTTAACTTGTCCCTCTCAAGGTTCATTGCAAGCCTTTGTTTCATTAGATTTATTATGCTTTTGATGAAAACCACCGTAATGAAGAACCACCAAAGACCATGTGTCATTTATGAGATGATCTGAAGCAAACAAACCGCTAGTTTCATGGTTATAAAGTATAACCAACCACAAATAACATCTTGGCTTCGACACCTTCTGGATCCTTGTAATCAACCACAATCACCCTCCTTTACAAGGATGTCTTTGCATACCACAACGATCATTTAGACACAAATGAAACCATCTTATCTTGTGCGGCTAATGTGGACCAAAAATCAAGGCTATTCAAAACAACCACTGAGACCTTCGACATTGTTGCCAAAGCTACAAAACTTCGTGATCGCTCCTAATGACCCGTTCTTGATTATAGGCCTCTTCAAGGGCTAGAAGGCTCATCAATTCCGCATGCTCTGCAGATTCGTTTGAGTTAGATATGGTCATGTTTGGGTTTGAACTTTAGTTTCTCTTCGTCCTTTGTCTTAACCACCAATTCCAATATCAGATAAGTGTCTGAAAAGGTGTTATTGGACGATATGTGGTTAGCTGGTTGGCTGGTTATGTTTGCGTTTCACCTTTCCTGGTATGGGAGATGGTATGCCATGAGGTCATACCATGAAGTTTGCCGATGCATTTCAGTCATGCCATTAAAAAACCGAGTTCAACTGATCATATTCTAATGCGTTTTCATTTAGAAACGCCACCTATTTTGGTCAGGACCAGAATGAGAATGAGAACTTTTGTCTCTATTATACGTAGCGCCCTCTGGCGGAGCTCCTAGGTGTGTCAAAGGATTGAATAGCCAAACAAAAGTGCAAAAACTTGTCTTTGCGCCATGGGACAATTGACAACTGCTAGACAATTAAAGGTACTTTGAAAGTGGTTGTGGCCAGAGGCTCTTGGGGGAGGAGGTTGAATTGAGCTTCAAGATACTACATCGTCAGACTTGACTTGTCACTCCACTCTTTTCTCCCATTTCATGTTCAACTTGGTTGCAAGTGTCATGAAGAAACACTGCCTGAAGCCATTCTCTTTTAAAAATACACTAGAAGCTCCACAATGAAATTGTCCAAGGTAGAGCACTATTGTAAAATAGTACGGGCATTACATTGACTGACCCTCTTGGGGTCAGTGTCTCCGCAGGATTCGAGAAGAAAAAATAATAATGTTTTGTTTTTGTTTGTTTATTTCTGCGGGTTTTTGCCGGACACATATTTTGAACGAATGTAATAGTAACATTATAATTCTATAATGCCATATAGAAAAAGTGCAACATTAGATTTACAATGTAAATCCAAAATATTATACCAACAAGTTTTAGCACATTCTCTTACATTTTCTTCCAAGCTTTGCTTTTTTCTAAAGTTTTCCTTTATCCTCGTGAATCTTGTGGAGATATTTGGTTTTAAGAAGAGCCAGTCAACCTCATGCAGATACTCTTCTATTAGAGTGCTCTAGTCCAAGCCATCTCTTCTCAGTGCAGTGTCACCATAAGTGTCACCTTTCACGCCTAAAAAGTGCAAGCATCATCGTGGTCCGTTCTGACGGAGACAATTGTGATGATCCCTGACATTTCTTGTCTCACTTTGGCGTGACCAAAGTGAACGACAGATCCCTGGAGTGGATGGATGATCATTGATTAATGCAAATGTGTTCTGAATTCAAGTTGGTTGTCCACGAGATGATCGTGGTGGTTGAAATGAGTTCCTTCATTCAGACATCATCCATTGGTGCATAATATGAATGTAAGCAAGTGAATCAAGTCAAATCACGATCACCATTAGAATTTAGCCTTGGGAAGAACGGCGACGACGACGACGATTCGTCAGTCGGAGGAGTGATCAGAAAAAGTAAACCTTGAATTAAGAATGAATTATTGAATTCATATGTGTACTGAAGGTGCACGCTCACCATCAACAACAACAACAACATCGAGATCTGAAGGGTGATGCCTTTCAACAAACACCATCCTCACTTTGCCAGAACAAAACGGAAGTGAGAATTTATTCAATAGAGTCAAATCATGCCATCATCAACCAACCAACATGAGTCAAGAAGAAGACGACATGAATTATTCTATTCTTCGTGATTGTTGTCTAGAATGGTTGTTGTCAATAGAGCACTATAATAAAAGAGTACAGTCATAAAGTGCGCCATCTAGTGGATTTCATGCGGCAACAGCCCGCCGTTCCCATGATACTCACATTTTTGAAGATTGCGACGGTCATTCATCAGTTTTGGACAAACTAAAGTGCCTAAAATGTTGATGGCCGAACTCCAAATGATATCTTAGTGTTTTTCTGATGAATTTTGACATATATCATGCTTAAATCACCTTTATAATAGTCAGATTTCCATGCCATTTTGAGAGGGATTTCACTAATAATTTCAACCAAAAACCACCACAGGTCCATTAACAATACTCAGTCAACATTTGAGGCACTTTAGTTTGTCCACAACTGATGAATGATCGTTGCAATCTTCAAAAATATGTGTATCATGGGAACGGCGAGCTGTTGCCGCATGAAATCCACTAGATGGCGCACTTTATGACTGTACTCTTTTATTATAGTGCTCTAGTT
>CM021317.1:13914429-13962104 GCA_010645155.1 Tigriopus japonicus
AGTTTGACTCTCCTTTATTTGACTAGACATTCACGTATTTATACATAGTAGAAATGACTAGAATGAGCATGACTAGAACAGAGCAGAGCAAGGACTTCACAAAAGGTTAAAGCGAGAAGCCTCAAATTACTCATAGTTTGATAGCTCATTGTACGGAAAGAGTCATTGGACCAAGCCTTGATTGAGCTTCAAATTAACCTGAAACCAGTCATGGTTTCATGTTAATTTAAGTCACGGTAAAACTAAAACACAAGCTTGAAATCCTTGAATTGGGCGAGGGACTAACCTCTGCAAATCATTTCTGACGAAAATATGATACTTCTTACAACTCTGTTAGAAATGTTATTGAAATCTGTACAGGAGGGCTAAATTGGGCAGATTTCCAGACTATCGCCAGAGGAAATCTTTATTTCTAGGGGAGCCAATATAATCAAAAGAGTACGTGCATAAGATTGATTGTTCCCACTTGGTCCCAGGTATTTCCATATACAGTAGTAAGAGGAACAAAGAGAAAAAGTGAAAGGACACTTAAAGCTACAAGTAAGTTTGACAGCATGTATCCAATCGCATTATTTTTGCAAGTCAAGTGTCTTGTGTCCTCGAAGTTTCGTGCTTTCTTCCAATGAGGAGAGACTATGGCCAATAAATAAATCTTGCACGTACTCTTTTCTATAGTGGCTCTTCTTTCTTACATGGTGTTTAAATTGTAAGAGTATATTGTCCGTTCTACCTTTCTTATTGCCCTCCCAGTTCCAAATATAAACAATCCAGACTAATTGATGAACCCTGGTTTCGGATCCCTCTGATTTGCACCTTTCCCTAGTTCCATAAATCGAAGTGGGTCTGTTCCACTCACAGAAAGTGAACGAATACTGGGACCAACCGCAACATTCACCCACTCTTTATGCATGCACTAATCCGTGTCCTTATACTTCCATTTCAGGTATGTTGGAGCGAGTTATTTCCAGAGTAGCATGCACAATCGGAAGAGTTGGCCTTCCAACTACTAAGTATATATTTTAGGAATCCTTTGGCACAACCCATTTCCAGCGGTCAATGTGCACAACTTCATAAGTTTTATCTAGAAAAGTGTTGTGCCAGTTATATTTCAAGTGCACATCTTATCAAAGATCAGTGGTGAAATGTATGAAGGGTGACGATGTGAGGTCCGGTCGAAAAAGCGAAACAGTGTTACCAGAACTTTACGAACCCATTATGCCAAAAATGTTGAATAGAGGGCCAGATTCTGCATGATGGAAGCAAACAAGGTTACTGTCATGCTTTGGCACTTCAGCAAACAAATTTCAAAGCCAAAGTATAATGGTACTAACATACCAAAAATGGTGTAGCAAAAATAATATGACTTAAAGCAAGGGTTCTAGAAAGAGTACTTGGAAGAATGACTTTCAGATCAAAAATATTTGTTTGAACAATGAGAATTTTCGTTTGGGCGCTATCTCAAGATGTTTTCTTTCTGTTTTAAAAGTGGATCATATTAAAAATGAAAGGTAATTGTTTCCTTCAAATTGGTATTTGCCAATATTTGATTTGAAAGTACTGATTTAGAAATATCTGGCAACGCTGCTTGTTGTTCTTTCGTCTGGACCTCCATTACCGTATGAGGTGCTCTTGAGGGAGCCCCGAAATTTCAATAATAACATTTTAAGAGAGCCTTTTTTGTCGCATCTGTTGGAATTTTGAACATGTATCAACCACAAACACCAAACCATTTCTTTTTGGGAAGCCACTTACGAATAGTAAACATAAAAGATACGGTATATTTCGTCTCAATGGTTGGACCGTGTGAAAAAAGACCGCAGATCGAGACAAACATCATGTTGTCAAAGTGCCTTCTCTCTTGTTCATTTTGCATTATCGGGGAAAGACGAGCCATTTGTTCGGATGATGATCCCCTTTACTCAGGAAGTTTGACTGCGCAATAATACATACTACATATACTGCATATTGGTGGTGTGCCGTGCAAGAAGTTAATCAATGTCATGCACGGTATTGATGAGGTCCCTCCTTGAAATCAAATTGCTTCCACTCATTGCATTATGGGAACCCACCAGGTTGGTTCCCCACTGAATTGGTTTCTATTCGTCTGCATAATGGAAACCAGCCTTTGGCTTTAACCATGCCTACGCAATTCCGAAGGCAAAGTGCCGGTTGAGAAGAGCTAGAATAAGAAGAGGGAGGAGGTAGCTATTTTTGGCCTTCGTTTTGGCCTTCTTCCCGGTTTGCTTTCAGTCGATTCAAATTTGGCTTCTCAAGGCAAAAGTTTTGGGGGAAAACATTCCTGAATAACCTGGCCAGAAGGGAGGCGAGAACCGAAGACACTTAGAATAGAGTGTCAAGATCTCTTGAAAAACCACCGCCTTTTTTAAATCAGAATGATTTCAATTTGAAATTGAAAATCGATTTGAAAAGGAGACTTGTTTCGAATTGATTCATTAACACATATTTGAACGCCAGAAAAGTAGTGATGGCCGAAATGGCTCTGTACGGAGACCAAAAGTTTCAGCCAAAAGACGGCTTAACTGTAACCATAACCAAAAGCAGCGGACTGCAAAATCACATGCATACATGGTTCAACTTGAAATTTATAATGCTTAGGTGTTTGAAGCCTGATATTTGCATGTTTAATAAAGATAGGAAAAGAATATTTTTCAGCGGTTTTTGAACTAAAAAATCTTTCACTTTGCTGTCAAATTGGTAAGTAATTGGTTAATAATTGGAAGATATGTAAAATTCCAGATCTTGTGAAAGTAAATCACTTAAAATTCATGTTTAATTGTATTTGCTGTACCGTACCAGAAGTTATTAACACAAATGCTAACAAATTGATTAGAGGAGGGACCATACGCTTTGACTTGCCTTGTGTACTATTAATTTGGTACCAATGACTACCGTCTTATGCTCTGCCAAATTCTTGGAACATCTTTGTCTCAGAAAATAAAATCAAAGCGGAATCATTATCTAAGTTGACAAAGAGATGGACCTTACATTTAACAGAGACAATCACCAATGCCTATACAACCAATTGCAAAGTACAGGATTGTTTTTCTTGCCATCAAAAGTAGCCCAAACATTCTTATGAACTGAGTAGAGGACAAGCTTTGGGATGAGATGAGAGAGCTGTTTGAGTTAGAAACTTCGAGAGTCATTGGCAAGATGTGACGTATCTAGTCAAGGTTCCCCAATAATACAAACCATTAGGTTTATGGGGCGACCAAGGGATCTCCTTTTTATTTTTAAAAACTCCCACATTCGTTATTTAAAATGGACTATTGAGTCCCTAAATAAACATCATCATCATCATCAAATTCCACTTTTCAAAATCTTTATAGTGCATGTTTGCGTTTGGTTTTGTTAAGCATAACCAAAACAGAAAAAACAAAGTTTCATTAACAGTTACTATTACAGGGAATATCTATTTTGGTATTTTTTAACAGACAGAGGAACTGTACAGATAGCCAATCAGGTTTGTAGTTGTTCAAGAAAATTGTTTATGCCAAAGCTAATTAGAGCACACATTAAAGACGTTCAGATACTTCATAATATTCTAGCATCTGATAAATCCAAAGGTTCATGTTACTTCTTAAATGATATGCAATGATTGTACACCATTTTTATTGCATCAAGGTAGCAAGTAATCAGAATAATTACATAAAAAGCTACTGAACGTTTTAGCAATTGCAAATCAAATAAGACCCATCTTTTGCAACACAGTGTGCAAACTAAAAAAGATGGGCCACTCATATGAGAACAAAAAATAATTTGGTTGCATTATAGCACTTAAATTTGAAACATTTTCACATGACATGAAAGAGTATAAATCTACATAAGTGAACTGTAGCTTGCTTAGTCGTTTTTTTGTATTTTTATTTTAAGAAATGGAATTGATTTTAAAAATTGGATCAATACCAATGCTTCGAAGCAGATAGGGCTAAAGGAGAAGTATTTTGATCAAACATAATTTTCAGTCCACAGTCCACCCATCTGTCCATCAGCGTCTTTGGCACGCAAAGTTTCCTTGCAGTGCCCTCAATTCAGAACCGATTTGACGCCTAAAGCAAAGCTAATATCGTTTTACATGATGCATAGGAAAAGTCTTCAATTTATGAAGAACTCGATCAAACAGTTTGTCAAAAAAAGAAGCGCAAGAAAAATGAACCCGGACTTGAATTGCTTCAGGTTTCAAACTCGAGCGTTGTGCGAATCCAATCGCTAGTGACATTGAAATTGATGCAATTTACCCGGAATTCGACAAGTACCACCACTGCCATCCTGGAGATAATGAGTATTGGCAGAAATACAAAAGATTGAAAGTAATTTGACAAAATTGCTGTAATTTGAAATCACGTGTGTAGGCGATGAAAGTAAATAAAAACGAAAACATTTTCATGCAAGGTTGCAAAGGGTTCTTTGAGTGTGTTCCTCACTTCTTGAAAGTAAATTTGCAAGCACTTGACTAATGCATATGAAAGAGAGATTTTGAGTCTTGGCACTCTTGTGTCACTTTTATCGGTTTGCCTTTTTTCGTTAAACTACTTTTCCCTTGGGCTTAATTATTGGAAGATTGAGTGACAAATTGCCACTCTTGGCACCAGCCAACTTTTCACGGGTATTTGGTTTTTGCCCCTCCTCCACTTTTCTTGGGCAAGCTTTTTCGTTCGCACTTTGAACGCCTTTAGGTATACTAAATTACTGATGTATTGCTTAAAGGTAATCCGTGCAAAAGTATAAAGTGATTCACCTCTATCGAGCTATATTCTGTAGATTTAATGTTTAAATGTTAGATTTGAAATATTGATGGCTGGGTCTTCATTTTTGCATTGTAAATGCGCAAAATCCAATTCTTTGAAAAACTGCTTTAAGCAAGTATGTGATCTAAGTGAAACATGCACGAAATAAAAAATCGGATCGACACTGTTAAAACTTAATGTAGTTGAAACACTTACCTATATTATTCTCTAAACCTTACATGCCTGTTTAGGAGAAATTCCTGTGACTTGCGTTACAGCGAATCCCATTAATTCCCACGGTACTTTTAAATCAGCAACGAAAAAAAATGAAAAGTATGAAAAAGCATATCTAGAACGGTGATAATGTTTGAAAAAAACTTAAACAAAACTATAAAAACGCTATTATTTTATATATCACTATTCCGTGTTACAATTACTTTATCTTTTACACTATTATTATAATACACAATTTCAACTATCCCCTTCGCAAAGGGCACAACAATGGAACGTGCAAAAAATGCCAGCTTGTACCCCGTGTTCAGCGCCTCTTGTGGTCAAATTGATCTTGTGGTGTTTTCTTTGATGTTTATATTTCTAGCAAAATCGATCTTTTTGGAGAAATGATACTGTCAAGAAAAATTCTTAACGTTTTGCCAAAGAGTGGCATGAAGAATATCCACCTGGCAACTACAGTAGGTCTCAATTTAACAACAAGGGGCGCTGATCAGGGCGTATGAAGATTATTAGAGAAAACAAGCATTTTTGTTCTCTAGATGGCACCTCTATTGTTTTGAAAGGAACGTCTACGCAGTGCTAGTAGCGTCATCTATTGATTTTACATGAAACTTTCACCCAAAATAAATATCTCTGAATTGCTCAAGGTTACCAAAATATTTTAAAAGACATGGAGGGTTGTTATTTCCATGTTTAATCACAAAGGATTGTAAATAACCTAGTGCCCACATTGAAAAAGATGAGAATATGCCATGCTTCCAACGATTGCATTCGTGAATACTCTTCATATCCAAATAAATCACTTTTCTCCACAATTGAAATCAAATAGTAACTCATACAACCAAATTGATGTTCTGTCTTACTTTCTTAATTCAGCTAACCTGATAGTTTTCGTTCCACATGCAACGTAGAGACGCTCTAGTACACTGAAGTGCTCTTAATCGTTTGTGCAGGGAAACTGAAAATTTAACGAGAATTTTTCTCTTAAGCAAGTCTGCCAACATGGAGAGTATTTCTTTTATTCATATACTTAATAAATAATTTTGAGCTTTTTTTGCTCAGAAACCCTACAAAAAATTATCAATTAGTTTTCAAGTAGCTTTGCAAAGAAAGAAAATTTGGCTTTCAATGGAAAATTCTTGAGGCCTGTCCAGAGGCAGCCAAACATCTTGAACAGCAATTCCACGTACCAATGAAATGACATTCAATGACATCTAGCAGCAGAAACTAGTCTTTCACATTTTGATGCAATCTTTGGCCTTAATTTACGATCAAACAGTATGACTTGGTGATATTCTTTATTATAGACATTGTTCCTAAGGTCGAGTAGGATGAAAATATGATGAAAAATGGCATTTTAGTCTCAACCACTAAGGTTTACATCAAGTTAAAAAATATCTACGCTCTATTCTTCCATGACTTTGCCCCTGTTTTGGCGCCATCTAATGGTAAATTTTGAAGCTTGCGCTAAAATCCACAATAAGTTGCTCATTTTTTGCACAGCTCATTTACGGAAAAATCAGCTTTACCCATAGTTTTTCAATGAAAGTCAACAGCACCAATTTTTTTAAAATCATGTTTTGACTTAAGGGGGAAAAATCAAATTCGGCTGATTATATCTAACAGTAAATAAACGAAGGTTTTTTTAGGTCTAGACTGAAGTTCAGAATACTAGAAATTTGCAAGTGGATATCTTTCATTTAGTTTTGCATGCTCAGTGTACACATCTTGAGTTTTAGAACGTGACAATCATGAATCTAATGTTGTACCTTCATCGTCAGAGATCATTTGAGACTAATGATTTCTCAAATGTCGACATGATTTGTATTGTTAGAGAAACTGATGGCGCAAAGCAATTATGAGATGACTTTATAATGAGCTCGAAGCAACTTGTCGCCGAATCCGATTTGCCTACTTGGCAAAAGCAAACCATTTTGTCTCCAAAAGTTCAGTTCGTTGTCAGAATTTCCCTCTGATTATCTCCACGAAACTGCCACTTGTCACGAAACCAGATCTAACTAGCTGACCCTGAACTTGGATGTTCATTTTCTAGAAGGTTTTATCAACTGATTTTGTAAGTTCCACATTTTTCAAAAGAAAATATCTCAAAGTTGGGATCATATTGATATTATTAGCACTAATTTTTCTACCTTAACATTCTGATTTGCTTACAATTCAATCAATTTTATAGAGAACTCCGTCCTTTTCGGCGTTAAAATAACGTCCTCAAAAATCTTGCTCTCAAGTGTAGACAGAGGGCGCTTGAAGCTGACGCTTCTTCGTAAGTTCGATGAGCTGACAGCGACATCTAACGGGAAGAAATTTGACTTTCCTGTTTGCTTTAGTTGTTTTATAAACGATTATTTATCTCTAAAAGCATGTTTTAAAGTTTTAAACTTGATTCCAGCCACCGCCTACACCGCCCTCCCGACGTCCAATTCCTCGAAGTGGATCAGATTTTCGTCATGAAAGCGGGAAACAACAACGACATCATCACAACAACCATCAGAACAATCAATACCAATACCAAAATGGAAAGAAAGACGGGCCTGAAATTCCAGGTAAGGGATCCGTTTTTTTTAACTTTTATTTTGGGACTGATATTCATCCTCGGCAATGGGGCATACCCAGCGTTTTAAATCATATTGCGAGCGGTAAAACAAGGCCGTTGGCTGTGCTGAGTTGCTCGGCCCATTTTGGCAAATTCAAGTTATTTCAATTATATAAAAGTAAATATAAGTATTCAAAGAGTATAGGTTCGTGGAAACGATTGACATTTCACTTTAAGATACCTTGGCTGGAGTTTGGTCAATAATGAGCAAAATTCTCCTTCACAGTGATTGAAAAACTCTTGAATCCGCTTTGTCATACTGCAAAATAAGACTGAACACTGATCCAAAAAAAATTAAAAGTGCTTATTTGGGTAATGGTGACAATGTGTGAGGTCCGGACGAATCAACGACAAAGCAGTGTTTCCAGAAATTTCCAAATCAAAAGTTTCAACTTGTAAAATGGCAAATACTACAGATAACACTTTCTTTTGATTTAAAACATGTTCTACTTTCAAAACAGAAACAAAAACATTTTTAGATATTGACCTTCGACATTCATTCTCTATGGAAGTTCTAAACCGTCTGAATTGCTTTGAATCAGCACTTTTGGTTTGCACAATTGTTAGCTGAAGTGCCATGGTATGGCATAACACAATTTGTTTCTGTTTTACCACATTTGGCCTTTTTATGCTTTTTGGCACGACTGGTTCAAAAAGTTGTGGCAACGCTGGTTTGATCTTTCGTCCGGACCGCACATCGTCACCATTACCCTGATTTGTTCACTTGATTCCATAGCCTTATATAAATTTTAAAATTGTTTCTCATGAAGACACGACTTCTTTCTAGGAATGTTTGTATTATTGTATCTCATTTTCAACCAAAATAACTGAGCATTTTATCATCCAGGTGGAATTAGAAGCGATATGTTTAAAAGCTTGAACTTGGTATTGAAAAAGCGTCTCTGACTTACATTGTTATTTCAAGATCCAAAAAAGTCAAGTTTATGTGATGTTTTGAAAATGATACATTTGAATAATTAATCACTTGATCACTCCAAAAATTCCCAATGAGATGGTCCAACTTTGGTCATTGACATGAAAAGTCAAAGACCTTGCAGCCTCTCATTCATTTGTGTACATCAGAGGTCAGCAACAGATTTTGGGCCAAGGCCCACCAAACTTGGTGTCATTTCATTTGGGGCCCACAAGCAGAGGTGGGTATAAGATCCCACAAATAAACAATCACTGAGGTGTTAGCTCACAAGCGCAGAACTATGGATGGCTTTTGGGCCCACCATTTTTTACTTTTCCCATAGCTCCTTGGGCCCACATGTGGGCCGCGGCCCAGTGATGCATAGGATGACCTAAAATTGAGACCATTCTTTGAGTTTCGGTCGACGGGTGGTTCCAAAGAGGGCTTTTGGCCTTTGAGAAGTACGAGAGCCAACAACTTCAAAGAAGTCAACTTTGAACTGTTGCAAGTGAGTGGATAGTGGGTGAGCCGCAAATTGTACCCAGAAGCCAACCACGCTTCCTCTCATGTAACGTGTCCGAGGAAATCAAATCAAAGTGAAAGAAAGCACTGCTGCTGATTCCTTTCGAGCTGCAAATTGCAACTCCAAGAAAACACGAACTGGGTGAAAATAAAGGCTCTTGAACACGCAACAAATCTGCCTGCTGTGCACGTTAGATTTGATATTGGGCTATTTATATCAATATCCGACCTTTGACAATACTTGCCTGCCTCTTTAAGGTGTTTTGTTTGTACTTTGAAATGATTAATGCGGTTATAAGTTGTTTTTACAACGAATCTCGTGAATATTTAAACAAGTACTCGGATTGAGTCTAGGAATTAGAGATTAACCCAAAGCTTTTTCAAGTAGGATTTGGATTCATGTGTGGCAATTGAGTCCTTAAGAAGATTGGGCTTTACGTAAATTGTATTCTATAAGTAGGCTGTTTGTTGACCTATATTACGCTACAATGAAATAAAACATCTGCTTGACCTTTTGGTAGCAATTTTGGTTTGCAATTAGTTTTTTAAACCAAAAGGCAGACCTTTGTCAATTACTTTCAAAATGTAAACAATTGCAATTTCATAGGTTTCTAATGTAATCAAACACAATAACACTTACTTCATCTTAATTATAAATCATTTGCTTAAAAAATCATGTACTTAATTTATTACAATTACAAGCGCTTTCAAATTGTAATTGAAAAAAAATGCAATTATATTTCAATTACATACATCATTTTTTTCAAAACTCCAACTTTCTTTTCTGCAAAGTTTCGGCACATAAGGAGACATCTACAAAAGGCCAAATATGGCCAGATGGAATTGCAGTGCACAAAACAATTTTAGACTGGATAAAAAATCTGTGTCAAAAATTGGATCCAATTTTTATGTAAGTAAAAAATTCATTTTAATTTGTAATTGAAAAACCGTAATCACTTTGTTGAATTGTAATTAATGACCATTACATTGATCTCAAATGTAATTGTTTACAAACACGTGCTGAGTTGAAAATATAATTGCAATCAATAATTGTAATTGAAATTATTTTCTTTTTTAAATTACAATTACATCACAAGTCTGCTTAACAGTAATATCATGAAGGCTCCTAATTCCCCACAAAGATGATTGCTTTACTGTTCAGCTCCTCCCTCCAAATGTAAACCTAATGCTAATCAAGACTTTTGATTGCACTCCCTTCATTTCCAGTGTTAGCTCTCCAATCCTCCAATGCCGTGTCCTTGCCGTCTAATATCGATAATCTGTCCGACGAGGATGAGGATGATGAGGAGGACGAGGATCTTGACGAGGATCTAAGTGAGCCCACCCACCACCATCTTGGACATTTAGCCCATGACTCGGCGTCCCACCCCAAGTTGAATGGACGGAGCTCTCTTCAGGGTGGACATGAGAGGTATTAAATAGTTTGTTCAATTCAATCCGATTTCAATTTTCAATCCAGTCAATTCAGGGTCGCTATTCTTTCGTTTGATAGAGCTTCCAATCCAACGACCCCTGTGAGACGAGGCAACAAACTGAAACGGAGAAAAGCTTACTACACGCGCCAAAGAAGTGACATCACGGTAAGAACAATATTGATCCTTGTCTTGGGATATCGGTGATTCCTAATTAGATTTTGACCCGAGGGCCCTGTGGGCCTGACGGCTTAAAGCGAGACAGTACCTAAATATAGAATCGACCTAATTGCGAGTAAGGTATGCATATGGCATTAATGACGCTTGTTCCTGTTTCCCTTGGCGATGATTTAGACCAACCCGGTCGGTCCAACTTGGTCCCTGCCCCTTGACGCCTTTTTTGACGCCCAATTTCAATTTTCCTTGGCCAAGGTGAGTGCGATTGTGGGGATTGTCGTCATTCCAGGGCGAATAACAACCAAACACTCACCTCACTGACTTCATTCGGATTGCGGATAAAATCCTATGAAACTTCTAACGTCTAACTCTTTAGTACGAGATCTTCATGAATGTTTTAAAGGCTCATACCTTTTTGAGAATCTGGCTTTGACTGTTGAAGAATTATGATCCCTGATTTCCCGACGGACAAGGCCGCAAACGTTTTAATTTCATTTTCGGGAAGCTGTTAAGAAACCGAGAGTAGAGAGGAGACTTTGGCTTTTTGAATACACAGTTAAACTTCTTCGAACGAATTTGTTATTCTACGCGTTCGGACATCAAATGCCAGATTTAGATTCTGTTCGATCAACTTTGAAAGGTTTTTGTGAGTTTTTTCGGTAAGAAGGCCTGCGGGCAAGATGAGACTGATATTTAGCCAAAAAATATTTTGTACCTTGGAAGTAAATTGAATTGGGTTTCTCATCCTTTATTGAAACCTGATTTTCCTCGTCTAGTTTTCCCTGATGGTTCTGTACACAAGCCTTGGATCGTATTTCCTGTGCGCGTTTTCATGATATCTCGTGTACTCTCCAGTAGGTGGCTCTAGTTCATTACGACATCCTTCATAAAGGCCGTCTTTGAGGATCAGCAACTCTTGACGTGACTTGATCATCTCATTACCCAGCAAATTCTCGAAAAAAAATCCTCACGGTCCTAATCCTCGTTAACTTATCGGCTTCATCGCTCTGGTCGTTGGTCGTCGTCCTCTTGACGAGGTGGCAAGAATGCCCATATGGTCCACGGAAATGGGAAAAAATGCTTCAACACACATTTGGAGGCTCTCGATCTTCATACCTTGATACATTAGTTCTTGTTTATTTCCCGGCTATTCTTATACGAACCCTAAGAACCTACCTCATTCTCAACCACCCTACTCTACTCAGGAATCGTGGTACTCTGAACTAGGAATCTTAAGCTAGAGTTAGGCCACTGCATAATCCCAGTGATGACTGGTTCATTTCCTGGTTATTTCTGGCACATGAAAGGTCGCGTTGAAGAGCACGAAAAGCTGAGTGTAAAGCACATCTTTGAGTGCGCCATTGATTTAAGAGTGTCAAATAGTACTTGTATTGGGAAAACATGAGACTTCTTTCAATCCAAGGTCTGGCTGTGGTGGACGTACTCACAATGGGAAAGATTTTTATGCAGGCAAAAGTTGGTCTGACACGTGGCTGATAAGCTAGGTTTAGTATAGGAAAAAAATAGGCTCCAAGCCACACGCTTCCATATAAGTACAAACGAGTATGGATTAGAAATAGGCGGTTCATCACTCAATTAAGAGCTGAATGTACGGAAATAAAGATACGGCAGCCTTTCCACGTATGTTTCCTACTCTTGATCTTTTTATTGTTTCGGCAACGTTTTTATTGCTACTCGTGATTTGTATTCAAAGTTGGTTGTATCGATGTATTTGCATATTTTGGACCTATTTGAAGTTTCAAGGGCAAGGGGGGGAAAAGCCGTTCTCCGTGAATACTTGGTTGAAAATGGCGGAAATGGAAAGGAAGACGGGCCTTTCAATCGAGTGTGAGCCCATTGCCGAGCACGAAAAAGAGCAAGGCGACGAAAAGAGAAGCCAGAAGGAAGGGAGAAGAGCGGGCCCCCTTTGGATGGTTGGTTGGTTGGTTGGTTGGCCGCTTGGATTTGACGAGCTCTTTAGTCTGTTCAAGTTCAGACGGAGAGTGGTTGCCACAGAAGCGCATGCGGTGCAGAGTGAAGAAGATCATTTGTTGTGGTAGATATAGTAACTACATGGCATTACTAGTTATCCTCCCGAGGCTCTGGAGGATGGTTTATTGACACGACGTCTGTCCGCCGTGCTTGGAAGGGTCCAGATTGTCATGCCCCGTTGATCGCCCTTTTGTCTTTCTTTCTCTCTCTATGTGTCTCAGTTTCTTGGGTTAGAGAAATATGGAGGAGCGCCGAAACTGATAGTGTGACCTGGGTGCTCATTAGTCAGTGCGTGAACAAGTTGATCCAATTGCAAATATTGGAACAATGCGAGCCTTGGGCCGGATTATGGTGCGCTACTATCCATTCAACAGTGGCTAACAAGTCATTCGAGAGGTGCTTTTTCTTCTTCATCCCACTCCTCCCGCTCTCTTTCGCTCTTTCTGTCCACGGACAGACGCTAAAGTTTCACGTGATGAATGGCACTGGAAGTGGTCTTCTGATGCGAAGTTTGTGTGTGTTCCATTTTCGCAAAGTACTAAGTGAAGTGCTCAGTATGGACCGGTTTCCCTAAAACGTGGGAGTAAAAGCAATCCCTCCATCTTTGTCATGTTCGACCTCGGAGAGCTGATCCGCTCGCGGTCGAACAGTTTTCGAATGCATCGGAAGTCGTCCCATCAGTCGAATGTTAGCAAATCCAGTTGTGAGTCACGGAGGAACTCGTCCTTGTCCTCAACCAGGACCTCGAGCCCTTCACCGGACACCACGGAGAAGAATGACGGCCTCAAGCAAACTGAGGCCGGTGAGCCCGGACCTCCTTTGGCCAGTCCTAGGGCGCCCAAACGCAAATATGGCTTGTCCAGTTCCTTCAAGGAGGAATACTTTGGACACGGCCCTCTGGGCATGTTCCTCGTGGTTCCAGCTGTGAATATGAAGCAAAATAAGATCAATGGCAATCATTCGGTAAGGCGGAGCAAGTATTTTGTCTTGGAAGGTTAATATAATTCGACGGCAAAGTTCCATGAGGTGGTCCCTAAACATGAGATATTAAAATAAGCAGATTAATCCCAGGCAAGGATTAGGTCGTGAAAAGTTTCCGACGAGATGCGGTAGGGACCCAAAAACTGTTTCTCCTTTCCCCCTTCAATTCTCTGAAGGAACCAAAACAACGTAATTCCTTTCCAACGGCGGATGGATGATGGGTTGGTTCCTGGCCTGGTGCTAGATCAACATTTACCAACTCAATTACCATAACAAACTTAACTTCTAACACGTTCACCAAGCTGGAGTTGCCCACAAACAACCTAACCAGATGTCACTTTGGTTCACTTTCAGGGTCGAAGTAAGAGCCTTACTAGTATTGATGCGCTCAATCCTATGTCCAACATGAGTATGGACGCGGATTGTCGGTCCGAGACCGAATTGGCCGGAGAACGGCTCACTGTGCCTTTACGCTGTGATTCGGCCGGTGGAGGCCTCTCCCATCAAGGGGGCGGCTACCAACGAAGGCGGAAACTCTCCACCACTGGCAAGGTAAGCCATA
Source organism: Tigriopus japonicus (assembly GCA_010645155.1). Taxonomy (NCBI): domain Eukaryota; kingdom Metazoa; phylum Arthropoda; class Copepoda; order Harpacticoida; family Harpacticidae; genus Tigriopus; species Tigriopus japonicus. The sequence goes on from CM021317.1 coordinate 13,928,603, forward strand.
CACGTGGAACATGCCTGGAAGGACTTTCATATTCACTTTGTTTGAAACTGCACACACCTTGGACGAAAAGTTTTCGTTTTCTTCCCCCAACTCCAGGCCAACAAAAAGTTCTTGGCCGAGCGTGGAAAACACATCCACAAGTTCTAGGAACCTCGACAAATTAGCACCATGTTTACGAAATGAATATGTTATCTATAGACTCGTCTAATTGCTCTTGATGATTCTTTAATAGAAAGTTGACTAGGTTGCGTGAACGTGAACTGAGAAGTGCAAAGTAACACTCACCAAACCTAGTCAATTGTTAAAAAATGAGTCATCAAAATACGTACAAAAGCTTATTTTCAAAAAACTGACAAAATTCATGTTGAGGTTTTTGAACATTTCACAAGAAGCGAAAAAATTAGAATAGAATACTTTCATCACAAATGGAAAATAGTTTCGTTGAACCTACATTGATCACCTGCATTTTCATCTTTTGCAGGTTTCGAGTTCGGAATTTCTCACCGTCAGCTTCGAGTGCTTCGATGGTGAGAGAGGGCCTGAGGAATTTATGCCTGCCACTCGAGGCACTTGTCTCAGGTAAGATTGGCAATTTATCTCACGCACTCTTTCATCTTGTTTAACATCTTCCGCTAATCTAATTCAATCCAGAGATTCATGTCTCTGCGCACTTCCCAAGTCACTTGAAGTTTTGCCAAACTGATCAAATCCAAAACTTTGGTCCGAGAAACTTGAGGTTTTCTCCCCTTCAGCTGTATCAAGATCGAAGAACTCTACCAGAAGAATACATATCAGAGTCCCTTGCAAGAAATGGGATGCCAAAGTCCAAGACTTTTTGCATAAACAACCTCTTACTTGTTCAATCTTGGGCTCCGAATACAGATTGACACCTTCTTAGTCTCAATAGGCATCCAATTTCATCAAGTTAAGAGCAGTTCTAGGAGGAAAAGGGAGACAATGATTGGTGTGCAGTCTTGGAATCCCGAGGAGGTACCTGACGTCAAAGAATGGTCCAGAGTTTATCCTCGACATTCCTGTTAAATCTTCCGAATTCCTCTTGCTTTTGAATCTCGAAGGACAATAAGAGTGTTCTTTAGGGAGGGCAAATGGCCTTTCTTCATCGACTACACAATGGCTAAACTCGACAATATTTCAATAGGTTAACCTTCTCCTCTCCCAGAATCATCAGAACAAGAGGAAGAATAAAAGAGTCTAGCTTTTTGGCGCCATAGTGTGAAATGTATGAGAGAGTTTGATTTCTTCGTCGACCTGATGGGGGAAGGAGCATGGTCTTTGAGTGATAAGAGACCTCGATGATGAATCAGCTTTTTCACAAAGCACACAGCCTTCAGTGTTCCTCGGATAAGAACGGACTCAATCAAACCCAGAGAGAGTATTTTGAGTCATTCTTTTTCAGATCTAATCTTATTGTTCCGAACTTACTACCAGGGTTGGTTCACGAGGAACAAAAACCATCAGACATTTAACGTCTGGTTTTTGGTTTTGTAGCTTAAATTGAGTGTGTTAATCAAGACCGAACTAGAGCCACTGTGGCAAAATAGTACGCGCATGAGTTTGGTGCCAGTCTCTTCCCTTAATACAGTTGGACAATAGAAAAGCTTATGAAAACACTTGCATGAAAATGTAAGTAAGGGCAAGTATTTAGGAAAACAGAGTACTTGTCAATTTAGTTTTGTACTTTATTATGTCTTGTACAACTTTATTACGACACTCCAATCAATCTCATGAGCATACTCTTCTAGTTGTAATGGCTCTAGGTCAAACAGGTTTTTAAACCTTTTTGACCTTATCAACTGAAGAGATGTTCATTGCCTACCCTGCTTTTTCTTCTTTGACTCAATTTCGATAAGGGGAAGTTTAAACAAGTAGTAAGTTTTTGTTCGACACTTTGTTGACCCGATTCTCCGAGATGGGACCACGAACCAATCAGGATTGGTTGTCATTGTCAAATTCGAATGGGTCTCTCCCCGATCTGCGAAAGATCCCCATCCAACCTTTTGGCGGCTTATCCAGTTGGAAATCTTTTGAAAAGCTCAAGACTTTGGCAACGCGTACCTCGAGAACCCTCTCCAGGATCCACTCCAAATCTGATAGGTGCTCTGTCGCACAAGCTCTTGATTTAAAGGGTTCCCGGTGTCACTCATTAAATTTGTTCCTTTGGCACTCTTCAGCCTTCCCGAGCTGATTCGCTCTCAATCCTTGCCCGAGGGAAGCTCCCATGGGGAAAATAATGACTTTCAACCGCAACGACCACGACCTCTCAAAAGACCCTCTGAGGCCCAAAGAGCCGCTCAACAATGGAAATCACACTCAAGAAAGATGTCTTTACGCAGGTCTTTGTTTCTCTCATCTCGTGTTACTCAACGAGCATGTCCTTCAGTCTTCACTTGGAGGGATTGGATTATGGAACGAAAGGTCCAATAATGTTACTCTATTTTCTCTCTCATTCTTTCTTCCAGGGAAGCCATTGCCACCGTGTGCGAGCGACGAGGCATAGATGTGGACTCGATTAACGTCTATCTAGATAATTCCACGACACCCTTACCTCTTTTGACCACAGAGACTGCTTGGCTGGGAGGAAAACTGATCAGCATTCGAGGTGAGCAGCCTTAGAACTCTTTGTCTCGGTCCTTCCCGAAAAAAATGTGTGTATAACTGGCCCATCTAATCGGGAAGGAACCGCTTTTTTCCCTTCGAGACAACCAAAGAAACTTCTTCGAGTGCAGTAGTACTTTAAAGAAGGGGGATCTCATATCATTGATCAATGTGAGTTATATACTTCTTCGAGCAATAAATCCACCCCGGCATTTGCTCTCAACCGACAAGGATAATGGGCCGCAGAGCAAGTGTTCTTAATAAATGAGAGAATTGGACGTTCTTGCACGCTGTCTAATCACTCGAGGTCGGATTAATAGTTCGCAAAAACTGGGAAAATTGGCTAGACATCAGATGGCCGGCCCGACATACATTTTTTATGGGCGACAAAGTGAACTTTTCAGCAAGCTTCATTTTCTTCCACAACATCAATTTTTAGTTATATCAAACTTTATTTTTGTGAGCAAGCAGGCTTTTTTTAATATTTTGAAACTGTGTTTTATCAAGCCAATTTTATCATCAAATATGACAACAAAAATGCCAAATCACCAAATTTTGCAGAATTCGATTTTCTGGAATTGCCAGAAACTGTCATTTAGAAAATGTCAAAACTTCGTGTCCCAACTTTTCGTCATTGCCCTAAGCTCTTAAAATGGATGTAGGAATAATTTTTTTACTGACCAAAACACACTTTTTGAAAAGGCCCCCCTTTATTTAAACTATTTTTGAAGGACTTATATCCAGCTTTGGGTGTCAATGAAATGCCAAACAGTATGCTAGTTCAAAGTCATGAATTGGAAAATACCACCTTTGCTCATACCCTCTAATCAGATGTTCATGGTGGTGCCATGTACTCCGCGGGATGAAGACGTATGATCCGCTCAAGTCTTTTGACGGGTAAAAAAATCCTGGAAAATTGCTCGACTCCCAAGGGAGCTTGGGGTCTTTTCAAAGTCCTTCTTGACGTCAAGATCTCATAAGCCTTGTACGTTTCCCTTCTCGACTTTTAACCTTTTGCCTCCTTTAGTCATGTGTAGAACTATGCACACTGCAACACAGAACACAGAAGTTTGGTCTACAGGGGGCGGCAAAAGTATCCTGACAGAATATTCAACCCTTGTTCTGTTAAAAGTGCGTGTTGAAAAACTAGTGCAAATAGTATATTGCACCACTCGTCTTTCTCATTTTTTAACGGTATTCAAAGAAATTGGGATGCAAAAATTTGAGTGTTTATTTGTGGTAAGGAGTTTGAAAAAGCCACAAATGAATCCTTTTTGGCTAAATAAATGCTCTTTGTGAGCAATCTTATATCCAAATGGTCAGTCCTAGATCCTTATAAATTTCGACGATAAAGAATAGCATAAATCAGCCAAAGTCAATTTTTAAAATATCTTCTTTTGGTTATCACCACTCGGGCTGGGATTGCCAAAAAACATGGTTAAACCATCTACATTTAACAATCAAAATATATTTTGTCCAACAAGTGTTTGGAGTTTTGAAAAAAGGCTTTATATCCATAAGTGTCATTTCCATTTTCCAAACTTTTCTCTAAAACCTGACCTGAAGTAATTTGAAAGGTTTGAAGTTTTTTCTCAATATTTCTTCCCTCCCTTGTATTATTGATTGGACAATTGGGAGGGAGTCTGTTTATTGTGTCCAAAGTGCTTGCAAGCCATCATTTGGAACAAAACTTTTCCCTCGGATTTGACTGGTTGTATTGAGGGGGGTCAACAAGCCAAAAAATGACCATTATTGTTATTAGGAACCATTGTTAGAGTATGAAAGAGACAACACGAAACTTGGTTTTTCCCGAACGAGAACTTGGCAAAATGTTTCCTGTTCGACTCAACTAAAGAGGAACATTTTCTTCAGGCCTCAAAACTTGTCGAGTAGATTAGATAATCGATCAAAGACCGACTTGAAATTTTAAATTCATAACCACATGGTTTAACCATTGTTCATCCACATCATTATTGGCTCCATATGAAATTCAAGGTTGATTTTAGGTGTTAAATGAATTTTGAACATATGACATTTTATAGACCCCCACAATTCTTGAATATTTTTATAAGAATAATGCACTTAGTTTTCAGAAATGGCATTGATTTGTGGTCGGGATATAAATAATAAGTTAATAACACTTCAAATTTTTAATCGATCAAAATTGCAAAGAGTTTGAAAATGTCCTCTTTACGTTCGCCATTAATTGTCAGATTTTTCTAGGAAAAAAACATGGCTTTAGAGAAAAAAAGGAAAAGAAATTCACACTGGTCTACCCAAAAAAAAATTTAAAAATGCGACTTTTCACAGAAAGCAGGGTTCAGTTAGGAATGATTTTCTATGCAACCTTAAACTGGAATCGAATCTTGTGAGGTGAAAATTATTCAAATTGTGAGTAATCTTTGACTCTCTTTCTCTCTGTCTCTTTCAGCCAAAGACGATTCCAAATCTCCCATTCGTGCTTCTGAACGAATTTCAGTGACAGCTCCTCCAAGTCGAAAAGCATCGGCAGTCAGTAATGTAAGTACAACTGCCCCCAATTTTTCTCAGAAATAAAGTACCTAGGGGGGCTCAATGCTCAATTATTCCAAAAATTGACATTACCCGTCCCCAATGAAGTGACAAGAGCACTAACGAAAGATAGGATGGGCATCTTTAGGCTCGGTTTGAGCACATTCTTGGCTAATTGGAGCTTGCGGTTGGGTTCCAAGAATTCCCTCCATACTTGAGCTCGAGTTCCAAACGTGGAACTTGGAGGAAGGTTGGTCGTTCGTCATCCATACCAGATGGGGGCCTCACAAATCTTCCCCAATGTGTTTTTGCGACCATCCACTCGAGTTTTCCCGCTGCTGGCTGTTTTAAAATGCTTAGGATACTCGTCTAAACATACTAGGTATATCCGTTGCAGAGTGGTCGTTCGAGATCCCGGCTGTTCAACTCGGCCTCATCCTCCGAGGAGACAGCCTCGCTTTTGAGCTCGTCTTTCGGTGGATTGGGGTCCTCGAATCCGCAGCAAAGTCTTTCAGCCCTCAATATCAGTGCCTCATTCGACACGAACACCCTTCGGGTCTCCAGCACCACCAATGCCTCCACTTCACTTGCTCCTAATAGCGGCCAATCATCGGGATCGGCCGTGGCCAACAAGGCCGCCAAAACGGCCAATCGATGGAGTGGCCTTTGGGGAACCTCATCGAAGGTAAGAACCTCTTTCTTCCCCTTAAGTATATGGATGTTTTAAAGTGAAGGGAAGAAAGAGAAATTCTAGCTTGTTCTCATTCTGTTGAAATGCATGTTTAAGTTTGGGCAATGGGCATAGAGAAAGTTAGAGTGGTAAAGTTGAATGTAAATCCGATTTCTAGTCAGCTAATTAATGATCTGGGGTAAACTTAGGGCTATTTGACTCAGGCTTAACGAGAGGATAAAGAACGAAAGCTGATGAGCACGTATCTCTTACCTTTCAAAAACTCTGGTTGTACTAAACCTTTTTGACCCAAAAGTGTCTATTAAAACTACCATCAAGCACTGCTGATGACTTTCACAACAACTTTCTAACAGCTGTCGTGAAAACGTGCGACTACAACGCCATTCAGCAATCTGCGGCTGATCTATGGATGTGGGTAAATTAGGGAGAGAAAAAATAGGTAAAATAGGTACCAAAAGCAAAATCTTCATTGTGAGTATTGGCCTTATTAGATATTTATCAATGCAATGCTGAAATCAGTTTAATCAAAACATCAAATATGGATTGATTTGACGATTCAATTTGTGTTTTGTAGTCTGCGGCAAACGTATTCCTGACCATGGGATATCTTTATATCCAGTTTTGTCTGTACCTTGAATGATAGATGTATTACCACTAACCATTTTGTTGATCCATTCTTCAGGATAAGCATAAGCATAAGCATTACCAAAACAATATCAAGAGCTAGAATGTCCCCTTCTTCCCTTTACTTTAATACGTTTATAAGCACCTCGGGAGGTAAATCAAAGCCAAGCCCTGATCCAAAACGGATACCGCTCTCGTGACGAGTTTTTTTGCCTTCCAACGTGATTCTGGTTACAATCTTTTGAGACAAATGGCACCAAAACAAATAATAGGCCTTTGTTCGTGGCCTTTGGAATGGGTTTTGGGGAGGTCTTTTTGGCCAAATATTAACCAAAAAGCAATCTGGAAAGGGACGGACAACCAGGATTTTTGAGAGGAGCGCCGATTATGGACCTCTAATGAAACTCGTTATATCGAGGTCGCCTGGAGAGCAATTATCCCCATGCAACACTCTAAAAGGGAACATGTTCCACCAATTGAGGGCTTCCTTACTCAAGGGATTGCTAGATTCTCCGCTCTTTTTAAAAAGAACTAGGAAAGTTTCAATGCAGTTAGAGCGGAGTGCAATTGAATTTGGAGCCGAATTTATGGGTCCACCTTCTGTGAAGGTCGAGCGAGGCAATAATACCTCGGGAACATCAAGTATCTCGTGGAAATGGGATTGCTTGCCCATAAATTTACCTTCACCTCTCTCTCTCTTTCTCGTTCGCTGTGGATAGGAATCCAAAATGGGCGCCTTAGTGAACCAGTTGGACACGTATTCAAAGATCGGCATCCCCAAACTGCACCATCAGGCCAGTTTCGCCTTTGAGGACGAAGTGGAAGAAGGTAAACACACACGTCTCTGCTAATATTAACCCCAGTCATTAATCACTACTCTCCCGTTTCATTGTATACCTATGTGCAGCCTTATATAGCCTTGAAGAGGACTGGTCAGATATCGTCCGGCATTCGAATGGTCTCTCGGAACGGATTCGCAGTCAACAAGCGGCCATTTGGGAGTTGGTCGAGACGGAAGTGGCCTATATTAGGACCCTGAAAGTCATCCAAGATGTGAGTAATGGCTCAATGAAATGACATGCCGTTTTGCTAATTTGAAGTGAATCAATAAACATTATGAATGTTTTAATATTGATTTCTGAAAAGGTTGTGAACATGTGCTTTTGTTTGAATGTTGAAAGGGAGATTTTTGGTATTGTTGTATCGTGCTCGTGAGGCTTTATCATGAAACATTTGGCGGAGGGGGGGGATGGATTTTTTAGTACCGCTACAAGATGATTAACATTGTTTATAAAATTACCGTTTTTATGAAATTTGATCTACCAATGAGTTACTGTTGGCAGATCTGGACAACCCTTGAATAGTGGGTTGCTCAATTAAATGATTTGTTTTTGGTGTCTGACGTACTTTCGGTTCATTACGTTGATTGGAAAGTAATTTTAGTGCTTTTATAAAATACATGCTTGATTGCAACTTAAAGCAACATTTTGAAGTTTGTGGAAAAGGAAACATTCCGATCATTTTTTTGAATATTTTGCAACTTGTCAAAAAAAATTGATCGTTCGATAGTTTAATAACCATTTCTAAAACTTCATAGCAATTATCTGAAAATAGTTTTCCCCAAGATATCTTTTCAACCTAAATTATTTCAGCTCTTTTTGAACTGCCTGTGTAATCTTCAAAACAACTCCATCCTCTCCGAAATTGACACGGAGCGTCTGTTCTGCAATATCCCTGAGATCTACACTGCCAACCGGATCTTTTGGCACGAGAACATTAACCCTATGGTGAAGGCTTCCAGGATCTCTGGGGAACCTCTGGATCCCAACATGATGGTGGATGGCTTTCTCAAGGTAAGATTATCGTCTTGATTTGGCATTCCACATTCACGAAAACTGGGATTGGCAAGCAATTCAATTGCTCACGGTTCGTACTACGTTCAAGTAAGGACAGAGATCTTGGCAGTAGCGCTCTTTGAGAGGCCTTGGTTTCTCTTGTGTTGGAAAATGGCAATTTCCTCAGCCATTGTCTATTCACAGAACATGCTTTGAACAAAAAATACACACAAAGAGACTGTCGCTTCCGTCGCTTGGAAAAGATAATTAGCTCAACATGTATTTCCATATTTTCGTCTCGTGACAATCAGGGTTGCGGGAAGAACACGGATCGAATTGATCGAGTACTTCCTACCAAGAAAGGGCTTCCCTTTCTATTTCAAGTGCGAGACCTGCAGAGACAAAAGACAATCTGAAGACAGACAGACAGTCATCTGTTAATCCGCCCTTGAGACTTTAAGGACAGTCTTTCAAGAACGCACCAACCTAATTACCTCCCAGGCTCGTTAAAATAGTTGGTTCGGCCGGGTCTTTCCTTTCGTTCTTCTCTTGAGAGTTAATGGAAGTGAACTTTAGCGAACGTTAGAAACATGCCCCACTTTGTTCATTGGTCATTCCTCAAGTGAAGTTGGCCTTGGGCCAAAACATGCTGAGAGCGGTCCATCGAGAGAAACCTTCTTTTGGAACCGACCAGCCAACATCCGTCGGCCGACTTTTGAACTCGATGTTTGGATGAAAATTTTGATTAGCAAAGTTCCAGGGATTCTGGTGGGTAAGAGACGTCATTTATAGTTGTCACCCACAGCCAGACAACCCATCATTTTGATCATCAAGACTCGAGTTTGCAGTTGTGTGAATCGAGGGAAATACAAGTTCCTCCTGAGGGAAAACGAAAGGAGAGAGAGAGAGAAAAAGAGTTTGCATTCTTCTCTCTCCCTGTCTCATCAATCATGCCTCAAAAATGAACTGAGGTCCCCTCTCTACCTTGGATGACTGACTGGGCCATCATCATCATCCTTGGCCTGTTTTTTCTGATACAGACTACCTCAAATAAATTGTTATATCAAGCTACCATGGCTAAGCTTACAATCAAGAAGGCGTTCATTAGTGTTTAAAAGACCAAAAGAGGGCACTGCTAGTCTTATAAATGTATTTGTAAATTGAATGTAAAGCAAAAGGGCGAAACAGGAAAAAAAAATTGCGCAGATTCACTAATCTTGTTATCAGATTCCAAAAACAGTCCCAGTGTTACTTGTTGATGAAATGAGCAAATTGAACACAACCTAGATGGCGTTGTTGATGACTGCACTCTTCTACGACAGTGCACTAGTACGGACAAGTTTCCTAAGACTTCAAAAGTGGCCTGAATTTTAAACTTGCGATCATATGCATCAAGTTGCTATTTGTCAGCTACATTCCTACTTTATAAATTCTAAAAGAGGTCTTTGAAAAAGATTGATCTAAACAGGAATGCAACTAACAAGGTCAGTTTGTATCGTCTCAGCCTTCCTTTGAAAATGTTCCGCAGTAAATTTTGAAAATCTCCTGGAAGTTTTGGCCATTAGCAAAAAAACCCTATTTTTAGGATCAAGAGAGCGGACCGAAACGTGTGTTAACAAACCCAGAGTCCAAAAGACACATTCTTATTTACCAAACGTTACATTGGATCCAATTCGGAAAAAAACCGTCGTCGTTGTCGTCATGATAATAGGAAGTCCGTCAAGTAATTTAGTCTCATTAGCGAGTCAATAACCTACAATAGAAAGGAAGGCTCTGTCGGAAAGAATATGGACTCCTCATACTTCGTTGCTATCAACATGCGTCAGACCCATATTCTATATTTACTCATGTTGGTGCCTGATGTACCTACATACTCGTACTTTCTCACCAACACACCCCAACACAAAACGTTTAAAGAGCTCGATCTAAAACCATACCATTGATTTGGGAGCCTAAAATGAGAGGCTGACTGACTTTATGGTCTTCAAAATCCGTGATGTCATTGAGATCCATACAGGGGTAAAGGTTTTCTTAGTATTCTTAGGTTATATTGTACTTTACAGCGATGACGTAGTAAATGTGGTGGTTTGGATAGAATAGAGAGTCTCTTCAAACAAACCTTGGTGACATGAACAAACCACGATTGACGGGTGATTTTTCTGAGTGTGTACTTTGTAACGATATGGCTGTGCACGACTGTTTTGGCCTTTTTGCTTACAGCGCGTCCCGAAAGTTTTTGTCGGTTTCAAAAGCACGACGAAATCACATTTTATTTTGTTTTCATCTTACCACCTACGAATGGTGCATAAAATGGACATGCTTGTTTAATACGGATTACAGTTTTAACTTATTTTTAGTTTTTGATCAGCTTAGGGAATGCCACTACAGGAAGCTTATCATTTTGGCAAGTTAAACTTTTTGGTATAAAACACTTTTAGCATACCCTGTACGTGCCAAAAAAAATGCGAATTTTTTTTCCACGTTAACGTCAAAGTAAAAGGAACACAACGAAGTGAGATTGTATTATTTTCCAAAAATAAACTCGGCCCTTTAAGCAAAAGCTGAATGGAAGGTCACAATGTAAGAGATTGACGGTCACAGTACCAAGAAACGCCCGAAAATTGAAAACAGAAAAGCAAAACATTTGTGTCACAATGCTTAGAGATGGCACATATTTTCTACTCCGCTGATTGAGCTCAAAGAACTTTTGAAAATATTCGGTCAGTGTTATGTTAAAAATTTCGGTCATATCGAACTTGATTGATGACCCAGATTGATTCTAATGGAAACAAAATAGGAAAAATCCTCGTCTCAAAATGTCCAAAATATTGATATTCTTATCTATTTTTCTTCCAGTTCGAGGAGATCTTCAGCCCGTATTCGCGATACTGCTCAGACCAAACCAATTGTCAGGAATACTGTCGTGATCAAGATAGGAATAATGAAATTTTCAAGGCATATCTGGCGGTGAGTGGGCGATTAAATGGGGTTCGCAGACTCAAATAAATGTATTTTCGTGTCTCTGCTTCTGAAATAGTCTCAGAAAAAGGAGTCCTAGAAAAATCCTGGCTGTGTCTGGTTGAAGTAAATGAGAGTGTTAAAATAATTCCATGTGGAACGCTCCTCAAGTGGAGACAGGTTCTCTTGGGAAATATGGAACCATTTTCGCAAGTCTCGAGTGGAGCTAAATTCCTATTTTTACTGTTACCAACCATTATGCCTCGGGCCAATTTGTTTCAAAAATGGGATTTATGGGCGGGTTGATTAACGAAAGAGCAGTTCAACCCCTCATTGAATATTCATGAACTGAAATCGAGGATTTATTGATTGATTAACCAACTACTTTGGTCCTGATTTTATGAAAGTTGAAGCCTCGGAATTTGATTAGCCAGCATAAAAAGGGGTTTCTTTCAACTGGAAACGGAACAAAATTCTCATAATTTATCATAAAATTGCTTTGGATCCCTTGTGACTTTCTTTAAACAATCCTTTGAACAATTGCACCCTGACACAAAAATTTGACCGGTTTTCGAACTTCTCAGTACAGCGTACTGGACTCAGCAGAGTCTGTGTCACAAGGCCCATCTTTTCTAATATATTTCAAGGTCTCTGAAGGTTCAAGTCTTAAATGAAATTTTCTTTCTTTTTCCATCTTGTTCCATGCAGTGGTGCGAAACTCAGAAAGACTGCAATCGACTCCGTCTGCTCGACATTCTGGTCCGACCAATGCAACGTCTCACCAAGTACTCTTTGCTGTTAAAGGCAATTCTCAAGAAGACTGATGAGGAGCACCAAAGAAATAACCTCATTCTTATGGTAAGATGGCTACCAAGCCCTACTACACTTGTGTGATGAAAGGCATGAAAAGGCCAACCTGGCACCACAATGGACAAAAAAAAGACCTTCATAGATTATCGTCCTCTCAAAATAAGACACTTGGAGTCTTGGATCAACCCAGAAAAGGACGGAAATATCAGCTCTCGGAAAGAGACGGTGTGAAAAGAGACCCTTTTTCACACTGTTGAGTGGAACGGACTTGTTCCACTAATCTGACGTAGGATGTCTCTTGAGACCTCACGTCAACTTGGCCACTTCACCTTGATGTTAATGTCACTTGGACGCTTTCCAAATTTTAAGTCGACTAAACAACAACCAACAGGTTGCTTTTGGCCAGGGTGACCAAATCTGACTATTTTTCTTCCACGTACTGATTAGGCCCAATTGTTCGTTTCCAGGATGAGAAAGTGGATGCATTTGTGTCGGATGTCAACTCACATCTTCGTCAACGTCAAGAGCATGAGCGATTGAAGACCATTGCTGCCAGGATCGAGGCCTACGAACCAGTTGTGAGTTGATGGGCCTGGAAAAGCGTCTCAATCAAGGCTGTGAATCATACGATCTTGGTGTTTTTGTTTCATTCCAGGAAACCAAGGATGAGGACTTGGAACGCTTGGTTCAAAGTCATTGCCGTCTAGATTTGGCCACGCCGATGATTGGTTGCACTGAGAACCAAAAGCGGTTCCTACTCTATGAAGGTGATCTCAAACTCAGAGAAGGATTGGCATCCAAGGTAAGTCAAGATGGAATTTGGTTTTTGACAAATGCATACAGGGGTGTCTGGAAAAAAATTATATCCTCCCTGTTTTTCTTTTTAAAAATATTGCATGTACATTAAGTATCATTATGTATATGAATAATATTGCAATCTGCTACTTGAACAAGAGGAAGCATTTTGAAGGTCAAAATGCTCCTCTATTTTATTAAATGGTCCATGCTCATTTCGCATAAATTTCCCTCTTACTCTCTCTGATGAGTAGGGACAGGAAGTTAAGACGAATAAAACTGTCAAATTAAACGAAAAAAGACGAATGCAGTAGAATTGTCTGATTAGACGAAAAAAAGCCGAATAAAATTGACCGATTGAACGAAAAAAGACGAATAAAAGTTCCCAACAGACGGAAAAAAAAGAAGAAAAAAAATACTTGCAAAATGGAAAAAATCGAATTAATTTCCCAAAAAGGCGAATGAACCTATCTTATATAAAGGAAGAAAATTAAATGCCCGTCCAAGACGAAAAAAACGTTTAAAGCTGCTCCCACAAAATAGACGTTATGTATGTCCCTATTGATAAGGACCAATCTGTCTGAACTGATCTGACTGTCAAAAACGGCGAAATCTAGAAAATTTAAAAAAGGAAGTACCTAACGAGCAAGAACTAGCCATTAGTACATATGTCAAATAAAAACCAAGAGTTAAAAATGCCTTTTTAAAGGAACGTTTTTAGTACAGCTATACTTAAAATCAGATTTGCAAATCCAATAATTGTTGTGATGGCCTTTTCAACCCAATAGTAATCCTTTCTTTCTATGTCTGTCGAGCAACTGTACGATTACAAGTTGATTTAGAAGTGTGGATTGTTTTTTGTTTGTGCAAAACCGCAACTGACAATCAAATTATTACATTGGCCTTAATACATTGTTACATCAATTATTATTTTATTTATTATTTATTAATTAATTATTACATTGGTGGGGTAGAACTCTCTTTGAAGTTTTTATTTGCTTGGAAAATTGGAAAAAAACGCTGCAAGCGCTTGAAATCTAAGAAAATCTAAATTTTTGCCAATTAGACGAAAAAAGACGAATAAAATCCAAATTAGACGAAAAAAATGCGCGACGAATAAAGGCCAAAAAGACAAAAAAGACGATTAAGTTTATTCGTCTTAAGTTCCTGTCCCTACTGATGAGGATTACAATGAGGGCCACGAATTCAAAGTGTCAATTTTTATGGGCCTCTCTGTACACGTTGAAGTCGAAGGAGGTGATGATTAAAGTACCATCTTTGATCAAAGGCTAATGTGCATTGAAATTGCTTGCAAAATGAGTAAAGAAGACGACCCATTTTGCATTTTGGGTGAGGAAAGTGGTATATTTCTCGAAGGTTTAATCAATCTCGACAATGGGGGGTTGCAATTCATCAATTAAAGGAGTGACCAGCTCTTCATATTTTCGATGGACGAACCCCAAATGATAAGCTAAGTGAAACTTGGATGAGTGAGTAGTAGAACAGATGCCACATTTCAGACCCTCAAACCATTGGGAACGATTCATCATGAGAAACCCAAAATGTCGATTCAAATGGGTCTTGATCTGGCATCCAATGCCTCGGCCTTTTTTACAAATATTACACAAGTCCTGGAAATGGAAACGGGGGATTTTACTCAATCATAAAAAAGATCAAACGGTTTTGCAGCTTACCATGGGATCCGTCTGATTCAGGGTCTGTCGAAGCATGCTTAAAGCAAATTGCTCATCCTTGAGAATCATGGATTGCAAAGATATATTTGACTCATAGTCGGCGAAAACCTGGGGTTGGTTCTCCTTGGAGACGAAATCTCTGATCTTATTATGCTTCATTCCCAAATGCATGGCTATGCTATTGACGTCGGGAAACATACACCCACAGATATCACACACGCCTGAGAGGTGTTGACACTTCTCGATGAGATCCAACTTGAAATGAGTGTTGCACAAATGGAACTTGAGTTTTAAAGCAGTCTTTTGGAAAACACCACACTTGAAACACTTGAAATCAGACCCCTTAAACGATTCGGCCCTCTCAATTCTTGGCGTGGCCAAGGGATCCAAGTCCATTTTGACCTCTTGTTCTGGCCGTTGTTTCAACCTTGAAGCCAGGGTTAGATTTGAGGCCTCCATCGCCTTTGGAACTTCTTGTGGTAAGAGACTAGCCGCTAATCGCAGACCTAAACTGCTTCCTAATTGCTCAATGGCATTGGCCGTGGCCATATTGACTTTGGATTGGCCGGTGTAGATGGTTTCGAGCATCTTCTCCACCGTGACCGACTCATAGCCCACAAGGATAATGTCCAAATGAGGCCTTTCATGGAAACAAGGCCCCGAGGTGCATGAACAAGTAATTTGTTTCATGAAATGGTCGATCCATGGGGACAAAGGGCTCAATATGGCGGAATGGGCACAGAGCGTCTCGCCACTGTTGCCGATGCAAAAAGTCACGTCGGTGAAGACGTCCATCAATCTGTCCCGGTTGAATCCCCTGTAAGCCCGAACCATGTTTGTCAACAAGGACATCTTGCTTGAAGTCTAAGATTGTGAGGCTTTGGAAGATTAGAAGATTTTTGGAAAGTAGAAAAGAAGATCAACCCTAGCTTTCGCTCTTTTAATGAAGAAAGATCTTGTGTGCAGTGTGACTATGTCTCAACCAAGTTTGAGAAGCAAAATTATCGACAAAAAGGGTGGTAATGCTTCAGTAAAATTTGAAAAGGCGCTGAAAAAGCCGGAGGTAACTAAAGAAAGCTAGAAAAAGCAAAAGAAAGCCTAAAAAGCGAAAATTATGTCCTTGAGTTTTGTTAAATTTTGCCAGAATCTTCCTCGTGAGTCAACAAACAAGTTCGAGAAAACAAGGGTGACCAAAATAAATAGCTTTGTTACCGTTGTCGCCCAGAGTTTTATTGAAATGTAGATGAACGTTCTGAACGACGAATGCCTTTGAAAGTGTAATAAGCTGAGTCTATATCTTAGTTTCTAGCACTCGCACTTACGAACTGAATAATGAAAAATACGTAATCGGCGAAGAGTGGCATTTACAATGCTTTTAAATTAGAGACTTGGGCTTAAAGTATGAAGCGTGCGACAAATCATTTTTTTCAAGTGTCTTAACGTTGCATGTACATATCGTGGATCGCTTTGTGAACATCAACAACTGAAATGGAGAACCACAATGAATTTAAAGAGAGCTTTTGTTTTCAGCACCTTGTTTGTCTGTAGACTATGTAGGATTTTAAACTGTCATTTCAAATGAAGCCACACTCCTTGACAAGTCCATAAATTTTGAAGCAAAAACTAGACGCAGATTTATCGCTCAGGTTGATTTTTTTCTGAAGCCACTTATAACTTAGTTTATCAAAATGTCATACAATTATGTTTCACCTTTCGGCAAAGCTAGGATTTAGGCCTTCGGTACTGAATTATCCTACATGCGCCATTCACAATGACTAGGTTAATCCGCAACAAAATGCTCTCTCACTTCAAATAGCTCAATTGAGTATACACATAATGATCCTTGTATTAAGCCAAATCAATAGTCAGGAACCACTGTACTTCAGGACGGATTTCAAAAATACACACTAGGTCCGATCACTGTACTAAAATGTGAGGTTTTTTGCAACAAATGTATTGTTCCGTTGAATTTCCATTGTACTAATCGGACCTAGTGTGTATTTTGAAAGTAATCCTGGCTTGAGCCATCCTTGCAATAGTATATCAACCTTTAATGAATTCACAACCAAATTCGTTGCTCCTGATCTAAAGATAATTTCATGGAACGTGTAATTGGCAGTCCCATAAAGTGGAACGAGTAACCTTGAAGAGATAGCCGATCATAGAGTACAATATTCACATGGGAATCTGTTTTCCGCTGTTTGAAGTCTGCTATCAAATTGACGTCACAGGCGCGAAAATAATCCCGTCTTGAAAGTGTTTGTCGTTAGCCCTCAATTGAATGCTGCGGGTTTCCTATTCACCAGGGTCTTCTCGGTGGCATTAGCTCAAATAATTCGTCCCTTTTAAAATGGAAATCAATACTCCCCCCGCCGACTTTTCTTTTTTTCCTGGTCCATTATTCCCGTCCTTCGTCAGAGAAGATCGATGTTCCCAAGACTGGCGGGGAAAACTCTTTTCGTTTGAAACTGCTCAAGTCCTTAAGGATAAGGTTAGAAACTAATTGGAAAGTTTATTTGTCCAATTTGCAGCCAAGGTCAAGAGATCCATCCATCCATCCTCTCACTCCAAGTTCCAAACTTTCATTCTTCCCATCTTTTCGTTTCCAGATGGACATTCACGCTTTTCTGTTCAGTGATATGTTGTTGATCTGCAAGAACCTCAACAAGAAATCCGCAGAAGGAGGAAAAGTGAAGGTGATCCGACAGCCTTACATCATCGATCGACTCCTTTGCACGGACATCTCCAAAGAAGGCCAAAATGCGGCGGGATTGGCCTTGGTCTATCTGAGCGAATTGAACGTGGTGGCGGCGGCCTTTACATTGCACAGTTCGGAGAACAAAGTTATCAAGGTAATTGAAGGGATCTTGTCGGAGATGTTTCGTAAATGGAAGGATTAGATTCCTACGCAATTGCATGGGTTTGATCGAACGAAAGAAAGAAGGCCAAGATCTGCATTTTCAGCAGAATAACAAGAAAAGAAGAGAAGGTTGCAGCTTATTGATTTTCTTTGTTAAAATTTGCACTTGAAGACTTCTGAAAACGATTGCAGTCAACTTTCAATGATCATTTCTCTCGTCTGGGTCCTTTTCATGTTCCAATTATTCAAAATGCAGCCACGATTTGAAATGAGTTATGAAATTGAAATTCCGATTAAAGTCAAACTTTTGCGTGCACCCAACCAAAGGAGATAAAAATGCCATCAACTTTATCCCTGGCAATGTAAATGAGATTGTTGGAGCACTCTTTGAGGAGCGCTCAAGTGGTGGGTGGTTGTGGAGCGGAATTCATTTTTAGATAAACTTTACCTAGGCTCCAGAGAAAGGATCATTTGAGCTCATCCTAAGCAGCCTTTACTTGAAGGTTCGAGAGGAAGTTTCGCATCATAAGCGAGCTTAACTTGGCAAGGTTATTGAAAAACGTTCCCAATTTTGCGGGACAAAATCGATCAAGGTCGTGTTTCGATTTGAGTCGGCATGTCAGTGTCGCTTTAAAGCGCGCTCCTGAGTCCCCATGTTGTAGATTGTCAACTTCTTTTTCGCCCTCGAGGGCATTTCTTGATAAGGATCTGCCATTTTCCCTACCAAAAATTCGTTGTTTGGCCTTCAAGCCTTCTTTGGGGATTGAGTCTTTCCCTTTGGACATTGATCGTTATCCTCCATACTCAAATCTGAAACCTCCTTTCCGGCAAAATCCAACCAAACGCAAAGGCCGGTGTTTTAACCGACATGTCGAGACAGCAGCCTTTGACGAGAATGAGGGTTCCACAAAAATCAAAAGACTCTTTAACGAGCCACAAAATCGATGACAGGGGAGAAGTGCCGTCTGACACTTGACTGATGATAAATCTCTAATCAGATTCCCTTTCGTTCCCATTTTTGATTATGTGGCTCGCCAAGTCATGTTGTTTCACACCTTTTCATTGCAGTCCTGGAAAGAGCAGATCCAAAAAGCCAAGGATCTGTATGAAGAGGCCAAGGTTGCATCCATGGACCGCTTCTACCTGTCTTACTGTGATGAGGAGGAGGAGCTCTCTGCCCCCTCTGCTGCCCATTCAGGTCTTCGGCGTGGTTCTTATCGAGGTTCCAAATTGTCCAGTATTGGACACTCGTATTCAGGATCCGTTGACATGAATGAATTTCTTACCATTGGAGGCAATTCATCTCCGCAATTGGCTGTCCAGCATCGTGATCAATCCGGAACCCACCAAGGCGTGCGTCGCAACCGGAGTTTCGAGCTACAAGTAAGTGTTCTCTTTAATATCGGAGAAAGTGACAAACGACTGCATGCAAGTATGAAGGCCAGAACGTCATTGAAATTGATGGAGAAACATCCGGCAACTAAAGTGTTTTCTCTTGCTTTTTTTGCTCCCCTCAGTCGCAACATAACCTTGGAGTCGTTCAACCAAC
The DNA here is from genome assembly GCA_010645155.1 of Tigriopus japonicus. Taxonomy (NCBI): domain Eukaryota; kingdom Metazoa; phylum Arthropoda; class Copepoda; order Harpacticoida; family Harpacticidae; genus Tigriopus; species Tigriopus japonicus. Next base: position 13,947,546 of record CM021317.1, read on the forward strand.
AAACCCGAATACACCCACATCGACGAGCAATCAATACACCCTCTCGACTTGCTTGGATCACCGAGCTTCCAGTTTAAGCTCGGAAGAGGGCCAACCATTACGCGTACCTGGCGTGGACAGCCATGGCTCTTCCACGCCTTCCCCAAACAAGTCAGCATCCACTCCTCAAGCATTACAGGGTTCCTATCCAGCGTCGCCAAGGTAAAAATAACTTTTAGGCCGAAGGTGTTTCCGAGTCTAAAACTTCCAACCCATTGCACCTTTCAGGCGTCATACTTTGGTGAAAGGAATAAGTGGAAGCACTCCTAATACATTGACTGTTCAAATCCCATATCAATCAGCTCAATCATTACCCACGTCACCCTCATCTGCCCCTTCCCCGGGGCCATCCATACCTGAAGACAAGCCTTCAGCACCACCTTCAAGCCCCATGGAAGGACTTGAGAAGGTTGGGATCGTCTCAAGTGGATCTTCAGGAAAGAGGAGTAAGAGCCCAACTGCTAGGGGCATATCTTATCCTCCCATATCACCAAAGTCTTTGAAGCGCGGTGTGGCAATCCACCCATCACAATCAATTAAGAACCCCCCACTTATCAAGAGCCGGCATGTGGTCTCAGCTGCCTCAATCATGGATGGCAACCAACAGACAACCACCACAAGCTTACACGGGGTTCCTGTTATTAAAGGTAGTACCTGATGATATTGTGATTTGTATGGAACAAATTTTGCAATTGTTGAATTTGCAGGGATACCACCAATTGAAGTTGGACCTTCAGAGGGTGAGGAGTCAGAAGCAACGGATAGTCCAGGTCAAGTTGGGAAGACCTTGGGCGGAGTTCGAGGTGGGAGGAGTGACAGATCTGCAGACACAAGGCGTTACCACACGGCAGGAGCTATTGAAGATATAAAGGTGAGAAATAACCTGTTGACAACAAACTTTGGCCGGGAAAACAACTTCAATCTCTTTTATTTTGCTTCAGAAACAAGATGGCCGAGATCATACCATCCAAAAGCGACTTAGCTGGAACTATGGACAACACATTCCCAACAATGATCTCCAATTGAAGAACAAAAACGTGGGGAAGTGCTTAAGTACAGATTCAATGCAATCATCTAGTGGTGTCAGCTCTACTGGATCCCTTCATCTTTCCATTGGAAGTGAAATCGAGGAGCATCAACCCAAAACCTCTGGAAAAGAGGTCAAAGGTAACCATTTCGGCAAGCCTGAAAACAGAACTAGCTGTCTTCTCCTGCCCAAGTAGCCCTTTTTAAAAACTACCAACCAAACTTTAATTGAATTCATTTTTTACAGATGATGTCGAGGTGTCTCAAAAGCATTCTCCAGCTGTTTCATTACACGTAAATGCTCCCACAACTCCCTCCAAGAGTCTCCCTTCAAGACCTTTCCCAACCTCCGCTTCCAACCATGGGCGTCCCTTTGCCGTCAAACCAACACCTCCGCCAGTTCCTCCTCGAGCCAATATTAACTCCAGCCAACACGTGTCTACCACCTATATCACCCAAGACGACGTGGTGGTCACTTCCTCCCCAAAGGTTGTGCCCAAACAAGGTCAAAAAGTTCCGAATACGAGTGCTCAAACTGTGCCTCAAGTCCAAATCTCGGTGACCAGTGTCACGGGAGGAGTGGGAAACAACACCAAAGATGGGAGCAAAAGTGACGTCCTGAGTATTCGGGAACTATTGCTGAGCGACAACTCTGTCGAATCCTCGTGAGTGGTTGGACTAAATTCACTTTTAAAACGACGACCCCCTTCCTGAAAAAGGATGGTTTTATTTCTATTCAAGGAACGTATGACAAAACCCTTTCTGAGGACGCTTGGGAAGGGAGAGCCCTGCATAATTTACCAAAGCCCAAGGCTTCATCATGGACGACTACTTGTTGCCTACCATTGTGATTTTATGGGAATATTCAAATGAGTTCGAAAGGTTCCACTGCCTTCGCTCTAACGGCCTAACCTATTTTTTCCCTCTTGCACAATCGTTACCCAAGATGGGAGAAGTCATAGAAAACATACGAAGAAAACTTATGTTAATAATAGCTCATGTATTGTAGTCGATCCTTAGCATATCATGAATCACACAAACCATTTAGCCTCATCCGACGTCAATATCCTTTGATTCCATCAAATGAATGGCTCAGTGTTCCATTGCCCATCCCAGAGGCCTTTGCAAAGCCAGCCAACCAGATGTAGCACGTGTTTTGTTCGGTTCGGACACCGAAACGTACAGTTTTGGTTGCTCTTTAAACCAAATGGGGGAAACCTGACGCTTGTCACACTCGAATTTATGTTTTTCTTCTGTCAATAATGCCCCATTTATATGGGTTGTTTTGCCTCGGAAAATTCACGAACATGGCAAAAACACCCTGCAAGGTGATCTCCATTAAGTGTTTGGTCCCAGAAACGATAAATGATGTGATATAACCGTGTTTCTTTGCTTTAAAACCAACCAACCAAGTGTCGCGCTCTAGGCATCTTTTTGAGTTTTATCCTATTCATGTTATGAGACATATATTGAACAAAGTTACAATCCTTGCCTGTACAACCACAATAACCATTGAATATAATGATACCATGTCCTTGATCATATATGACATGTCGGGTTTATAACTTGCCTCTGAAATAAAACCATGACACACAAAAAAAATTGACTTTTTTCTCATCCTAGAGGTGCGCCACTTAAATTAAGGGCTCTGTTTCAATCATGGATAGGAAAAAATAATGTTTGGTGTGCTAATAACTATAAATAAAAGGCGGGAAAATAATCGTTTTTTCGATGGATAAGAAGGTTTTTATGTTGAAAAATGGCGCTTTATGTGATAAAAATAGAGAATGCGATACTTATGATTTTAAGGTAACAAAATAACACTCAAAATTATTGGGTTACAAAGTTTTATTGTCGTAAATACCTTTTTGATCATGAACATAATTGAGTCCAACGTATTTATTCAACAAAATTCAGTCATATGGAGGGTAAAATCATTCTTCCACAACTCTCACTTTTACAACTTGTTGAATTTTTTACTCTTATTGAATGATCTCAATTTCTATACCTGAGTAAATATCACGTTTCAAGAAAAAAAGTCGTATGTTCAGGATTATAGACTTGAGAACAAAGTCAAGGAGCCTTTGTTGTTGATCTAATTTCTAAAGTTGATATAACTTTGAATTTCCACATACGGGTCCACATAAATCCTTGTTTTTATTTCCGAATTTTGAAACCGACTGGCCTCTCACAGGAGCGCCAACCTCCAATACGTCTCAGAACCCCTGTCTTTTAGGTGACATCAATCTTTCAACTCTACCTTTTACAAATGGTACGAATATGGAGAAACATTGCTATTGCACTTACCAGTTTTCAAATAACTTGAAGCAAAAAAACTCTTTCCAAATAATATTGTGCACTATATTTGCAAATTACATTAGCATTTCTCCTCATAGGTTTAGATCAATAACAAATTCACAAAACAAAAAAGTAAAACTCGCGCCTGTTCGGTCGTTTGTTGCTTGTTGTGGACTTCATGGACATTTTGATAATTTGAGTAAAACGTACAGAAGGACGTCTTTTTCCCCCTTTCTTTTTTTTCTTATGTTCGTCAGAAGGTATAATTCTAGCTTGACAGTGAGGCAAAGATGTCTCTTTTTGCTCTTGCGTTTTTTTCCGCCTTTATACCTTCTGTATGTATTTAACATTGAGACAAATGCAAAACTGAGAATAAAGTTTCTTATATTCATTCAAACTTCCATTCAATATCCAGTTGAAAGTGGGGAAGGCATTTCAAACGTGCAGCTGGATCTATCGCTCTTTCAAGTTCAGAGATAGTATTACGATACAATACGATACAAGTCGATTGTTCAGCCGCATCTTGAATATGCCTCACCCATTTGGGCTCCAATGAGTTCAGCAGGTTTGCAAAAGGTCGAGCAGGTCCAAAGATGTTTTACTAGGAATGAGAGAACTCTCGTATTGGGAGAGGCTCCAGAAGTTAGGGCTGTACAGTACTCAGAGAAGGTATGAAAGGTATCTGATATTGTATGTTTTCAAGAGGATTCATGGGCTCTGTCCTAACCCAGGATTTGAGATCAGTTGTAACGATCGTAGATGTTTTACGTGCGTTCTGAGAGCACCTCCAAATCCTAAGGAATCAAGAAGGCTAGTTCGAACAATGAAGTCCTCGTCTCTTTCATTTTCATCCTCCATCATTGTTCAATTTTTTACCCACCATTCTTCGTCGGGAATTATGTAAGACCTGATCCTCTTATAGCATTTAAGGCAGGATTTGACAAATTTTTAAATACCACTCCTGACCAACCCACTATACAAGGGTTGTACAGATCTGCCAACGGTAACTCATTGGTAGATCAAATTTCATATAAACATTAATTATAGAAACTATATTAATGATTGACTCTCTTTACAGGGAATCCCATTCCTTGTTGCGGTATTAAAAAATCCGCCCCCCCCCCGCAAAAAAAACAGGGAGTCCAAGACATCAAGTGAAAGATGCTCACTTGCTGATATGTTCATCATGTCTTTTTCCGCTAACCTGATTGACCGCTTTTCCCTATGCTCTAGCCCAGGGGTCGTCAACAGCTTATTGGTCAAGGCCCGCCAAATTTACTATGTGTAGTCAGCGGCCTAGCTGATCCTGGAAGGTCCATGGGACCACAAATCTACTATCAAAGAGCTCTGGGCCGACGAGCACAATACTGTAGATGCTCTCAGGCCCACTATTTTGGATTTTCCCATAGCTCCTGGGCCCACCAACAACCACCCACTGGTTGCCAACCACTGCAGGAACTCCAAAAAAATGCGTTCACGTGCAACAAGTGCCTTAAGTTAACAACGAGGATATATTTAAAAACTAAAGACGGTATCACGCACCTGGTAAGTTAGGGCATTTCTTCCAAGTCAACAAAACAAAACAAAGGAAAAGGAAACAGCTAGTTTTCAATTGACTAATTGGCGGGAGCTTCAAATTTGATAAAATCGACTCAACAAGTGTAATCGAACAAATAAACTGAGGATGAGGCCAAAGTGGCTACGGTTGCGTCAGAGTCAAGACTAACCCTCCGAAATATCTTAATTCTTACGCAATTCCCATTCTTCGTTTTCACAATCAATCGGGAAAACTTTCTCTCTTTACTTCAAGACTTCAAGGAATGCCTCAACGAATGTAAACTCGCCTGTTCTTTTCTTTTCTTTTCGTGTCTTATTCGACAGAATTTCACCTTGTGCTTTTAAGCAACTCGACGTACTAAGCAAAAATGCTGATTCGGACATTTACCTTACGCAGAATTGACTTACAAAATCGTCAGAAATTTAAACAAGGAATAATGATGATATATTCTTGAAATTCCATTTTTACAATCATTGAGCTTGTGCATCCATATTTACAGAACTTATCCTAAAACAATACATTTATCTATTTCTGGCCCCGGTTCAGATCGTGGGTAGCCCTCTAGATCCCTTCTTTCCTTACACTTTCTAGTCACGCTCACTTTGACCCATTTAGGCCCCAAGCAACGGAACCCTTAACTGAACCTGAGGACTCTTGGTTCTTGACCTTCTTCCCACGAATCCCAAAGCTGTACACATTCAGGATAACATCAATCAAGAACTCCAAGAACTCAATGGCCATAACCACGGAAATTCCCAAGTACAACGAGAGGGCGCCACCTAAAGCTGAGATCATGGTTCCATCTGACCACTAGAAGGACAGTGAATGCATCTCTAGGGAACGTTCCATAATCTTGTCGTTAGATCAATTATTACCGAATATTTGGGCGACTCCGTCACATGTTGGATGTTCAGCGAGTTGAAAAACACTCTGATCTTGACCAGATTCTGTTCCAGACTCGTTTCATTAGGTTTGGTCTCGGCAAATCCATATTGTTCCCTCGCTTCGTCCTGAAGTATGACATAAGAGTAGAGTGAGGATTAAAAGGTGTTCATTTTAAACTTCAAAACAGCTTCTTATGGGCTTTGGATTTTCGCATTATCTTGAGATTCAAGCTAGAAGAAACTTTTTTTCTTGTTATTTTCCAGAGCATGACACTTTTTTCCAGGGTGAATTCCGGCTCAAAAAAACGTCCTTTACAATCTAAATGAACCAATAAGTTTTCAACGAAAAATGAAAAAAAATAATTCATAAATTTTCCACCGTAAACTAATCAATTGATATTTTTGTCATTTTTGAGCTTTAGCAAAACTATTTTCGGTCATCTTGATAACATTATTTTTTTGGCATTTTTCTCCGCCCTCTAAACATCCCGAGCTTTGGTTAATCAGTGAAGGAACGTCAAAGCTCACCGAGAATTGCGTGGATGGCCATTGAGATTGAGAGAGCGACAACTTGTAATCGGATTCGAGGCACTCGACTTTGCAGGAGCAATTCCTCACACCCACATCAACCTCCTCAATAACTTGAGTGATACACTCGGACTGATTGGCTAAGAAAATACACCTTGTTTACCGGCCTTCTTGTGGCCTTAATTGAAAGTGGGTTCCTTACATCCATGGGTCAAATTGCACGGAGAGTAATCACCACGGTTCATATCGCCCTCTAAGAAGTGTGGATGAAAACAACCGCAAGTGTCTTGAAAGGTGGTCATCAGACAAAATCGTTGACAAAGCTGAAGAGAACAGAGGATTATTATTTTAGAACTGAAATTTTGGGTGAATTGAACTTACCGAAAGCGTGTAGTTATATCCTGAAGGTGGGACAAAGTCGGAGTAGTTGGTCTTGGACCATTCTGAGATGCAATCGGAGGTATATGGAGCTGGTTCTCGCCCAATCACAATCTAAGGAATTTTTGGTTCAGGCATTTCTGATTTACAATAACCACACTTGTGTGTAGTATTTTCTACTTTGTTGTTTGCAAATATTTTGGGAAAACAAAACGGGAGGGCAATATGTAATACAGTCCTAAACTCAGGAGTGCCAAGGGACGAATACCATATAAATCTAAAGTCACTCTGCTGTCAAAAAATATAAAACAGGGAAAATATCCAGACTTCAATAATAAAAATTTCATCTTTTTATGGGAATATGAAAAATTAAGATATGGGGTTGCGCTATTACTCGTTAAAGGTCTTAATGAAATTGTTTTCCCATGTTTCATTATTTGAATTACTCCAAAAGGATGTCAAGAATTTGTTGCCCATCAGCCTTCGTTGGGAATATGTGGGAGCTAACAGCTTCTAACAGCTTCTAAAGCAGGATTGGACAAATTTTTAAATACTATTCCTGATCAATTAACTATTCAAGGGTTGTCCAGATCTTTTTTTGTGTTCATGTGTATTTTGTTATTGTTGTTTGAAAGCAATGCCGCCATATACATGATATAGCCAAACTGACACGTAGTGATATTCCTGAAATAAATCATCATCATCTGCCAACAGTAACTCGTTGATAGATCAAATATTAAGTAAATGTTAATTGCATACATTATATTCATTCTCAACTTTTTTTGTAGGGAATTGCATTCCTTGTTGTGGTAGTAAAAAATCCGCAATCTCAAAAAAAACCACATGATTGCATCTTCGAAATGTTCTAGAGCAGGGGTTTGCAACTGCTTTTGTGTCAAGGCCCACCAAGTTTGATTTTGTATTGTCAAGGGCCCACTAAACACACCCTAGTAGGTTCATGGTCCCACAAAAAAACGATCAAAGAACTTGGGGTCCATGAGAAAAGAAAAATGGATCGCTTGCAGAATAACTTTTGTGGACTTTCCCCTATGCTCTTGGGCCCACCAAAGGCCCTGGGCCCACTGGTTGCCGACCCCTGTTCTAGAGAATATCATGAAAGAGAAAACACACCGGTGTTTTTGAAAGTAAATTCCCAGAAAATCATTCAGACACTTCACATTTTGTAAAATATGAAATATTTCTCGCAAAAATGTTCCAATAAATAGTCGAAATGATATTAAAATGATATGATAGTCGAAATTTACCAATATTTTTAGTCATTTCCAGCCAACCTGGCATTAGCCCAAAAATAGTAGTCTTTTTGTAGTTCAGTTCCCTCTTTTGAACTTTTAGTAATCCAACACTATTTACTTACCTCTTGAATGGCAACACTGTTAACGGTATTAGGGGTGAGGTCGTTTCCGAATTCATCAGTCATGGGTCGAACGTGGGACGAGTGGATCACCATTCGAGCTCCAGCCTGGAGGAAAAATAACTCAGTTTAATTGATCCAAAGTACCTGACAATCAATTGGCACCAACTTGGGTGGTTTGCCCTCTTTGCATGTAGTTGGTTTGGTTCAGATTGAGAACCAAAGTTAGACCAAAAGATGGTCCAGACATAGATGACACCCTTTGACCACCTTCAGGATCGTTTCCGTTGATTCCGGAGTTGAATGTGTAACAGTTTCCGTAATTGGGACTTTGGGATGGCCAAAAATAGCTGGATGATGGAAGGGAAATATAGAACAAAAGGTTTCAATGTCATTTTTTCTAATATCTTGAATGAAAAAAAAGTCTCGGAATATTTTGAATACTCATATCCAATTCTGAAGCCTTTGACTGTTTTGTTAAAGTTGGATATAAGAGTGAAGATTGTTTAATATTGTTAAAACCTGTAAGTCATTCATTCCCAAAGTCGAAGGAAAAGAATTCACATTGAATGAGAAAGGGCGTTTTTCCCCAAAGGAGCCTTCCTGCACATCAAGTATCAACGTGGTTCCATTTCAGATCCATAATTCAGGTCACGTACCTACTGTTTTTACAATTGCCTTCCCGAAATGTGCACGTTAAGACAAATTCGTCGAAGGCATGTCCAATTGCGGCTCGTTCGTGGCTGTCCAGCCTCATGAACAGTTCCAAAAACTCATTTTCCAAGGCCACGTCCGCTGGTTGGCCGTCCCATAGAGTTTCATTGTCCAGAACGGACCGTTTCCTCCTTCCTAAACCTGTTAGGGTATACAGAGCGACTGATGAATGGTATGTTAATAGATTGACTCAGTTGGGCTTTTCAAAGAATGCAAATGGCGACCCTAGTTAAACGGAATGAGGTTGGGAACGCATCAAACGAACGATATACCAAATGCTGATGTTTAACGATGCATTTATTTGTTTTTATTCTTTATGCTATTTTGATTTGATAAATTTCCTCGTCACATTCCTTTATTTTTTGGATTGGATTGTTGGTGCTAGGGTCGGAGGTTTGATCCCCCCGGCCAACAAAGCCAGCCATCACATCGTCCAAATTTTTCCGATCGGCAATTATAAGTCCGGAATCAGAAAAGTTCTCCGTTTGTGGGTGTGGATTTAACGTCTAAAAGTTTCTTTGAGAAAGGTCGGGGAGGAGAATCGAACCTAGGACCTCCCTCACTATAGAGTTCTTTAAGCGGAACGAGTAAAATAGGATTAACGTGCAACCTTTGAGCATTAGTAAATAAAACTTCAGTTCTTATGTGTCCTATAAACATCAAAAAGTTTGAAAATAGGTCAAACTTTTGTGTCAGAGTGCAATTTCGGGAGCTGTATTAGTAAGGTGACCTCCCAGTCTTAAGTACTGTGACCTCCCAATCAGCTGTTTGTTAAAGGACCCCGGAAACTGCGCTAACCACGACACCACGTCTCCTCCCTTTTACGGTTTTCCTTGTTCCCTATCTACATTGTGACACATAAATCTTTGCCACCTTGGAACAATATATTATATATAATCTTACATATTATATGTATTATATTATATGTAATATCTTATATATTTTCGATTTGCCAAAAATAAAGAATAGAATCATGAAAAATAGACTTTAGCGCTCATCTTTCATGCAACTACATTAAGTTTTTACACTCTTCTATATTTTGCCTTAAGGAACTTGATCCCGTCAGCTAGTTTCTGGCAATGTTTAGGATGCCCACAATTCCAGACTGTTAAAAAAAAAGGATTGTTCAAGCTCAACTCTTACGTCGAAAACAAAACGACCCACATTGTTGTTTTCGATGCTGGGTGTGTTTGTGAGCAAAATTGAAGCTCAATGGGACATGTATAAGGTTGCTTCAAGTGAGCGTTTTAAATCATTCCGCGGGCGGCAAAACAGGGCCGTTGGCTATGCTACATTGCTCAGCCCATTTTGGCGAATCCAAGTTTTTTTCCATTTTAACGAGCATTTGATGATTCTAGGTCCCTGGAAACGATCTAAATTTTACGTTTTGATCCCTCTGCTTTCACTTGGTTGAAAATATGACAAATTTGTTTGCTAGAAAATGATACAGAAAAGATTAGATCTTAACAGAAAGAGGCTTGAAAAAATATTGCATTTCTCTGTATGCAAAGTATTTTGAAATATTGAAATGATTCTTTGGAACCCACTGAATAAATCAGCATCTTTAAATTAGTGTTTGGATCACTGTTAAGTCCTATTTTTGCAATAGCAAAAGGCTTGCTTACTTGCTTTTATATCAATCACCCTAATAATATTTTTTGCATATTATTGACCCAATTCCAGCAAAGGTATCTTTAAGTGAAATACCGATCGTTTTCAGGGACCTAGAATCATCAAATGCACGTTAAAATGGGAAAAACTTGGATTCGCCAAAATGGGCTGAGCAACTCGGCACAGCCAACGGCCTTGTTTTGCCGCCCGCGGAATGATTTAAGACGCTCACTTGAAGCAACCTTGTGCATGTCAATCTAAAGACCCAATAATTAGCCTTGAAACGAAAGGCGTTCAGTTTTGATGAGGAGAAGAAAGCTAATGGTCTCAAAGCAGAATGAATAGCTTCATAAACTACGCATAAAAAATATTGGAAAATTGATGTGATTAAAAGTTCCCCACTAAGTCCCCCTAGTACCCTAATTATGGCATCCTTCAGCAAAATTATTTGGTGCAAATATCTTCTAATGGTCCCAAAAGCCCTAAATTGCACCCAGACAACTGAAAACCTCCTTTCTAATTTTCCAACACTCATATACAAGGACTCAAATAGAATTCAGAACAAGTTATTAACCTGGTTGGCTCTTTTGACCATCATTGAACCATCATCAAAATTGGGGTCCATGGAAACTAACCTTAAAGAGGCAATTGTGGTTTCTCTTTGGACACTTCTCAAATTATGGACATATCAAATTTTACCCAAAAACAGACTACTGGTCAAATCATTTTTGATGGCTTCCTTTTGCATGACAAACAATGTGTAAAGGGTAAAAGTAGCTCAGAAATGGCTAATAAACACACCATATTTAGTAAAACTTCATGGTTTGTCATCAGTAAAGCAAACATAAGTGATTTGTAGTCATTGTCAGTAGGGCAAAGATTTAAGTGTCATACTGTAGCTTGATTCTGCTTTTGAACATTTATATTTTCACGATCTCAAAACAAACAACAAAAATCAAGCAGCCTTTGCGCAACAATTGGTCGATAAAATTCAAGAGTATGATGTTTTTCCTCCTTCCATTATTTTCAATGGCTAACTCACTGTAAAAAGTTCGATCCACTACTTGCTCTCTCTAACTAGACTTTTAACCTCCTTTTTACGAGTTGACAAAATCAAGAAGAAACTGTAGGTGAAATTATGGCATAAATGCAAAGCAATGGAGGGGCTCTTTTTTACAGAGAAAGAAGAAGCAAAGCCTCATGCTTCCTTTGCTTTAAATAGATTTCTTGGCGATAGTTCTGGAAATAAAAGGAGATACAAGAAACCTAAATTCGTAGTTTTGAAATTCGCAACATCTTTTCATCTTTGCTTTAAGACATCAAACACTTCTAATCATCCTTGCTTTAACTTTAACCCTTAATTTCGCCTAGAGCTTTTGCTCTTATTCGCAATGTGTTCCTACAACTCTTGAAGCTTGGAGAATCATTTTCTTTTCTAGAGTATCATCCCATTTTTATCGAAATCCTTAAAGCTCCCTTGCCTTGAAAATGGCCAATGAAACCTTTTGTTATCCTCCGAATTTGTTGATTCGGATTGGTACAAGACTCACCTCCAAGAATGCCCCCGATCAATCCTCCGCCTCCACTCGAACCTCCACTAGAACCTCCGCTGGAACCTCCACCTAAAATGGTTCCAACAGTATCGCCAACACCACCCAAAACATCGCCAACAGCGCCCCCAAGAGCACCAAGACCACTGGCCATGGCTAATTGCAAGGCCTCTTCGGGTGGTAACGGCTAAACATGCAACCCAGTTAAATAAAAATCGTATAAATTATGTCAAAGAGTGTGAGAACTAACGCAAGATGTGGCATTGATCTTCTGCAAGATGTCCAATTTGGTCACGTTAACTGGACATTGCTCAGGAGTGGCTTGGCAATCCTCAATGACTCTTTGAAGCCTCTCACAATCCACTCTGTTCTGGTTGCAAACAGTCACTGCTGGAAATTGGATCTGAAAAATGGCAAATAATCTGGGTTTGAACATTTCAACGGTAAAAGGAGTGTGCGAAATTAAACGACTTGAGATTTGCGGCAAGTAGGAATCAAATTCAATCTGGAGTTTTTAACGAATTCAAGAAGGCCCTTTGCAAACCTCTGGGTTTATTCATGAATATTAGTAATTATTTTCAGTTTAATATCTCAATTTCGAGCAAATAAGAACTTTTTTTAATTAAGAATATTTTCCCACTTTTAGAAGGTGTGTAAGAAAAGGTAGAGAGATTTGCATTATCAAATTTCTCCTTATTCTACTCCATCTTGGTTCTACCTTCACAATCTAAACATCGCCGGGAATATGTAGGAGCTGATCCTCTGATAGCATCAAAGGCAGGATTGGACAAATTTTTAAATACTATTCCTGACCAACCCACTATTCAAGGGTTGTACAGATCTGCCAACAGTAACTCATTGGTAGATCAAATTTCATGTAAATGGTAATTTTATAAACTATATTTATCATTAACTCTCTTTACAGGGAATCCCATTCCTTGTTGCAGTATTAAAAAATCCGCCCCCCCCCTCAAAAAAAAAAAATGTAGTTGTGGATCTTTGCTCCTATTTTGGCTCCATGTAGTGGTTGGGTAATTCTTAAGCTTCGGTTGAAAACTTCAAGGTTGAATTGATAACGTATTTGTCAGAGTACCAGTTTTTCAGTTCTGTTTTTTTCCTGAAAATAATGTGCTTGATTGACAATTTGTCGTAGAAATTTACATGTGCTTCAAAAAGTCTTGCGCTTAATGGAGATTTTGGAAATACAAAGACCAAAACATCTCATGCGTTTACTCTTTCACCATAATGGCTTCCAATAATTTGAGAGCCAATTAGTATTCTTCCTGTTCTTATTGTTCTTACCAAAATTTTATGCCCGCTATTTTAAGATTTGCCAATGTGGGACTTTTCTTATTCTCATTTTCTCCTCCATAAGTTTAGTTTGTTAAGGAGAAAGCGCATCTTTGATAATGGGAGTTCCATGAAGGAATATTACCACTCCTTGTTGTTTTAGATTGCCAATGGTAAATTTTGGTAATTTTTCGACATTATGTTTTGACTCGAGAGATTTAAGTTTTGGCAATCAATCATGAGTAGAGCGGCCGAAAGTATTTAATTTTTAAGGCCAAAAACTTTCATAATATTTAAGGAAAAAACATCAAAATATTTAAGAAAATATTTAAAAAGCACCCAAATATTAAAAAAATATTTAAATTTGTAGGTATTCAGGGGAAATAAATTGGTATTTTTAGAGCTTCTTCTGTGTTCAAAATCCGATTTTTTGATGAAAATTTTGCAACGACGAAAATGCAGGTAGACAAATCTTTGGTGGAAAACATTCTTACCATGTAGTGAAAATTGGTTCTTCTTGACAGTTTTTATTTTTACCCTAGATTTAATCAAAATGTTATTGGCCAAGTATTCCAGCCATTACTAGTGACGTCATCATTTTTGGCGGGAAAAAAAGTTCGGAAGAACTGTGTTTCTGATGAGCATGCGAGGTAACTAAAACGAAAGTTTAGGTCTGGTGATTGCAACAATGCCTTTCTTATCTGCACAGATTGAAGTTGAAATAGCAAATCTTGACATTGTATTTGCAAAAAAGTAGGTTTTGTTGCTTTTATCTAAAATTTTGCTACATAAGTTGAGAGGGTTCTTCCGAACTTTGAAATTAGGAATGCCCGACTTTGAATAACAAGAAGGCCAGAGGAGATCGGTTCCTGGCGCAACTAAACCTAAAAACAAATAATTTGTTTAATTGAAGGCTTCCAATTTCTCCATTTGTTTTCAAATTACTTTGCAATGCTTCTCAACATATTAACCATACCATTGCCCATTAATGCAACATTTTTCGAAAATCTGACCCTTGAAAACTGAGATTTTTTTGGCAAGCCTACACTGCTAACAGCAGTTAGAGACGGCAGCAGGTCCGTAAAATGATACGGTAATCACTCCCATTGGTTGAACATTCAACCCAGAGTTTCCCGAATTTTCTTTTGGTTGGAGCTGTGTTTTTCTTTTCTAGATTCAAATCTTTTTTTATCTTTATTTAAAGGGAGGAGACGTGGTGTCGTGGTTAGCGCAGTTTCCCATAGTGAGAGAGGTCCCAGGTTCGATTCTCCTCCCCGACCTTTCGCAAGGAAACTTTTAGACGTTAATTCA
>CM021317.1:13962333-13986804 GCA_010645155.1 Tigriopus japonicus
ATATAATTAAAAGAAGTAAAGGGAATTTTCCTTTAGTTTTGGAAGAAAAAGCCCAAATATTTAAAAAGTGCTCAATACGGTAAAATGTTTAAATTAAATATCTTTTATATTTAATTAAATATTTTCGGCCGCTCTAATCATGAGTATCATTTCATGGAAAAGGTCAAAAATAATATTTAACACTCTATTTTCAAGAAAATCTAGTAACATGAACTTGTATTTTTATGCGCTCCAGATCATGCCACGAACATATTTGCCTCCAATATTGGCTTCAAGCTTTTATCGAACCAAGTATAACCTACAGTAAATAATAGTATAACTATCTCTCCTTGTCTTAACCATGTTACCTAAATTTTACGCTGGAAATCGCCAAAGAAAACAGCGTTATGTTAGATAAGACAATAGAACAATTTTCATTGAATATATCTTGTTTTGGTTTGCTTACATACACTTCAATTACGATATCGTAAATACTTTTTGTTAAAATCTTTCTCAAATTTAGGTTAGTTGTTGTCAAAAACAATCTATGTTCAAGTCTCTCCGTCTCCTTTTAACAACAAGTACAGTTCAATGAACGCTTTTCGCCCAATAAACTAATCTTTGACAGCTTCTTACATTCTAATATTGCAAATTATTTAGCCTAATCATTTTTGTGCTCGTTAGTTCTTGTTTGTCAATGGCAAACATACTTTAATTAAAAATCCGAGTTGAGTGACGTATTTCTCCTCAGATATCTTTATTCTATCTTTCGGAACGGAACCACTGAGGTACCATAAGCATAGCCTGATTTTATATTTCAGAAATAAATGAAAGGCAATATTCTTTATCTCTCTCTTCTTTATCGGGCTCCTTCCTTGTTCAATCAATTGCCCTTTTAGTCTTCGTCAGGAGTATTTAAGAGCTTAAGATTAGTTATATTTGAAATACTATTCCTGATCAACCCACCATTCAAGGTTTGTATACGTAGATCTGCCAACAGTAACTCGTTGGTAGACCAAATATTAACAAAAAAAAATGTTAATTTTATGCAGCAACTTATTGAATAACTTTCTTTACAGGAAAGAAAATAATCATACATGTCATTGTAAAAAGTGTTTTCAAACTTAATGAGTTTTTCTTTTCTTACACGATACGTTATATTTTGAGACAAACTTGGACAACATAGATGTACGACGTACAACCTTACAACCTCTTAAGGAGACCTTCTTACAAACCAAAGATAAATCATATATGTGACTTCAAAGTTTGTCTCAATCTTTGATAAATTATAAAACATGTCGTGTAACTGAACCTTTAACAAATAGAATGACTATTCTTTAAACCATTACCTTACTATAATGTCTGAGAGCAATGGTGGTGGACACCGGGTAAGACAAATACTCAACCACCACCTGATATACACCCCAAATGGTCAAAGTCAATCCCAAGACAAATATGAGCAACCAAGCCGTCTTTCGTATTGGATGTTTGGATCGGGCCGCATTTGACGCACCTGAAGCGCTCGTGTTGTCAAAGAAGTTGTTCCAAGATGCGGCCAATATCCCCAAAACTCCCATGATCAATTTTTAGATTATCAAATCTTACAACGGTTCAAAAGATATTCATCATATACCAGGAGTTAAGACTCGAATAGAAA
The DNA here is from genome assembly GCA_010645155.1 of Tigriopus japonicus. Lineage (NCBI taxonomy): Eukaryota > Metazoa > Arthropoda > Copepoda > Harpacticoida > Harpacticidae > Tigriopus > Tigriopus japonicus. Next base: position 13,963,970 of record CM021317.1, read on the forward strand.
AATGGGAGCAGAGGGGGATGATTTGTGACTAAGTTCCTATTCACTAAGCTTGGATGGAGTTGGTGCCAAAAGGAAACTGGTTAAAGTGGACAAAACACCCAGTTGCATGTTAAAATGGGGGCTCTTGGAGACATAGATTTTTGACGAACTCGTCAAAGCTAAATTTTTCGCACATCAAGATATTTTCTTATGTTAAAAAGGGGTTTAGAGCCATTTCTTGTTCTCAATGCCGACAAAGCTTGAAAATTTTAAATACGTGTTGTTGGTTTTTTAATTACTGGTAATCTAGAGATCCATGCTTCATTTAGTTGAAAAAAGTCGTGTTGTTTTGATCTTAATCTGTTTCCCACTGTAATTAATCTCAACGTGTTGTTGTTCACCTTCAGTCTCTTCAAAATGGTGGGCCTCAATTTTTAGTCAATATTTGATTAAGCCAAAGACGCCTGTTTCGTGCGAGGCTCACAAAACACCTGCGAGTTGACATCGTTTTGATGGGCATGGTCCTCAGAAACTTTTTATACCAAAAACCTATTATGCAAAAAAGCCTCGGAATAATGAGTACAATGATCAAATTTACATATTCCAATTTAAATTTAGTCATTCCTTTCCAATTTGACCGTTTTTGTTTAAGATTAAAAGTGACCTAATTCCATTTTGGGTCTTTGGACAATGGTCTTTCTGTCAAACGACGTAACTTAATGAGTGCAAATGAGCAAAATATCATTACTTATTTTCAATGCTGTACCATATGTTTCTCCTTCATCTTAACGTGTTCTTTTCTCAATGAGCTCAAATCGATCAAAGTTACAATAAAGTAAATTTGAATTTCTAAATAAACTACACATGCCATTGTGGTTTCCTATTGTAACAATTCATCATTAGTTAGTGGGGGATGGGGTGAATTCAACAAAAGCCTTTTAGAGAGGATGTCTAAAAATTAGTAATAGTCACCGTGTTCGCATTTTTTGTCATTTCACCTAAATTGGTTCGCAAAAAGTTCATTTTTAATGTGTTGTTAATAAGAAGGGGAAATATTTTGGATGAAAATTCTGATATCAACGCCTCTTTTGGCCAGATTTAGAAGTGGTTGACAAATGTGATTTTTTTTTATGCCTTTATTTTTTTATTATTCTTTTATATTATTTACTTTTTTATATTATTCTTTATTTTTCCTAAAATGTGTGTCATTTTATCGAAATAAAGCAAACAGAAAAAAGGATTTCACATGTACAGACGCAATTGTGCCGAAAACTTAAAAAGTTATTCTTCCGACAACAATAACTTAAATTTACCACAAGAGGCGCTTGCATCAAAAAGTGAACCCTAAATCTTTTACTAATCAAAGATCCCAATTTTGGACAGTTGTTTTCCTTTAAGAACGTAACGAACATGAGGTGTTAACATGAAAGAAACGAGAGCAAGAGTTGAACCGATTTGAAAGTACAGACACACAAGAGAAAACCTTTTTGACAATGGCTTAAAAAATAAATGCTGAACTAGATTGTTGTACTTTGGTTTCTTTTGTTTTTATTATCGATAGGAAAAAAGTTGCTAAGAATCCAATTATCACAGTTAGATTCAAAACGTTGCAATGGAGAGAGAGATTATTCTAACAACTCGATGGTTATTGACGAATACAAATATGGTTATAGCAGAAATTGAACCAGTAAGCAAACAGATATCATTTGATCATGCTTGGCTAATACGACAATTGCGAGAAGTAAGTAGTGACTCTGAAGAAAGAGCGAAGTAAAATTTAGATTGTTAGATGGCTGATTTCAGTGAAGGATTATAAAGCTAAGTATGTTGGCCTTTCCGAGAGGAGTATCACAAAAAGAAGAATTGAAATCCGAGAAAGATGAATTGTGCGAGATGAAAAGTACTGCTACAACCACAGAAATGTCTAGTCTACTCGATTCCAAAGGTCGAGGTTTCCTCCACAGCTAACAAGAGTTTTTCCAACAATTGTTCTGGAGAAATATAGGGTGGAAGATCTAGTCGGTTGAAGCACGTGTGAGCCCTACAATGAAAATCAATCATAATTTTGAGATTGTTCTTACTTTTTCTTATTAAAAGTTGAGCCCTTACCTGGGAAGGCTCGTGGGCTTGCCCCATTTCTCAATGCAAAACCTCCGAGGACCATTGGAGCCTCGAAGGGCGGCAAAACCTTCGTAAGGGACCGAGGACGTTCCCGTCACAAATTGGAGAAGACGCAGACGACGCTCGTTGTCAAAGCGTTCGATAGCCATCCAAAACCAGGCAATAACAGGATGGGCGTCGTAGTATCCAGATCTGAGAATTAAATGAGAAATAGAGGCATTAGCTATAGAGAAGAGATAGTGACGGTTGGTGGATGGAAAGGTTGCTGCAAACCTATATTCGGTGTTCCGCCGCCAATCAATGATGTCGATTTCAGCTGTGCCTGCAATGACCAGTTCAAGCTCTCTGGCATCAAAGACTGCCAAAAGTCGTGGATCTACAACTTCATAGAATCCTTTTACTAGGATATCAGTTTGAGCTGCCACACCCCTTTCTAAGCGCCACTTCACAACCCGCTCAATATAATCCTAAAAAAGAGACGTTGTAAGTAAAAAAGGTGCAAACTTTTTGATTCATAAGCTCACCTTTTTGTTTTTCTCTGTGACTTGAACATGTTTTCCACCTGGTTTGAGATCACGCTCTACAATTTTTCCAAATACTTCTTCATTGACTGAAAATGTCATTCCTAGAGTCTCGGGATCAGTGATTTCATTCTCTTGAAGCCAAACCATGGATTGATGAAATTCGCCATCCAGAGACTCAAGATCGTCCAATGAGACAGGCCTAATTAAGATTTATACTATAAAAATTTAATGCACTTAAACTACCAACCATAAAGGTTCTGCTTACAATTTCAAAAGCGCCTTGTAAAAGGGTCTTGTGAAGAAGGCATCCAAAAGGTACTTGTTGACCAATGCAAGGCCTAATAAGCGTCCACAAAACCGGAACCAGTCCAGATGATGATCAACAAAGGACGACAAAGGTGACAACTGGAAATAAATATGTTCCATGTTAGCCACTTTCTCCAGGGGTGTGAAGGTATCTTCCCTCTGGACGTAAAACCTCCTTTTCAAGAAAATCAATTCTTACTTGTACGGTATATGTGTCATTAGCCGAGTATTCAAAAAGACCATAATACGGATTGAACACTTCTCTAGAGATTAGGAAAAAGAATTCTCGACTTGGCCCGCCATAGTCTAAACCTTCTTCCTTGTCAAAAGAGATAAACAACCTCGATTTGGCCAAGTCTTTCTTAGAAGCACACATAACTTGCTTAAAGGCATCCTCCAATAAGAACTCGCGACGAATTGGAAACCTAAAAAGCAAGGCTTTATCAACAACGTTTTCTAATTTGTGATTAACCTAACTAAACATTACTTGAGTTTTCCGGGGCCTTGTCCGTAGCCTTTTGACTCCAACTTTCGATAGAAACTTCTTAATTTGGCATCGAAGTCTCTTCTGTAAGGCGCTGGAGCTCGGGCATTGGCTCGAGTAAATCCGGGTGAGGTTAGCGGAGAAGGATTTGGAGAGTTCCGTGGTGATCGTGGCACGTATCCAGTGTTGCCAACCATCGTTAGAGGAGGAGTGCTTGGTCCAGGAGGAAAATTGCTCGCTAGGAACACTGGAGGTACATAGGACATGATTTCTTCCTCGAACAGGCTAAAAGTCAGAGCAAATTCCCATTATCAAGGTAAAATGTCATTTATGTTGGAGAAAGGAGAAGAATTGTAGATTTAGCGCTGGTATTTTTAAGCCTTTTAGTTTTATTGGCCTTCGTACCTTAAGAGTATTGTGAGTTCAACGTCCTGGGACAATCTTTCCAAAGCATAGGTTCCTTCAAGCCGAATAGCATTGATCTTGTCCCGAAGGAATTTATTCGAGACCACCGAGGGTCTTTTCTGTTTCAGAATTTCCATTATTGCAGACTGTCTCAAAAAGGCCACAACCTTTAATAAAACAAGTTAAGATAGAAATTTACATCAGGGTTTAGTTTAGGTTCAGGCAAGAACTACTGAATTTCTCTGGACTGGGAGGCCACCAAAAATAATCTTGATTTCCTGTAAGAACAAATCAATCAAGTTCTCCTGCTTATTAGACCTTACTTATGCGTGCTTAAATTTTCAGCTCAATCGGCCGTTAGGGTGAAAAAGTTATGCTCTATCAAAATAACTTTTCACTCCTGCATTCGATTGAGTTGAAAATTGAAATACGCAGTCTACTGAATACTAAAATATCAATCGAATTAAATCCTTCTGGATATTTAAGTCTTATTGACAACCTCCCACTCCATAAATTCAGTGTTTTTTTTTCTTCATGTGATACGATTCGTACCTTTTCATTGTAAGCAATAGGGGTATTGCAAAGAACGGCCGGCACAGTCACTCCTCCACTAGCTGAAGAGGTCAAAGGTCGAATTACGCTCATTGACCTGGCCGATTGATTCAGTTCCTCATCTCCTACGGATCTTGACCGCCTACGAGCATTGGGTGGAGCCAGAAAGATGGCCGTATGGGGCGTGGCTGTTCGATTTGTATTCAAAGGCGGAGTAAGGGAGTGTCTATGGTTTCTGGGGGGAGGTGGGGGAAGAAGCGGAGAAGCTGGGTCATTGGGGGCCAACAATTGAGGTTCTGACACATCCAATGGTAAGAGGGGCCAATCATTGGGTAAGCGTGGATCAATGAAGGTGGTCGTTTTGGCGGTGTGATCAATGAAGAAGATCTGAAAATAAAGGTTTCACGTGTTAAGCCTATCGATTAACGTGCGTCCATTCTTTGACTTGACAGTTTGTAAGGGCTATCAAGTATTGGTTTGAAACGTCTTTTGAAGGTAAAGCAAAACTGTCTTCAAACAAAAGTGGTCCTAATTCCGATAATTGGGAGTCCCATTAAGGATTGAGTAATGAAGATAGGAAACAGGCAATCTAGTAGGGGTTAGTCACCAATTTCTGGTGGAACCATGTCGATCATGATAAAGTTATTAGAAGAGACTTCCATTCATGGCTTCAAGTATTTGATTCATGGGAAGACGATTCTTCTAAAGATGATTTGGCTTGTCTGTATTGTTGGATGTGTCACGTCTTCTATCTTCATCATTTACTTGAATGTGAAAAATTGGCAAAGTTCCCCGGCAGTTGTCACAAGTGTTGAACCCATTCTCGTCAAGGTAAAGTAACTCCTTTTTGTCGATTTTTAAACCCTTAAACCTTTCTTTTTCACACAGGATCAGATTCCTATGCCCCAAATAACTATTTGCCCAAATGATATGGATCTGAATTTGTTATTCTTTCGGTTGCACAAGAAGTATCCGGAATTGGTTACCGAAGAACTCATGGCTGCCTTTCAGCAATCTGCTCGAATTTTGGCCTTCGACATGTTCTACCAAAAATGCACCAAGTTCCTTCTCAACAATCAGAGTTATAAAGTCAAAATCTTTGACCAATGCAAGTCCAATCAAGGGAATGTTACGAGTGAATGTCAATTTGTCCATTTACTCACGGCAATTGTGACAGCAAACGGAGCAAATCATCTCAAAGATTACATCACTCAACAGATGGAGAAAAAAGAAGGCATGAGTTTGAGCACCTTGGAATCTTTTATAGAAGAGGCCACGGGTAAAGCAATGAGAGACAAGCGGTTCCCAGATAATGTCATAACCAATGAGAAGTTCAAGGTATTGAAGGCATATTGCAACTTCTTTGACGTGGTCGACCCTCAGAACCCTTCAATTGAGGTCGGGCTACAAAAACTGGAGGACTATGACATTGACAAAACGATGCCTCCAATCCAAAAAGAAGACTTTACGGCTGTGTACATTCTCCTAGCTGAACGATTGGCATTTGACAATGAGAAGAAGCTCCAAACCAAAATCATTGCCAAGGCTTTAATAGAATCGCTACGTAGCTTTCTTGGACTTGATACGATTGCTGAAACAGTCAGGCTTTTAGATGCCTATAGTTATGACTACAACGAACGACCTTTCTTTGAAAATTATCTCTCCCAACCAACAGGTGGTTGCGAAGGTTTAAATGTTAAGAACCCTTGTTCAGATCTAAGCAAGGCTCCAATCTGTGAGGATTATTGCCAATTTCTTGAGCGGACTTCGCATTTACAAGACAAAGTTATAGAACTTAATCATATGGGCACGTATTCCAGTTCATTTGATTCAGATTGGTCACCTAAAGGACTCATCCCCAATTGTGGTTATTGGTTAAATGAGACGTTCCACACAGGACCATGTTTTCAAGAGATCATTACATCAGATGGAAGGTGTCTAACCACCAATCCAGGTATGTAAGATTTGAAAAAATGCAAATTGGATCGAATTAAGGATTTCAACCCAAGCTCAAAATAGACACCCATAGATGGCGCAGGTGAGGGCAAGTAAAGAGAAAAGTCTTGCGAACTTAGCGCTTAGTACTTGCCCCATCTCTTTTGCCCCATCTACGGGCGAATCTATTAAGCTTGAGTAAAAATCCTTCATGGGTTCATTTTTCGTGATCAGATCTGATGTCGTCCTTGAAAGACCTCAATTTGAAGGACAGTTTTGTGATGATCATGTTCGAAGGAGGCGTCTTGAACATCCATGACACCATTCCAAACAAAACTGGAGCCAGTGTGACATACAAACTCTATATGACCGCACCCAACCATTTCACCATCGACAAATTTAGCGAGCATGAAACCACAACTTTTACAATGAACCGAGGCGATTCTGTCGTGCAAGATATGGACCTCAAAGTAGATGTGGTCCAAGTTGTTGAAACCACCCCGGAATTCAAGGCAATGAATTCGGAAACCCGGAATTGCTATTACCCGGAAGAGAAAGGGTTGAAGTTTTTCAAAAAGTACTCCGAATCCAGTTGTTTCCTGGAATGTGCGTGGACAAAGGCCAAAGACCAATGTGGATGTGTCCCATGGTTCTTATTGGAACACTTTCCGGATTCACCAGTGTGCACAATCCATGGAAATAATTGCTTTCGGAGCAGAATCGAATCCCGTTATGCCAATTTCGGACAGGATTGCGGGTCCATTTGTCTGGCAGATTGCGATCGGTATACATATCATTATGAACAAAGTCGGGTTGCCCGATATTCTCCGAGAACTATTTACCCCAACGAATCATGTTCCGATTTTCTTGAAGACGTTCGGAACAATATGACGTGTAACTTTGTCGACGATTTTGCAATGCTATTCGGACCAAGAGTGCAAAACCTTTCGGAGAGAATCTTGTAGGTACAAAAGGGGGCGTTATGATGAACCTGCTTTTAAAACGAATCTACTTGCAGATCCTTTAACAACCAATATTATGTGCGGAGGATGAGGATCAACGCCAAACGAAGGACAACCCTAAGGATCTTAAAAACAGCCACAGTGACCTTCATTGACATGCTCTCAAATATTGGGGGCACGTTGGGACTATTTTGCGGCTTTTCAATTCTCAGCGGAGTCGAGATACTCTACTGGATCATCATTGTTCCTTATCAAAAATTGTCTAATACCTTCTTCAACTTTTAAACTCACTTTGCCGTTCCGATCCTTTTTGCTCTCCCATCCCGGTGGAAGATCCCGGTCTTTGCACGAGAATATGTTCAATAAGGCTACAAGGTCACGATTGTGTTGGTAACGTTCATAAGTAGACGCATCTCGACGGATCCGAGTAATCATGTGCTTCACCGATGACCTATTCAATAAGCTGGCACAAGGATGTTCTGATTGTTGGACTCGAGCAAAAAAGTCAGATCGGCAAACAAACCGCACCATTGGGCTCTGCAATGTAAATTTAACGTCAATTAAATCTGAATGTTTGTGTCAGTGTGGCAATAAAGTCGTGACCCCTTTCGAATTTAGTACTTCGTTAAGCCACTTTTGAGTAGTTAGCTGTCCAAAACAAGGTAAATTAGTGTTCAGAATTAGTGCACTATAAAAAAGAGTACGGCCATAAAGTGCACCATCCGGCAGATTTCATATTGCAATAGCTCACATTACCCATGGTACTCATGTATTTAAGGATAACAACTGTCATTCATCAGTTTAGGACAAACTAAAGTGCCTCAAATGTTGGTTAAGGATTAATATTGGACGTGCAATGCCCTTTGGTTGAATTGATAGGTAAAATCCCTTTAAGATTGGCATTAAAAGCTTAACAATAGAAACGGAATTTCAGGTATGTTCCATGCCAAAAATCAGCTGAAAACACTTTTAGTTCCATTTGGAGCACCTCCATCAACATTCAAGGTATATCAAAATGAACCCTATTTGAACAATTTGTGTAAACACTTTTGCTTTTGGTGTCTACTGGCAAGTGCAAAACAGCTGACAAAATTTTGGGGATGATCAGCTGAAACTTTTAACTGTTTTTCATGTTTTGATTTCAACAGGCTGACTGCACATAAATGCGTTCAAACTTGACCTTGTCTCAGTCATAGTCAAGACAAGCATGATGAAATGAGTTTTTCAAAAGCAAATAATTTGAGCCCTTAGCCTTTAAAGCTGCTTGTACAGTATTTCTCCTTCTATTGATACTGTTGCTCAATTGGCTGATGCAAAGTCAATCTACCCATTGCCTGGTATAATTGCTCATCTTTGAGCATAAATCTGCTGTTTCACACAATTTCTCCCCAATTACAAACATGTTTCAAGTACTGGGGCAATAGAAAGGTGGACTGTTCCCTAAATTGGCACTAGGACGACGTCTGCTTTTAGTGTATCCAGTTTGAGGTGATTCCTACCCTTCAGCGCAATTTAAGATAATGTAATGCTTTGCTTTTTTGCATCTCAATTACTCTACCATGCTAACTCTAATTGAGTGTTGAACACAAGATGTAGAAGCCAAAAGCTTTGAATAATATCAGTTCATAATGCGTAATATTGCGTTCAAAGTTTTGGAGAGACTGGAAAAGCTTTGATCCTGGTAGTTTTTGCAATGATAGTGATACAGCCTGATTAGCCTACAAAGCTTAAAATTGTTCAAGTACTTTTCACGTCTCTATAGAAATGTTTCTGTCACATTCTTAGCAATGCTCAAAAAGATTTTTAGACCCTTTCTATGGTAATTTGTGCCATTCCACAATTTTTTATTCCACCAACTCTTACTTGAACCATGAAGCTTTTCAGTGATTAGTGGCATGTTAAAACTAGCGAATTATTGTTCAAGAATAGGCAAAGTTGAGTTGCAAAACAAAACAAAGTACATGTAAAGAAAAGGTATAATTTAAAATTGACACCACACCATATTTTCACAATTCTGTTTCTGATAAACTTAGTTTTGGATAGACAATAGTCTTAAAGAGGGAATTTACGACCATGAAGTCACGACTTTGTTGTCATACTGTATGACTATCTCACCTGAATCAGAAGCTCTTTTTGACGTTCGGCAGTTATAAAGGAGGCACTTTCACTGTAACTCATTCCGTCCGTAATGTCAGTTTCAGACGAGACAGAGGTTGACGCCATAGCTCGGTGAATACGTTGGTATCGTTGATCTAGTTGAAGTCGTTGTTGCTCATCGTGCCTTGACCCTGAGGCCTCATGAGACGGGGACTGAAGGGCTGAGGCCGGTGCGGGTTTTTGCCATGTTGTTGTGTGATTGAGGTGGTCAATGTAGAATATCCGACCATGACTGTCCATTCGGGCCTCCCAATCTGAATGAGAAAAATGTCTTCAAGTTAGTTTTTGAATATCGAATTAAGAAGGGGAAAATGAATTTTTCCGCGAATTTTTTTAATTAACTAATTTTTAACTTTATTACATTAAAAAATTAACTTTAATTTTTAATTTTTTAGCATTTTTTTGCTTATTTTAATTGCTATTTTTGGTTTTCTTATTTTTTCAACTCCTTACCACAGTTTTCGCGGATTTTTCTTCAAAACTTTTGTACTCTTCCCAATTTTTTGTAGAAGAATGTAAATCTTTTTTGACACGGCTAAATGTTCTTTTATGAAAGACTTTTTGGCCTGTTGGAAATTTGAGTTTTTCAACAATGTAAATAAATTTAGCTTGTTTTTCTAGTTTGGATTTTATAGGATGAATTTGGCAGCGTCAAGTTTTGAATTGTACCTATTAAAATACAAATGGGAATTGCAATGAATCGCATGATTTTGAAAACCTGGGTAAAATTATGAAGTAAACAGGTAATGAATGCTTATATGGAAAAGATAGTTTTGTCCATAAATGAAGTGGTTCAAGAAGGAGGTTGAATTTGGGCAGCATTTATCAGATGCAAAAATATGTTGCAACTAATTTGAGGCAACACAAGCAATTCATGATCTCCAATAGAATAAGCACAGTGAGAAAAAGGTTGTTGATTTTGTGCTCCGTAGTGTTGCGCCGCCCTTTTCTGGTGATTCTGTTCTTTCCTGTTCTGCGCTCGATCAAATATTTCAAACGGTCAGTTGCTCCACAACAAACGGTCGAGAATGAGATGCGATCGTAGAATTTTAGTGAAGCAATGAGACACCAGAGGCCACGACGGTGCTACGGAGTAGACAAACAGGCCCAGGTGATGTTTACTGAGCTTGCCTAATTTTCCCTAGGACTTCTATTTTTTACCTGACTATTTTAACATGTTCAACTATTCTGTCGGAAAATAACAAGTAACTTTATCTTAGATAACTTTTTGACTTTTTTTCTCTAAATGTCATCATTACATCCCTTAAACCTAGTTTTTGGCTGTGGAGCTGAAATTCTAGACGTTTCATTATAAAGACAAGGTCAGCTGACGATCCCGCTTGTCAATCATCAGTTGCCCAATGTTGTGAAACGTCTGGGATTTCTGCTCCACAGCAAAAAAAATCCGGGTCCCACACGATATCGGATACTTACGAGGAGGCAACATCTCATTGGGTGGAAGATTGACTCGAAAGGTGCTCCGACGGGGAATGGATGGAAGAGAGGTGACCTGCGCCACGGATTCCGGGGAAATTTCCTCAGTACAAGTTGATCCCGAGTCCGAAGGACTGCGGCAAGATCGATCAACGGGAGACTTACTGATCCTCCTTCTGTAAAGTCGACTTTCAGAGGGTTCCAACTCATTGGTTGCTCCCGACGATTCTCCCGGACCATCCTGAATCTGAAGCATTTGCTCTCTTCGGTATTTGACTACTTGTCCAACCGCTCCAGCTTCAATCTCCGATGGTCCTTGAGGCTCATCATTATAATCGCGAAGGCAGTGCCGATATTGCGTCGGTATGACATCAGGGAGCTCATGGGTACGATTAACAGAGTCAGGTGGAGGTGTTATCTCTACACTGAAACCTGAGGCTCCTAAGATTGACGGATCAATAGGGTCAACTTGTGGGAGATGAAGATGATGGTCATGTACTGGGGAATTGAAGACTGAATTCGGTGAAGAAGGATAAGGATCGGGAATGTCCTCATCGTCATCTTCATGGGCTGAGTTGTGGGGACTTCCATTGGGAGTGGACATGCCTGTGGACTGAGCTTCTGAGATGGACATTGGAGAAGATGTGAAGCCGTTATAGTCGATGTGAGGAGCACCTAAGCAATTGATATCCATTGGAGCTGACTCGAGTCTTTGCCGGGAGGATGAGCTAGAGTTAGAGTACTCGCTAGGCGATTGTTCCACTATTACGGGGTTAGAATATTGGGATAAGTGGTTGTTATTAGGGCTGCATTGGAGGACGTTCCCAGGTTCTAATGCGACGAGATTGACATTTGTGGAAGGTACTGTAACAGGTGTTGTTGAGCTATTGCCTCCAGCGGTAACATAAGTAGTAGAATGTAGAATAGATTCAGGATTTGGCTGAGATGATTGAGCACTCTGTTCCATGTGGTTTGTGCCGTTAGTAAATACGTCATCGTCCAGAAGCGTATTCGTTACGTCCAAGCTGGTATCATAAGAAGGTACATTGTCGGTACTCATTAAGTTTGAGTGCCGTTGACGGATCTCGGACAAGCAAGGGTTTCTTTGACCTGAGCTTGAGCTACTTTCACTCGCTTCAAGGACTTGATCTAAATGCTCTTGAAACACATCATTGGTGATGCCATCCATGGATTGCTGTTGTTGAACCCGTTGTTGGTGAGTCTCTTCTTGATCACAATGATCCATTGAGGAGGTGTCCACCAGGGATGTGTCATGTTCAGGAGTGGCCAAGGGAGCCGTTCGCGGAATAGATTGCTCACTGTCAACACTACCAAAGATGGAAAGACCTCCGTGCGATTGGGACGCCCCTAAACCGTGCCTGGACAGAGTACTTGGACGTCGTTGGTTATCAACCCCCAAATCCAAATTCAAACATGACACTATAGACGAAGAAGCGGTTTCCGAGGTTCCTCTCAACGTGAAATCATCGGATGCCGTCTCCATGGGTTCAATGCATAAGGCTGATACTGCCTTAGGTACAGTTGCACTTTGGGCAGATCTCCCAAAAAGGAGGGCATTCGCCTGGCTCCTCAAACTTCGAGGACCACGGCCTCGGTTCTTGAGAGACGGGGTTGGCGAGATTGGTAAATCAGTGACCGTAGCCGCATCTGCCCGTTTTGGTTGTGGTCTGTTTGCAGATTCACTCCAGACACGGTAATAATTGGCCGTGTCTGGAGAGAGCTTGGAACTTGTGGGATCAGGGTTGGAAGTGGCAAGGGAAGAAGCGTTTCGTTTTCGTTCGCGTGGACTTGCACTGAGTTTCCTGGCACTTGTCTGGACTCTCATATTGTCCGTAGACTGAGTGGAAGAAGACGACGAGGGGTTTTGAGCCTCCAGATGCACATTTTGTTGGGACAATCTGCGCGGTAAAGTTCGAGATCGAGCCAACTGAGCCTCACTTAGGGTGGCACTATTTGGTCTGGCTCGGGCGCCATTGACAGACTGTCCAGAGGACCCGATGTCATTCAATCGCCCTGGACTTGACTCCTTACGGTTTAAGGCACGTCTTCGTAGAAGAGTTGGAGAGCACTGGGTGCCCTCATTCTTCAAATTGGGACGCCGCCTTGAAGTGGTTTGTCGTAAGAACACTTCAGGTGAGGTCTTCAGGAGTTGACGAGAGTCACTTAATCTCCGATTCATAACTTGGCGGGAAAAGGCCGATTCTGCGGGTGAGTTTGAAGCCGAAAAGGGTAGGGACTGTCTAGGGGAGCTCAATTCAGAAGCAAATGGCGATGTGGGAGATTTGGCTAACATGGACGTCGTTGGTGGTTGCAAGAGGGAAGACCTCGCTGCTGATGGTGGATCTTGGAACAAGGTCACACAGAAGCGTAAAGAGGAGCAACATGGGTTTTCTTGAGTGGACAATGAATACGCCACATGGCTTGGTTTTCTAGAAGATACAAATCGAGCGAATTGGTTTAGAAATTAATCAGTTTTGATTTACAAATCAGTCATCTTACTGAGTTTTGACATTGTGCAAGAGTTTGTGAATCGGTGTTTTGAGCTTTCCGAGGTTTCGCGAGATGATTGGTCGGGATTTGACAAACTTGTCCTTGATCTCTATCTCCAGGAAATCATTCATAGATGCCACAAATCGGAACTTCTGGAAGACCATTCAACCACATAACAAGAGTCTACTATTGATAAACAATTTAAAAACGTGTCTTACCTCGTTGTCCCAAGATGGATCAACCGTGTTCCGTCTGACATTGGTCCGGCAATGTTGGCCATAATGGGCAGCCGTTCGATTGAACTCTTCTCCTGGACTTATTTTGAACTTGACATAAGGATCAGGGGAGAAGAATATCCCCTTTTTGAGACTACTGGCACCAACATCTGAAAGATGGCATGGAAAAATACTTCACCATGGAAACGTTCCAATCTTAGAATATTAGCTTACTTGTGATGATGAACTGAACCAATTCAACTTGAGGCTCTTCCTCTTCGATCGGAGTTCGTTCCTCGTCTTGCTCTACGATAGTGACAGGTTCCACCAGAATAGGGATATCCATTGGAACCCCTTTAGACCCACCTTCAGCCATGGCTGATCAGATTTTCTGTTAAATATGTTTATCAACCCATCCTTGGCCAGAGGAGAATGCGCCCCGTATTCAAGATTTGGACGTCGTTAACGTCGCACAGGAATGTGCTCCAATTAAGTCAATGGGACACATTTAATTTACGACATGCTTATCAAAGCTAAGTCACACCAACCGAAATTGGAAGGAGCTTGTCACATTCTTTGCACTAAACTTTCATTTGCTTTGTGCCATAGTGGAGCAACAGCACTCTTCGGTGTGTGGCCTACGCTTTTGGTGTTCCACGACCAATTCCACCGCGTTTGAGTGGAGCGAAAGTGAGCGAGGAAAGAAAGAGGGGAATCAAAGAAGGAAAGAAAGAAAGACCGAGGGACCGACTCTGGTTCTGTCCTTTAAACAAGACCTTCTAGTACATTGGGTACGGTGGTGGTGGGAGGAGGAGGAAGTACAAACGGACAGCTCTTGCAACTACTGACAAGAGCCCTAATTTTAAAGGAGAGGAGGAAAGGCGTCGGAACGAAGGCCATTTGAACGGCCCGCCGCTCTTTCGCCTTATTCCAGAACGTCATTGAAGGGCCCTTGTCCTCGCTCTGCATGTGTGTGTTTGGCCTTGTCTTCTCTTAAAATCAGGGTTGCCATTGCTTGTCCACCAATTTTGTCATTTGAAAGGTCTTTTCTGGGTCTAGTACAGTTGCCATGTTTTATTGAATCTATAACTTTTTAAATAAATGGGTTGATTGATAAAATAATTTAGAAAAAGGCATTCTTTTGCACTCATGTCGGGGTTCAGTTTTGGCAGGCCTAGTCAGTTTACAAGAAGAAAATGAGTATGATTGAAAATTTCGATTCATCGCAAATCCAAGAAATGGACTAAGATTTGCCTTTTGTAAAAAATACCATTAAGCCTTGTAGCAATTAAGTTAAATAATAGTATTTTTTAGTACTTTGAAGTTATACCTTGAAAATTTTTTTTTTTAGTCAGCGTTTCAGCTGTGGCTGGACGCTTCATTTTCTAGATTTTAAGGTATTTACTAGTATTGTTATTACAGCAGAAACTATTTGCGGATGGATAATGTAAAGATACTGCTTTACTACAACCAATTTTTACTACAGTCTGATTTGAGGTTCAATACACTCAGGTTGAACAGAATTATGTTTAAAGGCCAAATTGGAACACAAACGTCTCTCCCATCCTCAAATTGGCAACCCTATGGCAAGCCAAGCAAAAAGTCCAGAAAGGCCAGAGTTCTAGGAAAGGCCTCATAAACGTGTCAGCGTGACCATTCCAACAAACCATCTTCAAAATAGTGTATAAACTTAGCCACTAAGCGTGACAATATGTCCTTACCACGTTACAACGCTTTCATAAATCACATTACAACACCATATTCTTTCCAATGAACCTGACCTCTGTTTAGATTAATCTCTATTTTGGGTTTGGTTTCAGATATTCAATGCAATACATATCTTCAATGAGTTCAAATATTAGCTTGGATCAGGATTTTGTAGGTGAATAGGAGATGTTTTGTTATTGTCTCCACAGCCCAGTTTATCAGAAGATTTCTGGTGTCAAAATTGCTTTGACTTTTTTAAAACAATATTTGATATATTCTTTCCTCACTTTCATGTGTCGTATTAACAAGCACTTTTAATTTCACTAGTATATACTTTTAATAACTAGATTCACTTCGGCAAAATAATTTGATTTGGGGAGTCATTGGAAACTCTTGAACCAATTTTCGTGGAGAATTATTGTAGGTCTCCAGTTTCAACGATAGAGAATCTATTTTCCAGGGCAGTTGTAACGAAATTACATGTAACGAAAGTGTAGTCATTCGTTCCTTTTTTTAAAGGAGCGGTGATGACATTTATGACAGTTTGAAAATGCTGTAATATTATTACCAACTCAGAAACCGAAAAAGCACTCTTTACTCGTTCCTTTCCCCACAGCACCTACCTTGAATATTTTTATTGTAGTGATTTACACGAGCAACTTTTTTATAACCTTTGAAGTCACTTTGTATAGGCCAACTTTTTCAAGCATGGTTTCATAAATGGGTATTTTCAGTATGGTTGGCTTCCAATAGCTAAATTTCCTTAATTGGAATTCTAAACTTTTTCTATACTTAACATACTATTTTCAAACCAAATTCCACGTACAATTTCGGGACTTTCTTGCGAGGTATAACGTATTTTTACTTTTAATCAAACCCAAAGCCAAAATGCAGACCATAGGATTTTGAGAAAAATGGCACAAAAAAATGAACAAAATTCAAAGTCTGGGAATCATAACTATGAAATCACAAGCATTCAAGACCTTGAAAAAAAGTTAAATCAGTGCTGAATTGACTGAAAGCCTTTAAACTACTTCTTTGAATATATCAAATACTTATCAACTGATTGTTTTGAAATTTAAATGAATGAATTTCAAAATTCCGTCACCAATAATCAGAACTCAAAGCACGTAAACTGTTCAAGATCGTAAAATCTTAACAACAACGAACACGTGAAGAAGAAAAGCATTGTCTTTTCAACTCAAAAAGTAAGTAATTGTGATTAAGATGCTTAAAGCCGCATTCTTCATTTTTGGGAAAGGAACAGGAACCGTCCTTCGTTCTGTTTTTCCAGGAAGTGCTGAAACTCTGCTATTTTTACTTAAAATTGCCAAAAACCCACGTATTTGTTTAATTTTTCTTCTCATAATTGCACCCGTGTTATAAGTGACATTCAATTATCTACAAATAGTTGTATCTACCTCAAAAATAGTAAAGCGCAATCCCTGTCTTCACTGCTCAAAAAGAATTTTCGCGGTAAAGTGCATCTGTTGATAACGCAACCTCGTGTATTTCCTCTCATTCTGTGCTTGGCATGTCTTAAAAGATGTAAAAGGGATGATGAAAGTGGTGAACCTCTTTTTGAGGTGTATCAAGGACAAAGTAGCCTTCGTATCATTCTGGTAAGAACCTTCGAACAAAGAGCTCGAGCAAGAAAACGAGAGAATGAGACAAGAAGCAAAAACAACGGTAGACAGGGTCGGACTTGCTCTTTCACTAAATCTTGTTTTTTGTTCGAATGTTTTTGCTCCTCACAAAAACTTGACCTGAATTACTATTAATATATCCTCGTAGCGACATGAATGAGGCCACAAGTAAGAGTCTACTCAGACTTTCAAACCAAAGGCTTTGTTTTCACTTTTTGTCCTTAGTCTTTTTCGTGCGCGTTTTCTGTGTGACCTTATTACAAAATGAAGGCTACTCAAAGCCAGCTCTCTTTTGGAATGCACAAGCGCTTGTATGTATTTCCCTTGCATTTTTGTTTTTCTTCACCTCCAGAATCTCGAATTTTAAACTTGGATCCAGGGGACCTGTCCTCCATCCACCTTTGTTTGACTAGCGTCAGGCTAGTCAAGCATTGCATCCGTTCCAATCGTCGGCCCGACGTTAACGCCTTAAACACCGACCGACCCACCGCCATGTCTACCCCAGCCCAGTAGTGCAAAAATATCCTGAAGCTTTGTGCAAAATCCTGCCAAGCTTGACTTTGAAGCGCCCTTGGCGACGAAATGAACCACTGAGGAAGTTTCCGAGGTATTTTCGATGTGCAAAAATTTCGGAAATTTATTTCGTTGGGTTGCGCAACCTCCCTCACGTTAGGGTAGGTTTATGGAGACATGTATTAATCTGTGTTTTTATGGTTGCGAATGACTTTTTACAGTGTGTTTCGTCTTATCGAGCGTCTGTTATTGCATGTGGCCGTGCGGTTCGCAGGATTTTTGCACTAGGCCCACGAAGAAAGTGATGCAGTTTCGATGAAGCTTTGAGCTTCGTCCTTCAGGGAAGTTTCGGTCTCCCCTATCCTATTGTGGCAGATATTTTGCACACTTTGGCGGGGACTGCCCTTCACCATAGACTTACTAACCGAGTCTCTGTATAACCATTTCAGTAACCATGACTACCCTCTTCTACGACAACCAATTGCCATTAACTTCCTGCGTGAGATTATCACTCTCGCCCACGTCCGATGAACAAACTTCTGAAGACAGAAGGTTCGTACGTTTGTGCAAATCGACTTTTTGCAGACTGCAAGTGACGGTGGAGTGGGCGAGAAGAGTTGAAATTTGCACGCAATTGCTGCGAAAACTCCATTAAGAACGAGAAGGAACGACGAGCAAAAGGGGAAGAGAGAGAGAGAGATCGAATTGGCGAGGTTTTACGACTTGATTCATTGCCTCGTAGACTTCAGGAGACTCGGGGAACACAAAGAGTACTTTTGCAATACGTGCGAGTCAGTCCATTCGCTGAACAAAGAAAATGGCGAATGTCTGTCACATGTCTGAGAGCAACTCGATCGGCGAGCCAATGGAAGCGAAGAAATAGATTCGCAATTCCGAGGCCAGTCACGAAAAGTGTCGTATTTATGTGCTTCTACCTTCATGCAAATATGCAAATGAGGCACAATTTGCCATAAAAAATAGTATATGGTATTGACAAGCACATCAAAACAAGGGCACAATCTTTGCAGTTGTATTATTTTCATTTTGAAACAGAAATTGGATCATTTTTGTTTGCTAGATATAGTGATGGACCGAAAGGGCTCATAACCGAAACCGAAAGTTTCGGCCGAAAGAGGGCTTATCCGAAACCGAAACCGAAACCGAAAGCAGCTGATTACAAAATTGTTCAAATGCAAAATCTGCCTTAAAAATTAGAATGCTCATGTTTTTGATGTTGGGTAGTCGCAAATTTTGAAAAATCGGAAAACTTAAATTTCAGAGGTTTTTGGACCATTTTTTTGATTTTGTTGTCAAACTTCATTTTACATAGTGCTTGTCTGCTTTCGGTTTCGGTAGGCATAACCGAAACCGAAACCGAAACCAAAATGTCGGCCGAAATTTCGGTCAATCACTAGCTAGATATGACATGGAGGTGATGAATCTAATGTAGTCTTAAAGAAAAACTATTTCCCAGATTGAATTATATTTGCGACTGTTTTTCACATTGAGAGGAGATACAAAGGGTTCCAAAAAATGAATTATGATGGAACAGATTCTTCCTAAACAAGAACACATTTTAATTCTTTTTAAGCTCCATCTGAAAAATCATGAGACCAAAATGCGATATACTCGCGAGCTGTTGGAAGGGTGGTTTAAAATCATCCCTCGGATATTTCTTTTTTAGCCTTTGAAGAGCATGAAATGCTAGTCAAGCCCCCTGGAAGAATGCCATAACTCATCGCGAGACTGGTGCCAAGAATGCTTCCGGGTTAAAAACCACCCTGATGAGGGCAAAACCAGCCACACACTCGACAATCATGTCTCTGACATTCCTCACGAACGTTGTCAGTGAAGTATTGGCTAATCGAGCAAACAATAGGCCAAGTAAATCGCTGTCTGCACAATAATAGACGCGTTCATGCATTGCCAAATCGAGATGACTTGGAAATTTGGGTCTAATAGAATCCAAGGAGATTCCACCATTAGACTTTCAGTCAATCTCGTGTAGCCCAAACAACCCTGAATCATCGTCAGGGCCTTCTACGTTCTAGTCTGGCTCAAAGTTCAACCCTTATAGAGGCTTGATCCCTTTCAAAATAGATCATCTCGGATTTCAGGCCCTTTGCCCTGATGTGCGTATCTGAAAATAAGGGATGGTTTTTGTGGGTGGTGGCTGGCTGAACAGTTCAATTCACATCAGGATTGAGAGACTTGCTTGGGCCGAGATTCGTCGTCTAACTCGACTCAAAGGCGAGTAGGAATCGGCTGGAATAGAAGCTGGAATGCTGCCCTCATGTCCCCCTTGAAAGTGAAACGTAGATCGTTTTTGCCTCGGCGACTGTTTTTGCACCCTCAAGGATGACTGGCTTTACAAGCACTCCACTGCCGGGAACCAACCCCTTGTTCTTAAAATCATATCCAAAGATTCGAGGGCTCGAGGCTTGATGAATCTTGGTACAAGTGGTTGCACGCATTTTGTTTTGCTCAGTGGAACCTCTAAAGCCTTTAGAATCGAGGAGTCTCAGGTTTTGGCCCTGAGAAGAACTTCTTGGATGTGTATGACGGGGCAAAAACCATCCTCCACACACACAGATACTCTTGCATTATGGTACCCGTACCAACCCCCATGTTTAAAAGAACCATTGGCCAGGTAGAGAGAGATAACTGGTGCTCAGAGACCAACTGAAAGTGATGAATAACCCTTCCGTGTATAAACAGGGTTTTCGACGTCGACGCGGATTCGAACGGTTTCCGAGACCCCAGGATGTGGGTCGCGCTGAAAAAACATTGTTGGGGCTTTTCAAAGTGACAGTAGCTTGTGAGTTGATGGTTTCGTCTTGAGGGAGGCTCTTTTCATCCGTAAAGTGCAAGCTGCACACAAAAGCGATCTTTTCAGAAGCCACGAGAGTGCATTGCCCTCTCCCTCCCGTTTTTCCTCCCCCTTCGTTCGTTCGTTCGTTCGTTCTCTCCACAAAGAATCGTTTTTCATTGGCATGGACGTCGTTCAAACGCAACATCGGCCTTCCGTTTGCAGTGGTAGGATCTGCACTAGAGTATGTGGGAGAGACTCCTCTATGAAGCACATTACACATCCACCACCACCATCACCAACCCCATGCCATAGAGAAGGCAAGAGGATTCAGTGAACGTGGCATTGCCGCTTTTTGTACTAAGAGGGGGCTGAGAAGGGACTGTACGCATGACCCAGCAGCCTGGATTTAGTTCACGGAACATTCTGCTATCCTCGACATGAGTGCGTTGCAATTGGACACAAAAGTCATGTCTGCATGTCAAAATGTACTTCCAACAACGCATACACGTGTCCTGGCCAGGGAAGGCTTTTGAGAGACAGAGTAAGGTAGAAGGCGTAATTCAGCTAGGAAAATGATTAGAAGACAATTTTGTGGAGGAACACATGATTTGGAATGATATATGGGGAATCAAAGCTTTTGAATGCACAAGCTTTAATGAGCATTAAGTGAGTATAAAGCGTCCTTTGATATAAGAATTTGTCCAAAAAGCTCGCCTTAAAATTATATAGAGTGTCTTCCTGATGACGACAAAGCTTGAGAACAGCAGTAATCTTATTTCCAACGTTGATGTAATTTTCAAGTTCCCCCATACTTCTGCATATCAGCGCTTCCTTATTATTCAAAGGAATACAAATGATTTTTTTTCTCTTCTTACAAAGACCTCCGGAAGAGACTTTCGGAACATATTATAGCTTGCAGTAAGACGAGTGAGGGTCGGGTCTGTAGATTGTGGAGAACCCTTGATAGCTTCAGCTTTTTGAGGGAAAGGGGAGAGAAATACAGTCTGTCCGAATCACTGCCAAGAATAAGTTTTTTCATCATCTGGTCAATGCCTCAAACTCCTACTATTTAAAAAAAAAAAAAACTATGACATAAAATCTGTTCAAGTCATCACCCAAACAAATTATTGAACATTTCCCTTACATTTCAAGTTGATCTCGGTAAGCACAAAAAACCGAGCAGTGATTATCTCCCAGTCATCGATATCAGAAGTTGAGGGGTTGGGAATGTAGGTCGACTTCGTTGTTGTAGGATTAAGCGGCCTTCCTAACAAGCCTTCTTGTCCCAACGAATGAAAACGAGACTTTGCACAAAACTGTGGGGTTTATGATGGATTTACAGCCCTTGTTACACTTTGCCAATAGGGGTGGAACGCATTCACAGGAAACCATCAATGATAGGAGATTGCCACGGCGCAAAACATTTCGTTAAGTAACCAAAACTTAGGCATGACATAGGCATTTTGCAAGGGCCCCAAGTAGAAAGTCCTCTTCATTGAGATTCGTCAAACCCGTTTCTAAACTGCTTTCCGCTTGATAGATTTCATCTAACCTGATGTGTTGTCTTTTTGGAGACACATTTCAATATTTGTCATGAATTATCATGCTTTTGTAGACCAAATTTGTCGAGTCAAACAACAAGAATAAACTCATAAAGGGTAAAACGTTTGCTGTCCATGGCAAAATGAGGCCAAAAGAGAAGTTCTATGGTTTCTGCATGTCTTGTGTTCAGTCGTGACAAGAATAACAATTCATGTTCTCTTCAATCCCCTTCTGAATCTGAGAATTGCAGTAATTGTGAACAGCATACTCTAGGCACGTCCGTAGCACCAAAGAGGTGTCAGTTACAGGTAAGCAACATAATATTGAACTTTCCAATAGTCTTGTGGGACCCATGTCGAAATATACTTTAAAAAAGACAGTTTCAAAATTATTGAACCCTAATTTGTGAGGGATGAGCTAGGTGTAATTTATTGAACAAGAATTATGCCTAAACAGCAAGCTAAGTCTTGGTTTAAATGTTGGGATTAAAAGCGTAATTGTCAAAAAGTTACATCTGTACAACTGACATTGAAAAAGGTTTATAAACCGTTTGATTTATATATACATATTGCGAATTCTTAGAGGAAGTATTTTGTAAAATCCAAGTAAATTACTTATAGTACTAATTGTGCAAAAAATGTTTCCAATACTACATTTTCAAACTAATAAGTCTGATTTTGCAACCACCAATATATGATGCTCATTTGTGCCATTGCATTCTTGTCGTGTTCCCCAGAGCCCATTTATATTAATATTTGAACGCACTCTTTCGATCAAATCTTCCATGTTAGCCTTCATATCAAAGCGAGGAAAACAAGGAAGCCAGAATGGCCGCGCGTACTAACGTGTCATTAAGGGCCGAGAGTAAGTGCTTCCCCAGACGGCGCGAGTTCAAATCCTGTTGGGGATAGAACGGACGTTGTCGGGAGAAATCCTTTTTAAGGAAGCCAGAATGGCCACGCGTACTAGCGCGTTCTTGAAAGTGCCGAGTGTAAGTGCTTCCCCAGACGGCGTAGGTTCGAATCCTGTT
>CM021317.1:13987094-14005666 GCA_010645155.1 Tigriopus japonicus
TACAAGCTCTTCTACGGTACATGAGTTTCACCTTTGTCGGCGGGGTTTGGCTTGAATTTCGAAGCAAACCAACAACCAACTTCTACCATGAACCAACCAACGAACGCCATGAAGACGTCGTCGTCGTTGAAGAAGAAGTGGTCGCCGCCGATGATTGTGGTGACTGGATTGTTCACATTGGAGACTTGGATGGATGATGAGGCGAGTGGCAAGCTGTCATGAATTTCCCCTTAACGATCATCGTCTGGGATTTAAATCCGCAGAAACGCCAGTGTACGTACAGCTCAAAGTGGCATTTGAACGGATGTGGAAGGTACTTAAGTGAGAGGGAGAGGCGTATACTTAGAGAGTCTGGGCACCATGTGCCTACATTTATCATTGCCTTAGACTATAATGGGAAAGAAACCTCGCTTGGATTTGGATTCCGAAGGCCTTAATGACCAACTTGAAATATTGAAGTGTTAAAAAGTACTTTCCGTCCAGGATCGTCGCTTTCAGATTGAATGGTTTCCATTGAATTCTTCGTTTACCTGAAGGCTCCGTTTCAATCATGTTGAGAAAACAAGTGCCTAATACTGTTTTTAGATGACACGTGTCATAACAAAATAGGACTCGTCCGAGAACCTTTTGGAACAATACCAAGAGGCTTCTTAAGGAACATTTTTCTTGGAATCTGACAATCATCGAGAAGGCATTGTGATGATCATTGTCAGTTTAGTTGAAAAAAGAAAAATGGAGTCTTCCGAGCATGCTTGAAAAGAGCAATCGCTTTTTCTTGCTTGGATTCTACTGTTTATTTAGACTGCTTTCATTTTATATTGATTTAAACTTTAAGGAGTGTAATTTCAAACTCAGCTTTCTCGATTCTTCAATTGGACCTCGAACGTATTTATCCATTTTATTGCAAATTATATTACCTAAAGCCTCCCTCAAAACCTTCCTCATGTTTTAAATTTACTTTTTTAAAGTAAGCTCGTTACAGTCGATAAAATTATTTTTGTACACTAGCATGGGCCTTCAACTATGGAGCCTTTGTATCAAAAACTGGGCTTTAACTTTTAGTTTTTTTTGTGTACTCTAAATGCATCACACCCTTAACAGATTTAACCCCACTGAATACGACACTTCATCACTTTTGAAAACTTACAAGTGTTTAAATGCATAACAATCCATCACCTTTTAACAATCAACTTATGGGGTAAAGTCACTTTTTTGTGGACCAATGTAAAATACTCTTATTCGTATCGTGTCCCTTCCATAAATGCACAACAGAAACGATGTGAAAGAGCTTCCCAAACTCAAGAAAAGCAGTCATTTTGACCAATCGTTAAGAGTGACTGGCATTGCCTTGAACAGAGACTATGTTAATGTTCACACGATGACATTTCAAAGAGCTGAAAGAGTTATAGCATAGCTTTAGCACCGTCTGTCTTGGCTTGTTGCAAGCATTTACTAGCTTTCTACATAGATCACTTAATATTTAGCTTTCACTTGATTTTGGACTAAGTGGTCCCATAGATTTAGTTCATTTCAAGAACTGAAAATGACAATTGATTTTTCTTTTTTGACAGACTTGGGATTTTAATTTCTTGGTATACCGTCAAAGTTGGATATCAGAACATTGTCCGAAAGAGACAAACTTATTCTTGTATTAAGAGTTGTTATTTAACCATGAGACGTTACGTACTGAGAGTATGTTTCCGTTAGGGACAAAGTACAGTCGAAGTTGGATATAAGAATATTGTCCGTCAGCGGCAATTTCATTCTTATATCCAATGTTATTCTTATATCAAGAGGCACCTAAACTGAGCCTTACAATACAGTGCACTGCGCTACAGTTGTAGACATACCATATACTGTACATATACATAAGGTGTTTATTGCTTGAAGAATTCAGTAATTTGAGGCTGCCTCTGCACCTCTGTCATGTGGGTGAGGCACTCAGACTCAAGCTTCTTGAGGGCATGTAGGATGGAAGGATCAAGGCCACGGTTTTGAGCATACGCACGAAGCTGGAATGCAATGGCAAGCCCCTCCTTGGGCTTGATGACTTCAGCAGCCTCCTCAACATCCTCCTCGTCTTCGTCCTCATCCATGGCTCCATTAGCACAGTCAAACTCGGCCCTCTCTACGGCGGCATCCTCTGCTTTCAAGAAGGCATCATAATCCTGGAGGGTCATGTCATAAGGAAGGGGAAAGTCTACCTCCTCCAGGCTGTTATCGTTTTGGTCATTGTCCTCCTCCTCAGACCGAGAAAAGGCTTTTTTGAAGCAATTTACCACGGTGCATGAAGTCACACTCTGCCAGGCCCTGGCCACCATGTAGATGGCATCCAGAACAGAAACTTTCTTCACTGCATCAGCTGAACTGATCACATCGCCCATAGCCTCCAGTGAGGCAAGAACACGCTCCCTGAGCTCTGTGTGGTAGAATCCCTTGAGATTTTTGATGATTCCAGCATCACATGGTTGAATGAGGGCAGTTGTGTTCTTAGGTAGGTAGACAACCTTCACGTTAGTGAGTGGAACCTCGGGGTGTCCAGGGGCATTGTCAACAAGTAAGAGAATCTGCCGAGACTGGACCCTCATCTCCATGTCCCACTTTGTGAGGAACTTAGCCCAGATCTGTCCATTCATCCAAGCTTTCTTCGAGGACTCCCACTGAACAGGGAGGGTGGACAAATCCCGTGGGAAACCTCTTGGACGTGCCGATTTTCCAATGACCAAGAGTTTCTTTTTTTCTGATCCATTTTGGTTGGCACAGACTAGCACAGTGAGCCTCTCTTTGGCAACTTTGGTTCCTGATGGCGTCTCTCCATTGGCGACAAAGGTCCGATTGGGAAGCCCACGGTAGAACAGGCCAGTCTCATCGGCATTGAAGATATCCTTGGGGCTGTACTGCTGGAGCAGGGCCGGGAGGTCATTCTTGAGCCAGATCTTGGCTGCCTCTGTGTCAGCACTCTGCTTCTCTCCATGCTGCTTCCGAAAGTTGATATTAAACCGCTTTTTCCACCCGGCCAGCCAGCCCTCGGAGAAGGTGAGGCTGGTGTCAATCCCCTTCTCCTTGGACATTTTCTGTGCCTGTTTCCTCAAGAGCGGGTTGTCGATGGGAACCGATTGAGCTCTCCTCTTGAGGAACCAGGCGTAGAGCTCCTTCTCCAGGGCATCCTCCTTGCCATGGGATTGGCGCTTGGCTTTTGATGGACCTTGGCTGGCAGCATCAAGAATGGCATTTTTGTTTCTAATGATGTTGGCAAGGGTCGGCTGAGGAATCCCGTGAGATTTGGCGGATTTGATCTGACTGTATCCGGACTTCATGGACTCCTCGATGAGCTCCAACTTTTCCTTCATGGAAATGGCCCTCCTTTTTCTAGTGTTATTTTCCATGATTTCAAGAATAACGAAATTGTGGCAATATAAAAACGAACTTTGCAGCTGATGGACTGTTGTTGTTGTTATTTTTTGCTCGTTTACAGGGTTTGGCGGCAAGAAGAGACATTCTTATATCAAGTGGAGGCTTTCTGAAAATTATTCTAATAGGAAGTAGTTTCACTACATAAATTTTTGGTCAGCGGCAAAATTATTCTTATATCCAGATTTATTCTTATATCCATCATTCTTATATCCAACTTCGACTGTAGTATCATTCCAATTATACATTGATTGGACTTTGATTGTTTTTACTTATGACAAAACGTCTTAAGATGAGGTTTTATAGCCGCAATCATGGATGGGGATTTGAAAACATGAGCTAAAGGTTCCAAATTCAAAAAGGGGCAAAAAAATTTGGATGGAAAAATTACGAGGTGCCATATTTTCGAACTTTTAAGGGCTTGAATGTATTTGCCAGAAATTTACACCCCTTGTTATGACATTCTTCATCAATCAACAACTGATGGAAGAGAGAAGCATTTGTTGTGATACCTTTAGTTGTCACAACTAGCACAACTAGTAAAAAATAGAAAACGCAACTTCGAACAAGACTTAAAAGTCAATTTTAGCCACCCTGAAATATCTCAGCGCTTCCCGCCATGTTCTAGTGGTAGATGTAGAATACGAAGGCTAATGTTAATCCAATCAAAAAAAAAAGAAAGGACTTTTAGGGTCATATAACTTTTTCTGGTTCCAATCATCTTGTTAGCCATGGAACAGAAAACTAAACGTACCGTAAGTACCCTCTCAAGAGGTACATGATCTGTTACTTAGAAGCCTGGACTTGTGAGTGACAGGAATAACAAGAATTTTTGTTCCAAGAAAATTAGTTCTATCCAGAAAGCACTTGTTCGGATCACAGAAGGGGACATCACGTCAAGAATTTCTTTTCTACGCAGTATCAACACTGGAAATGTATTAATTTATCGAACCCCTCTCCGAACATTATTGGATTAGTTCTTGTTTTTGGATCTTCGGTTGGGTCTCGATGGCAACCTAGAAAATACATCATTGAAAACTCGGTTATTTTATATGGATCAGCTAGGAGCTCAAAAGATCACAAGTGTGAGATTCGAATAATGCTGAGTGTAGCATATCGTAGTTCGATTGCAAATAGAAAGATAGACGCGTAATGAGTGTCTGCAGACGAGATCGTGGCTGAAAAAGTAAACACTGGTGCGACCAAATTGGCTGACGAATCATTTAGAATCGAGTAGCAAAAAAACAGCAGGAGTAACGACGTAATAGCTCTGAAACGTTTGGAGAGCCTGGTTTGGTGTCCGTAGTAGAAAATGTGTGAGATGGTGTGTGGCCTTTAAGGAAAGCAAGAGGGAAAGGACAGACATTATTTTAAAGCCAAGTCAGACCTTCCACGTAGACTAAAAGTTGTAGTAGTAGAACGGAGGAAGAACTACTAGTAAGTCTTGTACTTCTCCTTTGGGTGGTGGATATGTACGTAGTAGTAGGCCTACTTGTTCAGGGCTAGTGTATTTTGAAAGAGAAAGAAGGAGACTCGGCCAAGTCGGCGGATTTTCAAGTCCAAGGTCACACTCACCAAACGAATGCTGAGCTTTTCACAGGCCTGCTAAAAACACTAACATGGCGAATTACTTCTATTGAGCCAGATGCTAGATTGAGGTCTTTACCTATATTAACATACTGACCAATCCTTGAACAGAGGGAGAGGAATTACTTGGTGTTTTTGTAAGCAATATGGTGGTTCATCACTAGAGAGAGTGGGTAAAACCTTAAGGCAAGCTAAGGCACCGTCTGGCCTTGGTAGTGTCCTTGCCCTTGAGACGCAAGACCAAGGTCGCTTCTATTTCGAAAGCTTCCTTGACTGCCTCAGGCTGTTAGTACTGGGCGCCTATTGGCTAGGCCCGTCTAGCAAATCCCATAGATTTGTCTCTTGATTACAACTCAACTCCCTCAAATATTGGATCCGTTTTCCCCGTTAAGGGGAATTTAGTGCAAATATTTCACTTACGGCTTTTACTTTGAAATAACTCGGCGCCATTTTTACGACACCAATCAACTCTCATAACGGCTCGAATTTCCCATTGCTAAAAGGAAAATCGTTCGAAATTGAGCCAAGGAGAAGTATTAGGAAAAGTGCAAAGTACTAAAAGATGATCGGTAGCCATCCCTTCGTAATAGAGTACAAGTTGCCATAAGTAGTGTAAAGATTCTTGCTGTGTAGTCCAATGTGCTTGGCTTCCCAAGCTCAGACCAACAAATTCAATAACCAAAGGGTTGTTGGCCATCTTTGACCCAATTTCAATCAGGAAGACCATTCAGGATCTAGGAAGATCTTTAGATCCACTCCACTGGACAAGAGGGTGGTGGGGGTAGTTAGTTAGTTGAGAGTGTCTAGAGTCACGCGAGACAGTCCAGGACCGTTCTCCTCCTGATCTGGCACCGCAACCCTGTCCGCCAGGGGGGAGACGACGGCTATTTTACAAAGTGAAGCCACCACCTCGATCGATGGCGGGGAACAAGGAGGAAGAGTCTCGGCTAGACTCCCGACTGATGCTGCTATTCAGCTGTTTAGCTGCTCGTGCTCGTACTTGTTCCTCCGTCAGCTGACAACACCGTGCTCTCGCCCAGAACTGGTCCTGCCATTGCTTCACACGGGCAGGTCTTGGAGGCCGATTCTCTGGGCCAATGGCAGGGACAGCCAAAAAGAAATGCATTCTCGTAGTTCAGATATTGAGCCTATGCCAAGGAGAATAAAACGAGTACATTCTCTACTCGGGGGCAAGGGTAGTCGTCGTCGTAGTGGTGAAGGAGGAGGGGGAGAGGAGTTGAAAGTGTCTGGTCTCTATCTTTTGCCACTGGCTGTGAGTAGGGTCCGCAAAGGAGGGCGGCAAGTATACTTCTCTGAGCTTGTTATTGCTTAGCTGCCACTCCGTTGTAACCACCCAACGTACAAGGAAGGACGTTCATTCAGTACGGAGGCCAGCCGAAGGAAACGACGCAAAAGAGCACAAGAAGTGCAGAAAGTATCTGTATTTTCCTCGGTACTACCCTAGCCAGTCGCCAGTTTAGCCATGGATCATTAGAAGAGACTCTAACACACACTAACAGACACACATACACACATGGGCACCCTCTGCAGACCGAGACGGAGGGTTAGGTTCCGTCCTTATTTGTGAGGGGAGGGAGGTTTCTTCTCTAAAGAAGATTTGTCAGTCAGGGTCCCTGGTTGTGATACACATTAAACAGGTTTATGATTGTCAAACATGCCAACATAGGTCCCTACTAAGAAGCCTGATCATTGTTCAACTCTTAACTTAATTATGTTTACCTCCCACTTACTTAAATCGAGTAGTGCTGAGGAAAATCATTGTTTTATTTTTTAAAAATAACATCTCGAAGTATTAGAAAGTTTAGCAAAGCAAAATGTTCTCTTGAACTTGGGGAAAATTGATTGAATTTAAGAGGCTAGCCTGGAGCCCTTGTATGTCGGTGGGTTGCCAGCTCTGCGATGTCTCTAAAGGGGGTCTTTTGGATCAGCGCACACTCACAAAATAAGAGTGAGAGACACGTTAAAGTAAAGCTGGCGCCCAGGAAAACTGAATGAGGGTTGCCATCAATGCTTACATACAGCCTCTACTTGCTTTTGTGCGAGACGTCGGCAATGTGGTCCCACTTGCCCTCTTTAGACTCGTCTGTTTTTCATGTCAGGGTGACTAATCGAACTCTTTCATGAAAGTGAGCAAATGTTCATTTCCTTTCTAATAAATTGTACACTCATATGGAACCTCCAACTGAGTTGCTTGACTTTTATCAAATTTTGGTTTCGTCTAGACAGCCTGCTTTACAGTCACTTAACTTAAGGGTTTCATCAAAGTTTGGCCCTTTCCACAAGGCACGGAAAGAAAGTGTAAAACCTCGGAGTTAGTTATTGTTACACACTTGGCATTTGATCACAAGGCTCCAAGAATGAATGTGCCAAATGCAAGCTGAGTCTGGCCATCCTGGTAGTTGGTGGTTTAGTCTTGGCCTCCTCATCATTGCAGAAATAACAGCAGCAGACGTCGCAGTTCACCATGGAAAAGGCAGAAAAAACGCTTAACTAGTACACACGCAAACACACGTTCGACGGAGTCATGTCGGTCCAAGTCCTCCCATTCCAGTTTGGCGGCCCTGTCGTGGCCATTGGCACAGCCATTAACGTGCAAGGAAGGGAGGCACGTTATGTCGAGGATCTAACCGACTGACTGAGTCCGGAGTCCGGACTCGGTTTTGGTATGCCGCGAGCAAGTCGCAACCAGCAACGTAACGAGGGGCGCTCACGAGTCGAGCTCGTTCGTTTGAAAGGATGCGTGAGAGAAGCTGCACAACTGGAATGAGAGGGCGAGACTTGAGAGTATTCTTCTTCTTTTCCGTCGGGGATTGTGGCCGTGAGTCCTCGCCAGTTGTCCGATGTAATACTCGCGAGTGTACGTCCCGGCGTCTTGAACATGACTATTGAAGGCAGCAGTCGAGATTGAAGTTGTAAAATCAGCAGACAACAATTTGCTGTGTGCGGTGTGGTTATGTTTTCATGGAGGTGAATGGTTAAATTTGCCAAGAGTGACCAAAAGACCAAGGAATGGGTCACTTCAATGATTGGGATGCATGAATCTTGAGTCAAAGTGTTGTCGGCTAAAGCCGAGTCAACAACACACCTCCCTGTTCCCAGTGGAATCTACCCTCCCACCAATAACTTCATCAAAATCATCATTGCCAAGTACTGTACCCCTCAGCCCCAAACAGAAATTGCCGCCCTTGGACCTCAGAGTGTAGTGTCTCCATTCGAAACAGGTGAATGGTGTCAGTATTCAATGCAAATTGATGTGAAAGCACATTGCCACTCCTCAAACATTGTAAGGCTGATCCGATTTGTGCCTCTCTTCTCCAGTGTGTGCGTATGTGAATGGCCCAATTGTGCCTCCCAGTGCTTTGCTCCACTACCCCTGCTACCCCTGTCACCCTCTCAGACATCATTGCTACGACCAATGCCAAAGCTGTAGTTGCACTCTGTGTAACTGCTCTATGCTATGACAGATACCCATTCCAGTGCAGGTCCAGCCTCAACCACGACCACCCTTCCCACTTCGGGTTCCACGATGAGTGGGGGTTCCGCCCCCACCCACAGAATCAAGAAGCTTTTAGACTCGTTCATGGGATCAGCTAGCCATTCCCTCACTGGTCCGGCGGCTCACTCCGACCTTGAAGAACCTCCTTACAAAAGGATGGCTTACAAGCTTCCACCTGATGTTGAATTGAGCAAGACCTCATCTTTGGACGAGGACGACAGTGAGAAAGATCTTAAGGTGAAAGCCTCGCCTGGACCTATCAAAAGTGTGGATCTGGCCGACAGAATAGGCAATGGTCTCGTCACTCTATCAAGGTAAGCTTAAACGGCGAGCAGGATATTTTTACTCGTCAAATACTCTTTAAAACTTGTTTGGAGACGAGTTCGAGTACATTTTACGTCCAACGGCTCCTCGACAAGGCAAAAGGGGTGTTGTCAGACTTTTTAACGTTGCGATGAGAGTTTTATTTGTCAAAAAGAATTCAGTGCGATGATTTGGAGCAATTATTCCGTTTTGTAAAAACTTGTTTGTGTTTCCTGACTCCCCCTTCCATTTAGAGGGACAGGGTTGATAATTCAGTAGCACACCAACTAAGGGTGTTCATATGAACATGAGAGCAAAAAGCTAGTCAATGTAATAGTCTTTTGCTTCGCCAAGAGTGGCAAAACATAAATTGGCCCGATCTTCTCAGATTTTTTGGCCAAAGTGACAAAACTTTTGGAATTCTTCCCTAGACACTAGTCAAAAGTATTGAAGTGTGAGAACATGGTAAGAAGGCTGACAGTTTTTAACAATGGCCACAATGCATGAGTACTTGCACTGTACTATGAGTCTGCCTGACAAGGAGGAAAGGCAAGAGGGGGATGAAGAGCTTGAGAAACTGGGCTGTTGACAAAAGTGTTCGCCTGGAAATGTCATTTTTTGCCCCCTTCATGACTGAATTCTAGCACACTGCCGCCAGGGTTCCCTAGCCAGACAGGCCTAATGTTCATGTTCAAACCCCACGGCCTACGTGGCCCCCGGCAGCCCTGTGACCCATTAGAAATGAACTAGGCCAACACATGTTTACTTGACTGAATTCTCCCCCTCCCATCTACTATTTGGCGACGTTGTTAAAAGCATAATCTTTGATTTCCCTCCCTCTCAATTTTAGGATCGATGATCATGCCTCGAATAATCACCACCACCGACACCCCGAAAAATCACAGCCTGGGAGTGGTAACTATGTCGGTTCCAGGCACAGTCTCCCAAGTGTGGAACCGCAAAGACCTCGAATGTTGATGGGCCAGCACCAATTAAGTGTAGCCAATCACGATCGAGGTCGCTATGTTCAAGCCAATGATCTGTATTCTCCAGGCTCTAATCGACACCTGAGTGGTGAAGCCATTAGAAGATTAGGTCAAAGTAAAGAGCAACAACAACCGTCAAGTAATCACTATCCGGGCCCATTGTCAGCGGTGGATAACCGACTCTTGCCCTCACAGGTATAGCCCTCAAAAGTCATAACATCCCGAGTGAGAGCGGAGTTTTTAAACCAAGTTGTTTTCTTACATTTCTAGGACAAACTGCGATTAGCTGCCACCGGAGGCCACTCCACTGCCAGTCCTGGATCGCAACCTTTCAAACGTCCTAACAATGGCAACCCAGCCGATCCCAATGCCATGCCTCCATCAGTCACGGTCCCGGTGCTCTCCACCCGGGACCGTGGACAAAGTGAACTGACTGACACCACACTCAATGGAGAAAAGATCAGCTGTTTCTCAGTTGGGGGTGAATTCCGGCTCTGTTTGCCTCAAATATTGAACACTGTTCTGGACTCGGAGCCTTTGCAACGGATCCACCAAGCTTGTGACGAGCTTCAGATCTACTGCTCCACGTGTTCCCCTGACCAATTGGACACTCTGAAGCGACTCAAGATCCTCCCCATCTCCGCATATCAGTGCGGTTTGATAACGAAAAGTGACGCCGAGAGGCTGTGTGCCACCTTGTTGGAGCGGAACCCACCACGTGCTAGCCTGACTGGATTCAATGCCAAGGCATCTCCTTTCTCCTTCAAGGTGGAACATTCATGCTTTGGAAAGTGCATTGGGATCCTGCTACCAGAGGCTTGCACCAGTGCCAATGCCCGATGCATTGAATGCCTTGAATGTGAGGGTCTCTTTTCGCCCCCAAAGTTTGTTTGCCACTCGCATCTTAATGCCGAAAACCGGACTTGCCATTGGGGCTTTGATTCTGCCAACTGGCGTTCCTACCTTCACTTGTACGAAGGATATGTGGAACCTGAGCGAGAGCGGCTGCAAAGACGTTTTAGTGACTTCAAGAGCAAATTTGCCAACTTGGCCACCACCAACCCGAATTGCACCATCATGAACGTTCCCAAGCGTAAAATGGTAAGAAACATGCTCCATTTGTTTATTAGTGCCTTCCATGTTATTTGCATACAATTTTTTTTATTAATCCATCCGTCGCGTCTGTGAGACTTTGGTCAAATTTGCTATTTTGCCTGGCCAGAGTATTAAATTGCACGTGAAGGGGAGGTTGTTCTCTCTTTCCCCCTTCTACGTGTTCAATTGACCACAATTTGCTGACTCAATCCCAGCCCGCCATGAAGGAAAAAGCCAATTATTGTGGCCTGAAGCTCGTAAAATAGTGCTGAAATGGCACAAAACATTCCATGATTGAAAGAGAATCGTCTGTTTCTGCACTTGTTTCGTGGGGCTTAGAATGTCGCAATCCAGCTCTTAGTCCGTGTGATTAAATTATAAAGGGACAGCTTGACATCTGCCTCAAGAGGGAACGTCTAGATACAAATTTAAGAGGTTGAGAAAGACACCATACTACAGGGAAACCCAGCAGCCTTTGCTTTCAAATACGAAACTGAAGAAGCATAAAAAACATCAGCCTTGAAGCAATCCCGTTATGAAGCAGACTCCTCCTTCACCAATCTCATCTTCCTCAGCAACATGAACATCGATGTCTGAATGGCACCGAGAAGTCAAACCGTATGCATTTCTGAAGTGCATGCAATAATTGCATGCATCGATGCCAGTAAAGTAGTAGGGTGCGTCAGCATAGAATGGCAAAGGCCAGGGATTCACACTGTTACACAACGTTTGTCGTGGACACAATATTCCTTGATCTTCCTAAGAAGAAGACAATGAAGGGTTGGCGTGGCCATAAACGCGCCAATAGCATGTTTTAGAATTGAAATGTCCTTGAAACTTAAGCTCTCTAGACGCATTCGTGCAATGCGTTTGATGTTGCAAAACTGATCACTTTATATCTAGGGCTCGGGGTGGAAATAACCTCTTAGAACGATAGTCTAGTCTAGACATTTGACTGTGAATAACATCTCTGCTAATTTTGATCTAGAACATGTGTTAATCCTCTCTCATTGAGAGAGCTCTAACAAAATCAAACTTTTGGCCCGAAGTGCATGACA
The DNA here is from genome assembly GCA_010645155.1 of Tigriopus japonicus. Lineage (NCBI taxonomy): Eukaryota > Metazoa > Arthropoda > Copepoda > Harpacticoida > Harpacticidae > Tigriopus > Tigriopus japonicus. The sequence continues at coordinate 13,999,052 of CM021317.1, forward strand.
CACGTACCAAAGATTTGTTGCCTTGTTCAAGAGAAGTTTGGGCTCCTTTTCTGCAAAGCCGAATGAGCATTTTGGCGATCAATGCAACAACAACGTTCATGTTACGAAATGGAACATACTCAAGCAAACTTAGAGCGTAACCTAACCAAAAGTCTTTGAAATGGCATTGTTTCGTGAACTCGAGACTCTTGAACGAGAGAGTATCCCAGAAATGGCGCTTTTTAATTCTGCCCAGGGGCTTCACCTTGAAATGGCAGCCAACGCGTCAGTTATTCTGACAAAAAACATGAACTCCCTCAGGTCAGAAACGAGTAGCGGACAATAATATTCATTTTTTACGTTCTTCCAAATCTAAAACTGCCAGTCTTTGTTGACAATCCAATTATCTTAATGGGTTCTGGAATCCTAAAAGAGGCTTAAAGGAGAAAATTCATTGAAATTCCAAGACGGAGAAAAAGAAACTTTGCCGCCATGAGGACGAACAATCATGGCAGAGACTCGTATTTTATCTCGTGGACAACAAGAATTGTATCTGAGGATTTAAAAACAGAGCTGTAGATCGGCTAGTCGAGAAACGTTCACTAAAGGTCAATACTTTTATTTCTCCGATACTGTGCCTCTTCTTGATCACAGAATCTCTCTATGAAGAAGTCAACCCATCATATTTTCACAATATTCGCATTTGCAGCTTTAGAAATACAATTACGATGCTGATGCTGTTTTTAACGTGATTTGAGAGGCTTTGCAGTAATGCACTCAATGGTTTCAATTTCATACAATTTTTTTTTCAATTTTATACCCTTTGTGCTGAAAAAAGGAGAATGGAAGCGACAAGGGGTAATTATCTTGGCAAAACAGAAGTGCGTAATAAATTACTCCTCCTGTAAAAGGAAAAGATGTGAGCTTTTTGTGTGCACTCTTTTCCTGCACTCATTTCGTCTTATTTGAAAGCCGTCTCATTTAATGCATACAATCTCCTCTGGAAAAAAGGAGCTCTTTCATCCAGGACGCTGTGCTCGCTCCACTATCTGTATGTACACTTGAATAACATGTGCAGACGACGTCGCTCCTAACTGGATCGATCCCCGAGTCTTGTTCCTTCTCCCCCTCTAGAAAAAATCAATACTTGTCCCACATTTCAACCCCCCTTTCGGCCAGAGCATTATTCAGCTAGGTTCTGCACGAAGGGGAACGGGAAGGGATCGGGAAGAAGGGTGGCCTGAAAGCGCAAGAGACTTTTGTCGGGGCTCGTGATCGTTTTGGGAAATGGAGGGGAGAGATGCAGTTTTTGGCGGAGAAGAACGAAGACTGGGAGCCGACCGACTGCTAGTCCCTTGGGAACCGATAGGGGAATGGCGCTTTTTTCCAGGCCAAGGAACGAACAACTTTCCTTTTATATCCGCACTAGGGTGGAGGAGGGAAGGGGAAAAAACGCACCAAATATTTGAGTATTGACGTCTTGGTTACGATTTTTCTTGACTGGAGGTGTTCAAAAAGATTGAAAGGAGTCGGGGAAAGAAGTTGCAAATGTGCACCTCTGCTGAATAAGTTATACAACCCCGACAGTTCCGCGGATTGAGGCCACTACGTCGTAGCCTGAGAGATCCGAAGGATAGGACGAGTTGTGTATGTGTTAGGTTAGCTGAGCGAGCATGGCTTGCAAGCTGCCAGCCCCCCACTCCCCTTCTCCCTCTCCCATTATTATCATTCTCCCCTTCTGCGTGAGTGCTTGAATATGGACACCTCGAAGTGGGCTGGACTGCAAAGCCGCCGAGACCATTCCACATCCCTGAAGCGATTACCCCAACACAGGCCTAGTTGTTAAAAGTATAGCTACTATATCTTGATAGGATAGAGTACGAAGTTAGGCCGTCGACCCTTTCCTGAGCAATAAGTTCGGGGCTTGAGGTTTGTGCGATGAGTCTTCAGTGCCCCTGTTCTTTCGTCCCCTCTCCCACTTAGTGCCGTTCAAAAAGCAGGACTTGATTGCATGAGCAGACACTTCTTTTCGTTCTTGCCTTTGCTGAATCTTTTCGTAGACATGTCTTGTTGGGAAGAGTAGGGAAGAGTCCGGGGGTCTGACACATAATTCAGGTTCTTTTTTGGGCACCAAAATGAGGATGGAGTGTTGGCAAGAGAACATCACTCGTAATTAAGTTTGAGAAAAGTGACCAATTTTCCTGGTTCCCAGCCTCGCGTTCTAGCTCCTGATTAGTTTCCAGCAACTGTACTTTGATACATTAGGCACTATTCTCAGAAGGCCGGTTTCTTTCCAGTCCTCTCTTTCTCTTTCCTACACTTCTTCTTGTAGTATTTGCTGTGTTATTCCTCTTGGGGAGACAGCAGACGCCTTTCTTCATCCTGACGGTCTTACTCGGCCTTTCAAAAGGAGAGAGAGTGAAAGAAAGAAGAAGAAGGAAGGTAGGGGAAAAGTGCCGAGAGGAGGCCATAAAGACCAGGGAAAATAGGGGAGACTTGGATGGCCTAAAAACAAATGTCAATGACACTCTAGACAACAATTCATGTCTCGAGACGACTCCTCAACAAAAAGAAAGGAGCCGAGACTTATGGAGTCCTCTGTGTGCCCACAACCTACAACTTCATGCCACCTCCTAACACCATTATTGATTGGATGGATAGGTAGATGGACTGTCAGTTTCATAATTCAGAATTCAATGTAGGGCAGCTGCCATAGAAAAAAATCCTGACTTGAATTCACCCTCGGGAAATAACTTGCATTGAAACATGAATCATCTGCTGGAAAGCCCCTTTTTTAGCTTAAGCTGTCAATCTACAATAGACTAGTAGGACAGAATGGCGTTTTGAAACTTGTTTCTTTATTAATCTTTCAGAGCGATGATCATATTCCCACTGGAAGGATTGCCCACCCTTCAGCCGCTTTGCAAGCAGCTTCTCAAATGGCCTCCATGACTGGAGGTGTGCCCTTAAAAAAGGCTCGCCATTCAATGGACTCCAGTGATCTTCCACCTCAGGGTGCTGCCCCAAGTGCCTTTCCTGTGGGGTCATTGCCACCAGGGGCTGATCCAGTGGCCTATTATTACAGCATGGTTGCCAGCAAGGGTCAGATCCACCCTGCAGCTGCTGCTTGGGCGGCTAATATGGCAGCCATTAAGGTGAGGCTTCACTAAGGTCTTTAACCCTGCCATGTGCATAATTATTTATTTAACCATGTACCTTTTACAGGAAGGAAAGACGCCACCTTTTCCCAATTTCCCCCCAGGTTCAGTTCCTGTTGGGGGAGGAGCTTCATTAGGGTACGGATCCCAGATGCGAGCCACCAATAACCCTATGATCCGGAGGTCGAGTAGTTCACCGACACCCCCTATGACGGGGAGATCCTCATCTCTGAAATCTAGTCCTGCTTCGTCTCAAGTGGATAGTCCAGGTGAACAACGGACATCATCTGCTTTTGGGCATAACTCAGGTAAAAAAGTCTAAGGAGACATGACTGAAATAGTATGGAACGGATTTTTAATTAGTGTTCTGTTTTAGGTGGAAACCCGCGACAATCTCCGTTAGTGGTTTCAACTCCACCAACAACAATGGGACATTTCAACCGTGGAGAAACTCCAGCAACATTGTCCCATGGTGCTCCAAGGAACAAGATATCTTTAGCAGAGGATATTCAAACCATCCGAGATGCGTTGGACGGAGCATCTTCTCAAGCCAGAGAAAGAACTTTGAAGATTCTGGAAAGACTGACTGCCCGGCTTGCCTTGGCAGAATCTGAGCGAGATCGTGCTATTTGTAAGTTACTCGACCGAGTTTACTTACCATTCAGTATACTGTTCTTTAATCATTATACACCTAACCTAACCTAACCTAACCTTTGGAGACGCATTATGAGATTATGGCCTTTGACCATGGTTCCCATGTGTTTCCCATAGTAATTCGTTTTACTCCCTTTTCAGCTGATCTGAGTAGTTTTCAAAAGAAGTTCCGGGTACTCGAAGATGAGCTCATGAAAAAGAGAGAAGAACTAAGAGAACTACTTCGACAAGAAGGTCTGTCACACCGGTCAGCTGTTACGTTGGAACTCCTCACGGAGTCGGCGGAGCTCCGCGGAAGCGTGGGCGGGTCTAGGAGCGACCGCGGTGGAGTCCCAAGCAACCCCGAGGAGCTTGTGAGTCCAACCTCTAAGAAAACCTTCTCCTGTCTACCGAAAATCGAGATGAAAAGCCCTGCCCGTGTCATTGAAGAGAAGGAACAACGATATTCTAACTGTGTCAGCCGGAGTTCCACTCGAAGCTCTCAAGGAGGTGCTCCTGATACCCCAATTGGGTCTGAAGGGTTTCCTCCCCCATCAAGCACTCCATCGAGTACGGTTCGAGCATCTTCAGTTGGTCCTGTAGGTGCCGAACGAGAAGCCAATGAACTGGTTCAAAATTCTACCCAGGAAGCCAATCAGAGGCATCGATCAGGCACACCCGTCAGCACAAAATCCAAGGTAATGCAACAAAATAAAAGCAATTGTGAATCACTTCTAAGTCTGGTCTCTCTTTTCATTCATGATACAGGACTCCGAGGATCTTCGGGACCGAATGATGACCATGGAGGCCGAATTAAGAGCCCTCCGAGAAGAGCTCTCAACTCGGACCCTACCCAAAAAGAAACCCGTCCCCATGAACACTCTACCAACGAATGGTGAGGACTCGGATCCCAAATCCAAACTCGATAACGGACCATGTCAGCAAGCCAGCGAGAATCATGAAAACGACGAGAAAGTCGCCAACATGAAGAATCCAGTCAAGGCCAAGGCCGCTTCGACATCGGAATAGCTATTGCACCTGCATTTGGACGTCTTAATCGTGACCACTTCAATTCGCCGCCACAACAATAAGAAAAGGGCCCAACCAAGGGGGCCTTTAAAGCAACTTGAAAAGACTGAATTTTTGTTCCTCTCATATTTATTCCCTTTGACTAGAAAGCCTCTCTCCGGATATTTCCCTCTTTTTCCTTCTCTCTCTCTTGAACAGTTTCGTATCCACAAACCAGAGCCAAGGAATACTTCCATGATATACTTACATACAGATATGAAGATGATAAAAATAGCTTTTAAAGTTCAAAGCAACGCAGTTTCCCCTTCTTCCGCAACCACCACGTGAACGACGACACTTGTACGTAAAATAGAAGCAACTTGATAGCAGAAAATCTCATCCCCCCTTTCCCTTAGCCACTCTCCTCCATAGCTCTTACCCCCAAAGAAGCCTTTGTCAGCCAGAATTCATTGAGGAAATAATCACAAACCAGTTCCATAGATATATTCTAAAATGCTAGATTGTCGTCTACGTCAAACATACGGGTAAAGTTGAAGCGACACTTCAGCTACATTTTGAATGAAATCGCCAATGCTTTCAAGACCAGGAATGCCAAAGTGAGCCCAATTTGTTAGTCAACTCCCTGTTCAATGAATCATAGCCTCAACAAAGCCAGTCAATGGTCAATTTCTGACACTGCCTTCAAACCATAGTCTTCAATCGACTGAAAATGCTCCAGAAAGCCCCCCACAACACAACAAATGTACCTAGATGAACTGGGACATTCTTTGAGGTTGCTGGTCTTGAAAACGTTGTTTCACTATTTGTAATGACAACACTGGCTCATCGTCCAGACTTGTCAGCTGATACTGAAATTTTCTTGGTCTTAAGGATCCCGTTTAAACACACATACCTTACGTCTGAGATTTAAAATCTCCATAAATTTTATTGTAAATAAAATACACCGGACAACCCTCCACACACCTTTATATAACTATGACACCACATGTATGAACCACTTGTAGGCATGCTATAACAATCCGATTTGGTTTTGATCTAAATGTATGTCTATGATGTGTATCAATTCTCAAACAAATGTATTTAGCAGACGACAGTCGAGGATTGTTTACAAAGTGTTCATTCCTTGGGATGGGATCATGTTTGATGTGTTGTGTTCATGCAAAAAGCACCAAACCTTTGGATTCATTTTATTGCCACATTGTTTTGTTTTGTAACCCTTGTTACGTCAAATCGTATAATTATTATTACTATTATTGCTATTATCATTTCAACACTCCTTCTCCAGGATGAAGACAAAAAATAAATTATCTCGCAAATAACACTTAGTGGCTTGTCTAGACAATTATTGAGAATTTATTTTTCAGATTCAATTATTTGCATATTTTGACAAAAGTCATGTCAAGGGTACAACTCTGTCGTAAATAAGTTCAAATTCTATTGATGGTGATTGATAGTTGAAAAGCTTCGTTTTAAACCTTCAATGCAATGCAACAGTTTTGTTGTTGTTTTCCCCGTTATTTTTCCTCCACCATATTTGGGGTTTCTCACCTGATGCAATACGACATTTTCCAGTTAATTTTCCTCTTTCTGAAGGTGCCATTGGTGTGGCTTGAAAACGATACCAATCTTCATTTCAATTAAGTGGGGAGGAGACGTGGTGTCGTGGTTAGCGCAGTTTCCTATAGTGAGAGAGAGGTCCCAGGTTCGATTCTCCTCCCCGACCTTTCTCAAGGAAACTTTTAGACGTTAATCCACACCCACAGATGGAGAACCATTCTGATACCGGACTTGAAATTGCCTATCGGAAAATGATTTG
>CM021317.1:14005751-14095374 GCA_010645155.1 Tigriopus japonicus
AAAAAATAAGTTGAGTTGAATGAATGCTTATAGATAAATTGTTAATTTTGAGGACTTGGAACCGAATCAACAAATGGAATTTCATTTCTTGCATCGGAAGTACTTTAAAAACTTTATCATTTTTCACTTAGAGACCACAACCACCAATTCAAGATATACTTCTCTTTTTTTATCACTTTGATTAGCTAATGAAATCAAAGAATAATAATGAAACTTGTCTCGTCAAATAGGTCTTAACATTTTTTTACGATTTGAATGTTAACTGTTTCAAGAGAAGAGGTATGGACAGGATTGCTTTAATCCCGTGCTGTTGAAGAAAAATCCCGTCTCTGGGATCCCGTAGACGGGATTTTCAATTTCCTACGTTAGGACAAAAATATCAAAATTTTAATGAACGATATGTATAAATAGGTCTACTGATTGTTTATGTAAAGTTACATCATTAACACATTTTTGATTCATTTTATCCCATTTTAATTTTTGATAGCTTACAAAGCGCAAATATTTTAGAATTTCATGTTTTTAGTTAGAAAAACCTGATTATAGTTAGAAAAAACCTGTTTTAGTTAGAAAAACCTGTTTTTAGTTAGAAAATCCTGTTTTTTGTTAGAAAATCCCGTTTTTAGTTAGAAAATTCCACACTGCAATCTCGTCAAAAATGTCACTTTTTGAAAAAAAAAATTAAAATCCCGTTTATCCCGTTTTTTTGAGCTAAAAAAATCCGGCCCCGAAATCCCGTCAATCCGGGATCTTAGAATACTGGGGATATTCCCGAGAACAACCCTGAGTATAGATACCATTTACATCCTTAACCAACCGAGTTTAAAATCCTTGGGCTTAAAACATTGCCATAGGCAGTGGCTCCATATCTTGCGTTTTCAAGGTCTGCCTTGTTCTCAAATCTATACGCTTCATTCAGTAAATCGCACCTTTTCAACATGCTCTTTGCTATTTTTTTTTAATTGACCTTTTAAATAAGTTTCTCTTTTAAAAATACTATCGGCGCTTTACCTAAATGGTATTTGTCACAATTCATTTTACAAACTGCAAGGAAAGGGGTTTGGGAACTTACTGCTTGCAATTTTTACGTACTGATTTTTGTCAATTATTTCAATTTACTTCCAAATTTGGAAGGGATCACCATTTTAAATGTTGTTTTTTTTTTAAAATTCCCGCCTTACAAATTAAGCCTTTTGTTTGTATTTTAATTTCTGGAATAGGCTGGTCAAGAACAAAAAAAAATTTCTCCTCCCCAAAGAATTTTTCCCCTTTTTCACATAAATGAAACTGCAGTTGTCGATCGAGGGAAATCCTTTCAAATTCACACTTCCAAACTTTAGTTCGTCTAGCAGATTTCGTCTTGAAATACATTTGTCTTTTTGTGAAATGTAAGGCTGAGCAAAAACAGCTAAAATAGTCGAAAAAATTAACGAAGATCTTAAGCTAACTATTCCTATTTGTCGAAGATTATTTGCAAATCCTCATTTAGATATGGATGCCAAAATATTTTTGTAAGTTTATGATGTAACGAAAATAAAGGTCGTCCTACTGTTTAGCACTTTTTTGTTGTTCTTTAGATGAGTAGTTAGTGCATGATTGAGGATGGCAATAATGCAACGGATGGCTTTGTTCGCCACATTGGCAGAATTCTCGCGGATGTGTCAACTTTGGGTTAAGCCATAGATGGCCTCATGTTCTGGGGTTTTCGTGTTTTGGGCTAAAAGTGCCTCTCAGTTTTTCGATACCTTGATTAAAAAATAAAAAGAAAGGAACAAGCTAATGGGATAAGAGAAGTGAGAAAAAAGGTTGTTGATTTTGTGCCTCTTAGGCTTGCGCCGACCTTTTCTGGTGCGTTAGATCTTTTCTATTCTGCGCTCGATCAAATATTCGAACGGTCAGTTGCCCCGCAACAAACGTTGTTGAAATTCAGGGAAGCAATAGGTCCCATAGAGGGCATTGAGATCAATTAAGTACTATAGGAAGTGTAATTGTGAAAATGTGTCGCCAGTTGCCAACGGTTGAGTGGACTAAATTGGCAGGCACTCAAATGAAGATACCAGGCAAATGACAGCCTTAGATCATTTAGTTACCACTAAGTAGCGTGCAAGCTTTAGTCCGGCTGATTTGGCAAATGGGGCCGAGAGCGTTGAATTTATGAGGAAAATGTTGAGTGGACAGTAAGTGTGACCAAACATCCGAATCAAGACCAACTTTTTAAAACAAATTCTTGAAGCCACAAGTTAGTTTTTGTCCATTTATGTATTGGATTAATGCTACATAACGCAAAAGCTTAGATTTGTGTCCTTCCTACCAGTGACTTTTTCAATGTATTGGCAAAACAATTTCTAGTTGTAGTATTCAAATCCAAGGTATGGTCACCTAAGGACGTCTTTGATCTTTCAAGAAAGTGACCATTCGCAATAACAAAAAAATGACCCAAAAACATTACTCAATTCCACATTTCATTCATCAACTGCATGGTTGACATTTGCCTGGTCACATATTTCAAATGTTCCCGCACTTTTGTCTGCTCAACAGTTGGCGACTGGAGACACATTTTTAGGCTTACACTCCCTCTAGCATTTAATAGAACTCAATGATGACAACCATGAATTGGTGAATCAAAGGTGCAATTGAGTACTATTTTTGGCCATTTTTTGCTTGTACTGATGGTCACATTTTGAACAAAAGGAATATGACACAAGGTTGCCATACCTTGGATTTGGATCCTAATGTGATCTTTCTGTCGAAATTTCGGTTTTGGTTTAGATTTTGGTTAAGTTTATTTAGATCCACTTCCACACGTTACAAGTGCTCACCCCAAATTTTAGTTATATAGCATGTAATCATAATGAATGACTTCACTTCAAAGTGGCGGCGGATTTAAATGACGCATGGTGTACTTCATTGACGTCCATGCTCATGTTTGCATGTTAAACGGGACTCATTCGCCAAAAATTGCATCCTCCCGTTCTACAACACCCATACCCTTCGCTTTTAACCCCACACTCATTTACCAAGTTATGCTCACTCTGTTGGGTTATTGGTCGTGTGGTGGTTATAATCACCACTGCGCTTCTGGGTTTCCATTAGATAACTAATTCGTGGGAAGTTTTGTTGACATGAACCAATTTTGCATGGCAGAGAACCCATTGCTTTGAACGGTGGGGAAAAAAGTCTTTGACAAACTGCAATGTTGATAATGATCTCATTAACATATTAGGCCTATTCCATGTCAAAGCCGCTCATTTCAATCCTACATGCCTCGAAAAGACCATAAAAACAAATTGAATTGACATGGGAGGGGAAAAAATGATCCATTGTGTTTACTTGAGAATTCACCAGGTACCGTTTTTGGTGACAAGAAAGGTCGAGAAATCGAAGTTAATGTGGTTTCTTTCTGTCGGTCTTTATTCATCGCTCTTTATACAATGCGCGACCGCTGGTTTTATTTTGCCCATCTGTATTTTAAAATCTGGTTTGCTTATACTCTGCTATACACTAAGTGTAACTGAGTGTTTTTTACAATATACAAATGTTTAGACTAGAGACACTGGAATTACTCAAAGAAGCGTTGGGTTGAAATTGATTTTGATTACATCATGTAATTTGCACATCCGATTGGCTGGATCGATTTGTGTTCGAATGGACGCAAACCTTCTTTGAGAGCTCACTCAACTCATTGCTCCATATTCCTTACTCTTCGGTAAGAACTTTGCGTTTTTAAAGCCAAACGTTGAATTGTTTTGATCCTATAACTTTTCATCTCAAACTTTGAAAACCTGCAACTAGAAACTCACTTTAAATATCACAATCATTTGAATACCACTTTAATAATATAACCACTTTTTAGGACGTTGTTACAAAAAAAAAGTTAGAATTACTTCATCAAAAAATGTAATCAATTACAATTACATTATCCGAAAATGTAATTGACTTCAATTACATGACAATTACATGTCAATTACAATTCTTCCGCTTCTTTCACTGTTTTGCCTTTTCAGAACGATGAAACAGATCTACCATTTTTAAGTAACGAGGCACCACCTGGCAACTTATAATGTCTGAAAGGTTAATATGAAAGAGTGATTTACAAAAACCAAAAGCTTATGAACGGGCTTTATCATCAAAAATATCATACCAGCAATCACAAGGCATTTTCTGTTTCAGAAAACACGACCATTGTACATGTACATCAAGTATGACGATGTTTAAAACTTTATTTTTGCACCTCATTTGTCTGCCCTTGGTTGTGAAAAGCCCTAAATCCTGACACAAATATCATGGTCCAAAGTTCTTGTTGTTTAAAAGTATTTAAACATCAACTTTGGTGTGTATTATTACAAAAGCTACCTGTTCGGGGCATCACATTGACCGCAAATTGATCACAAAATAATTGTTCTGCAAGTAAAAACTGATAAATTGGTTTTATGGTTTATTTGAGGAAGTAAGATTTTGAAAAGTAATTGGAAATTGAAAATTGAAAATTCGTCAATTACATGGCCAAAAATGTAATTAATTACAATTACAATTACTTGGCCCAATAATGTTATTAATTACAATACAATTACATGTAATTGTAATTGAAATTACGTAATTAGGATTGCAATTACTATTACTCCCCATCTCTGTCTATAGCTCCAAATAAAATGAGACACATTTCCTCGAAAAAGCATCCCCGCGCTCAAATAATGTTCCAAAGACGATTAAACTTTTCGTATGCAAAAATTTATATGGGCCTCCCTGTCTATCAGAGTAAAGCAAAAATGTATGCACGCATGTAGACGCTATCTAGAAAACATCGATCGTCCGAGAGGTCAGGTCTGCTTTTGAGGCCATCAAAAAAAGTCTAAGAATAATTCGTCACAAATCACATTGACCTAGTTCACCAGTTCGACGACTTCAGACGTTCGTTTATTCACCTATCTTACTAGTTTGAATGCACTTCTACCCAATCATTCGCAGACATTGAGACAATATTCAGCGTGCCAACGAAATTCACCTTCAGATGGTTTACATATGAGTAATGATGCAGGAATGTAATTTTTTGTCGAAACCAAATGTGAGTGTTTGCACCTTATTTTTTATTTTATAAATTGATGTGGACCAATGTGTTTCACTCTTTTCAACTCATTTTGCATGTCCAAATCAATGAGACTTTCACTTCAAAATATTGTCGCTCAGTTGAAGATTTTTACAACACAAATGCTTTTAATGTATACACACAATATTGTATGTGTTACTCAGAATGAATACCATGATTAGCATCAATGTTTGGCGCTTTCATGAAAGAAAAGTAATTCGGCTTTTATGTTGGAAAAATTACATGTTTTATCGCTTTTTTCACGTATTTTTCCCCCTTCTGAGCATTAGCTTGGCCTGAAAATATAGTTTTAGCGATTTTATGCAAAGTTGGAAGACTGTGGACATGAGGAAAAAAAATGCCATTTCTTAGTTTTAAAGAATGCTTCGTTGGTGGCCAAATTTCTGAAAAGTAGGAAGAGTTGAGACTTTTTTCAGGCTCTTAATATTTCTTTTATCCTTATAAAGACATATCCTCTTTATGCACCTTCGGGAGTGCTTGAGTTGTCCGATACAATAAACAACAATAAACAATAATGTGGTGAAAATTTATGCTATTTAGTTTTTGAAAGAAGAGCCATTCTGGTCAGTTGAGGTCTCACAACTCCCTTTATTGAATTTCTTATTGATGTACCTTATCTTATGTTGTCTGAACCTACAGTATTTCATTGATACCTAGCGCAAATATAATTTCACAAAAAATGCCAAAAGGTCGGCTTTTAGAAAAATACCATTTTCAGAGAGAAGCAAATAATTGACTTGGAAACATTTAGCACAAATATATATAAAACTTCAGTTGTTGTAGTTAAATTCCAATAATTTATTAGGACAAGTTCTCAATTTTCTTATGACTTATTTGAAAAGGAAAACTAACTGAAACACAAAAATTCCATATTTTGAGCCTGAAAAAAGTCCCAACTCTTCCTACTTTTCAGAAATTTGGCCACCAACAAAGCATGCTTTAAAACTAAGAAATGGCATTTTTTCCCCCATGTCCACAGTCTTCCAACTTTGCATAAAATCGCTAAAACTATATTTTCAGGCCAAGTTAATGCTCAGAAGGGGGAAAAATACGTGAAAAAGCGATGAAACATGTAATTTTTCCAACATAAAAGCCGAATTACTTTTCTTTCATGAAAGCGCCAAACATTGATGCTAATCATGGTATTCATTCTGAGTAACACATACAATATCGAGTGATTAAAGTTTGAGAATTCTCTAAGTGACCCATAAGTTTACTCAATACTGTCAAAAAAACTTCCCGACATTTCTTCATAAGAAAGGTTCAGCCTTCATGTTCTGAGTTGGTCACAATGTCACTGGGAAAGCCAATTTTTGGCTCTCAAATCTGGGCACCCTGATAAAAAGTGCAAAAACTAAACTCAGACGTCTGGCATTGCAAATCCGACGTCTCCTCGTGGAGCTCCCGTTTTTACACTCATCTCATCGACGGACGGTTTCTTCTCTCTCTTTGGCAAAACCAGTTTTATTTTTGCTCTCAGAGTTTGCTTAATGCATCGATAATTATCGTTGCTTCATAATATAATATTCTCTTTTTATATAACAATAACTCGTTGTTTATACTGTCTCGCAAAACTTGAAAGGTATTTGTATTATAAAAGGTGACTAAATACGCCTAGATGATTTTTGTATGGTGTGCCAAATCACTCCGTGATTCGCCAGTTGTTTCGTTATCCTTCTAGACACGTGAATTCTAAAACGAATCATCTCTCACTGATCGGAACGAGTTCAACACTTGCGCAAACTTGTAATGAATATGCAATGCCTTCACATCATTCAAGAGAATCCATTAATCAACGTTGCAAGGGAAATAAAACACCTTTGAACCATCTTCGAACATTAGCCTCAGCTCATTCAGAGTGTCAATGGTTTTTATTCGGGATTTATCACAGTATTTGGTTCATTAGTGTGCTTTTAGGGGAAATTTGGTAGTTTTATGTTTTTATCAACGATAAACAATGAATCAGTGAAGCATCTATAAATAGAATATCACAAGTTTGTTGAGGTAAGGAACAAGTTTAGGACGTGTGGAAGGAAGAAAAGTTGAAGCAGTAATTTGGGTTGGATTCAAAATCCACAACTGATATGTATTTGATTTGTTAAAAAACCGGGAGCTTCTTGAGTTTCCGAGTTTTTTAACTATTACTTTTACATGGTAAGGATGCTTGGTAATCAAAACTTTCAGTAAGATACTGTCCCAATTGGCTCGTCTAAAGCACATTTTTTCTTTGATTCATGGTGATGAAGTGGCAAAGGAAATAAGTCTCCTTGATTCAATTTTAAGCCAGAATGACACCTAATATTTCAAGTAGATTTGAGCTCAGTTGCGATGTTTTTTGAGTAAGAACTAGTAAATCATGCTGAGTGAAAACGCCAAAATCTAAACATCAAAACAGTTTTAACCTGTAGATGGCGCTAATTATTGCTTTTTCTCTTACACTGAAGCTCAATATCGCGTCAAAAATGAAATGAAAGGCAAACATGTTGAATTGTAGGAAAGCCATTTAGTTGATAATGATGCTGGTTTCTTTAAATTACTTATTTGAAGTTATTGATTAAGATGTGCTCAGCGACCAAAATCGAGTCGCTTTAGAAAAAAGGAAAATTCCCTTTTTCGTTTTTTTCTATGTACGAGATTTACTCGATCTTGTTCCGCTGTGATTAGTAAATAAATTTTCGAGACCCTTAGCTTGAAACATGCCATGCAATAAAACCTAGAAATTGAAGTGGAAAAAAGGTCTGGAACTTTCGTAAACATCTCTTGGCATGCTACAAATATATTTGCATGTTTTTGGTCACTGGCTCTTTCATGAAACAGTTTCCGATTATCAATGAAAATCATGTGTGATCTCAAAATGGAAAGAAGTTGGCTTTACATTCCACCGTAATCTAAAACAACTAATGTAAAGACCAATATTAACAAGTTCAAACTTACAGGAACTTACAAATTCATCGCCTAAAACAGTCTGACATAATAAAAGAAGCCTCCTTTAATGTCGAAATTTATTCACAGCAATAGTTGTTTCATAATTTGCTAGATATTTCAAGCATTGCCAAACAACTAGCTCCCTCTGGCGACCAAAACAGTAAGTTCCTGTTTGATCTCTGAAGGCTTTTTGGAAATGCTCAAGAGTGTGTGGTGTGGTGTGGTGTGTGTAGGTTGTTTGTGTCCAAACTTTGGACTCCAAAGTGGTCTGCCACTCTCTGTTCCTCCTCTCTTCTCTCTCTTTCTTTTCACGAAATACCGAGAATGACTGTGCAAAACTGACGTCACGCTCGCGAATTCAGATTTGACAGAGGAGTAGCCGCTGTCTACCGACCGCCTTCTTGCATTCTACATATCTCTTACCCTTACTAAACTTGTCCGTTCGTACGTTGAACAAAGACCGACCGAATGTACTTGGGTGCAATTCCTGCCCTCTCCAATCATCGAGCCGATGTTGGGCGGATGCGATGCACTAAATCTTGTGCGTCGTTGTCGTCTCGGTGACCGTTTGTTCGGAATTATCATATGATTGTTCCTTTAACAAAGAAGACTTGTAGTCGCTCTTCTAGTGAACTTAGGCTTTGACTACGTTGAAATATTAGCTTAAGGGATGAAAGTTGTCTTGGGTTTTGAGTAAATTTAACGCCAGCCATCGCTTGTGCCTCGAATGAACTTGGGCTTTATTTCGTTGGCGAAAAGGTCGTTCCTGGGTGCCTTAAAATACTTGACAAAATGCATCTTCTCTAACGTGCCGTTCGTCGTTCGTTCGTTCGTTCGTTGCTGCTGCGTTCGTTATTCGCGGTTTTGCACACTGCAAAAGGCAAAGAGGAGTGAGTGAAGGCGCTCTCAGCTGATTTTTGCACACTCTGGCGAGTGCTAGGACGTTCGTTGCTTTGCTGCACTTGCAAAATGCTTAGATGGAAAGGCTTGCCAAACGCGGAAAGAAAAAGCCATTTTGAAACGGATGCACAAATATATTGGAAAAGCTTGGACTGAGAAGAATATGAAGATTTGCGAATTGTGGGTAAAAATTGTTTGACAAAAGTTAAGTAGCACCATTTTGGAGCTTTGTAATATTTTCATAGATTTGTCAAATATACATTACTGCACTTTGATCAATTTTGAATAAAATTCCCTCATCAGAATACAAAAATGTCTAAAAAGCTAGCAAAAAAATTATTTGCTAATGAAGATTTTTACGACTCCTATCACTTAACTTAACATCACTAAATGCTTAAAAGTCACAGGAACGATTCATTCCCACAATCCTTCAACTCTAAAGACAACTCATCCTGACAACGTACAGTAGCTCCTCGTTTAAGAAAGCTCCAAGCTTTCCCAATTGGCAAACCTGGGCTTTAATATTGCACCTGTCCAGGCGGCACCGAGACTGAGCGCAAGTCTTATCGTTGCAAAAATTCGGAAATGCAACCCCGAGGTCCTTCGCAAGCAAGTCGTCGAGCTTGTGCAGAACAACACTCACTCTCCATTGCCCGAGTGCCATTCGTCTGCCCTCGGTCGTCTGCCCCTACATCGACCTCAAGTAGCGCCCGTTCAGCCACGGATTGCAATTGCAGGCTCCTCTGAGATGTCTCAGCCCACCGTTGCAAATGGACCCAGGGCCCTCTTTCTCTCTCTGTCTTTTTCTATGTGTCGCTCGAGCCTGGCTGGCCCAGAGGGAAGAAGGAGGAGTGCAAAAAGTTTTCGCAAATTCGCGAAAGAGAAGGAAGAGGAGCTGCCGGCCGTTGAGAGGGGAGACGAGTATGCAAAGGTTGCACGGCCAAGTACGGACGAACTCGCTTCTTCTACTTCGGCAACGACTGAGTAAGACACCCTCGAAGCGAAGGAAGCGGACTCGGAATTGCATGCTGCGGACGAGGCGGGATTGCCATTTCTTTGCAAGGGGGTCTGCTGTTGAATTCGCAAAGTTTGGGATGTCAGTTCGCTGATTATTGTGTTTCCAAGAGGAGCCCACGAGTTAGGCGTGCATCTCCGTTGCACTCACTCGATTCGCTTTTCGGGAAATAATAACATTCAAGTGCAAGGCAGATGCAATATGCAGTCTTCGAGAGGTGATTGTGTTCGACTTTTAAATATTCAGACTTTACCTAAGGCTTTGGGATAAACTTTAGTGATGCCTTAGGTCACATTCCCCGTCTTTTGGTGCTTTCCACATCGCTCGGAGAGTTGGTTCAAAACCAGGAAACAAGGGATCCGAAAATATAGAGAACACGTCTCCAAGTGCCAGATTCAATGGAACATGTCCCCTATGTTTAAAAACGACTCGGTAGGTCTCGAAATAAAGTTTCAGTTCACAGGACATGAACCAAAAATCTGCTACTAAAAATTGAAGGTTCGAACATTTGCCTAAAATAATGCATTCACTATTTTGAAGTTGAAAAACGACACAAATGCAAGGACTCACCGAAGAGCATAGGGGATGCAATTTTTTGCAGCACTCAAGGTCGATTTCCGACTTTGATATGTGTTACTAAACACTTGAAGTCGCATTTTCCGTTATCTTTGAGTACTTGGGATGACCATTGAGCGTTCAAAGTACGAAGGACAATCCTTCCAACAACTTTTTAGGCTTTTGGAGGGCACACATGGAAATAGTTCGAAAAAATGAGAGTAGGACACAAAGCAATGGGAAGAAACGGAGTCCAGTCTGCTTTTGCCAGACCAATGACTCAACTCATCTTCGGCTTTTTTCAAGGAGTCAAAAACATTCAAGAACCCAGCGATCAATACAAATCACGTAAAAAGTAGCAGCAACTCCCTGATTGAGCGTCCTAGTCAACATCCGTGCTCAGTTCCATGTCCAGTGAAGTCAACGACACCCAAAGAGTTGAATCACCGAAGTGATTCCACAGAAGGTCCACCCGTTCTTGGGCATTTGGCTTTGCAGAACCTCAAGAACCTCCTGGATACCTATCGGCTGTTTGCCCCTGTCTTCATTGGGGGCCCAGACGCGATAACCCTGGACAATCACAACCACGCCAATCCTGGGGGAAGTGGAACCCCAGCGGCTCATGCGGCTTTGGCAGCTGCAGCTGCAGCTAACGGAATCTCTGTTAGTATGAACGGGTTCCTTCACAACCCCGTGGGAGGGCTCTCCCCTGGCGATCATGCCAGACATCTACAGGTAGGATTATCTTGATTGTTGTTGTCATGAAACAAGGGAAGGGGCATTGCTTGGCCGAAATTTCAAAGGCCATCTTAGTGTAGTGACTGTAGAAGTGGAGAGAGCGACATGTTTTCTCGAAAGTATGCCGAAGTTTCGGATGCAGCCAGAGTGGGATTGCTTTGATTTTTGGAGGGAACAAGCCGCATGAGCCTTCAGTTGCAAACACGTTGTTAGTTGGTTGAGAAGGAAGGTGGTAGGTAAGTATATATAAGGCCAATGTGAAAAGTGCAGACAATGCTCGAGGCTGTGTTGGCCTTCAGGCTGATTGGGCGATTTCCTACTTGGATTGGCGAACTTCTAGTTTTAGGGGTATGACGGGCAGTAGCAGTTGTAGTACGATATATTTCGAGGAAGGCAGAGAGAGGGAGAGCAGAGAATGCACTTTTCTTGGTTGGGACAGGAATGACTTTGAAAAAGTAGTAATGCAACATGCATTGCCGGAATAAAATGATTCATGATGGTAATATATAAGATTATAGCAAGCGATACCACGGCTGTGCCCGAGGTTGAGTTTGTCATGTGCCAGCAGTGTATCGCTGTCTTATCAGACATCGCAAAAGTTGGACGTTTCTTTTCATCACATCTTTTTCCAGTTTGGGATGCTTCCAAAAGTTGACTTTGCCAATAAACTGTCTCATCTACTTCAACCCGGAATGCCTGGCGGTATACCCGATCTGAGGTATCCTCCAGCCGCTGCAGCAGCTGCGGCAGCGGCGGCTGCGGCATCTCACCATCATCACCACTCACGAAATCGGCACCACAGTGAGCTCACGCCACACCCACATATGCCACCCCATCACTTAACCCGACCTGCAGACCCTCGTTCAGCCCCAACAGGGAGCGTGCCTTACTCAGCAGCCGATGCAGCAATAGCAGCCCAATTTGCAGCTGCAGCGCAGCAACACCGCTTCCAGGAACAAAATAGACTCTATGCCCAACTCTATGACCGGATGCGGCTCGCTCAACAAGCTGCTAGTGTTTCTGTGGCCAATTCGGTTGGAGGGCCTGATCAAGCCAGACGAACTAGTGTGGGGGGAACAAGCAGTGTGACTGGAAGCGTGAGGCGGAGACAAAGCAAAGGCCAAATTCAGCACTTGACTGGTGATATGATTCGACGTATTCGTGAGCGTCACAAACGGCAATTGGCAGCACAAAATCCCTCTTACTCTCAACGAGGTAGGCCCATTACTGTTTGTGTTATGGATGATGTAACTCAGGATACTTGAATGATTTGCTCTGATTGTTTTTTCAGGGAGAACCTCTCCATTACTTAACGTTTCTACTGACAGTCAAGGTTCTATGTCTCACCATAATCAGGATCCATCCAATCTACCACTAGATCAACATGAGTTGGAACTGCTCAGCCGTCACCGAGCCGAGTCTATAGATTCTAATCGGTCCCAAATACGGTCTCCTCCATCAATAGGGGGTGGTAGTGATCATGGGAGCCCACCTACCCAACAACCTATGCTTTTGAGTCGGGACCAAACACCTGCGGACTTGGAAGAAGCTATTCTGAATGGGGAAAGCATCCCGGCCTTCAAGTAAGGAGAAACAGAATATCATGCTTACTTAAAAGAGACATCTCACTGAAATATGGTCTGAATTTTCAGCGTTGGTGGGGAATTGCGCATGTGCCTGCCGCAAATCATTCGCCAAACTTTGTCTCAGTTCCATGTCCAACAGATTTGTAAAGCTTGTGAAGAGCTTCAAGTACATTGTGCCGATTGTACCAACTCTCAACTTGCTGCCTTAAAGACTGGGGGATATCTAGCCATGAGTGCAAGTCGATGCGGCCTTATCACCAAAAGTGATGCCGAACGCCTGACCAGCTACCTTCATCTCCAGGCAGGCACAAGTCAGGACCCCAGGGGAGGCTCGTCCAAAAAAGTGCTTGACACATCAAAAGCCTTCAGTGATGACGACTCCAAATCAGTTATTGATGGTATGAGTTCAAGTTCAAAAGACCACCTGGAGCCTGGAGGCTCAAACAGTTGTGATTCCAGTGAAACAAAAGAGGAACTTAGTGACGACAAGATCCCATCTGATCCAGTGTACATTCAACACGAGTGCTTTGGCACCGCTCGAGGTGTCCTCTATCCTGACCTTTACACCAACCCTGACGCAAAGTGCATTCGATGCTCCGATTGTTGTAAGTCAATGGTTTCCTTAATCCTCCCAAGAGCTCCAACTAGCTACTAAGGCGTTGTTCCTTCCAGATGAAATGCTCGACCCTCAGGATTTCATCCGCCATCTGCATTCCTCGAGTCGAGAAAACCGAACTTGCCATTGGGGGTTCGATCCGGCTCATTGGAGGTCCTATCTTCATCTCCAAGAGGACGCCTATGACTCCAAAAAGGAACTTGACGAGGCTGTAGATCATTTGAAGCGCTTTAAACGGCGCTATCGACTCCCAAAACCTCTTCAAACACAGGTAGGTGCCTGTCGTACACTACCCACCCTGAGTGGATGTAAGATCAGGTCAGATGTACGTAGAGTACGCACTTTGGCATCCGCGGGTTGAAACAAAGACCTATGAAAACCATGATGGTTTTTGGTCCAATCAAGTTGTCTGCCGTCAGAAGATGAGATCTGTGATGGCATGCAAGTAATCTTGCCTCCGGTACTAGGCTAACAGGATCAAGACAGATGCGACCTCTGTGGGGACCTCAGGATTGCCACAAACTGCAGATATGGCAACGAGACCATAATTGCAGGTTCGAGGCAGATTTTCACGTCTTTGATAAGTTTTCTGCCTTTAAGATATTCTGCACTTTAAATGACCTTACGCACACACAAGTGCATTGCATCTCCTCTTACCTGTACCATGTGCAGTAATGGTCGAAGGTCTTGTCTGAACTTTGCAAGTTTCACCGGATTCCGTTCTCCGGACACGTTTCTCAAGCCTGTTCCAAGCACAATCATTGGCGAAGATAAACCACTCCCCAAGCTGTAGGGACCAAAAATGGTTTAAGTGAGATACTTATCGTGCGGTGGAAGGGTTAGGTTCAAGTTTTGATAGTGCTGCATTGTGTGCAAGATGATTTTCCAGTGATGAAAGTGAAACAGCCTGCAATTAAGCTGTAAACTTTAATGAAAATGGGTGAAAATTACCAACAGAGGTTTAAACTATTTCTCGAGAGATGAACCGGCTTATGAAATGATTTCGGGCTGAAAATGAGAGGATGCATTTTTATGATTGAAAAATTTTGTGGCTTTTTCATAACCAGTGATTTGCCGGAACCCAACCGTTTTACCACATCAGATTGGATAGCCACTTTTGGTCTTGGCCACAAAAACAGCAGCAACTCCTCTCTTTTCAAACTATGCACTCAAACAGTTTCGAGCCCTTCAATGCACTCCGTCCTTTATTCTCATTACTTGAAATGAGCCTCCTTGACTTCTTCTTGTCCTTCTCTCTTTCTCTCCTTGATTTCTGCCACAGATATCGAGGGCTTTTTCAGACTAGGTCACTTCCATAAAGACTGGTCATCGGGTGGCTTGAAGGCAGTCTAGCGAGGGTGAGAGACCTTGGTGCTCCCGGCGTTAGCGAAGGAGCCAATTTCCATTTAATGCACTTTCCCTTGAAAAATGTTCTTTGTAGACGATAAAAAATCTTTAAAATCCCGTTAGCGTTATCGTCTTGAGTCCATATTTGAGCATATGTGAACGTCAAATTTATATTAGAAAAACGTCTGACGTCGCCGTAATTTGGTTTGATCTGGTCAGATTTGGCAACCCTGAGACTGTCATTCTATGGTGTGAGTTTCGGCGTTACCGCTTAGATCTGAAGACAGGAAATCATATTTCATTGCTAAATGTTTGCGTTTTCTCCTCAAATTACAAACTAGAGTCTTTAAATGCTTCCTGTGAATACCTGTGACCATGGATGAGCACATTTTGTGACTTTTCTGTCGCAAAGGATACCAAGAAAATGCACTGCAAAACTGCATCCATTGCTCGCGAGACGGATTCATGCAAAACCTGAACACGGTTCCTCGTCATTGAGACGCTCTTGAGGTCTCTTTGAATCCATTTTCCCCTCTATTCATTCCACAAGATGGCTGACCACCAAACTTTGGCTTCCTAGAGGCCACTTTTTTCAAAATATACTGCAGGTTTGATTCAGACGAGCGATAGCCAAACTTTCTTTGATCGACCGAGTTATTTGACTGCATGCCAGACCTTCTTCGGCCAAGGACATTTCTACCATAGGACAAATGCACCGATCCAAGATATTTGTCATAAAAACTGGTTCAAGCTGAAACACCACAATTTGTGCATCTTTGTGAGTCTCCCAATACGAGTTTAAAAATCAAATCAAAAGCGGCTAAATACCTCGGGCCCTTGAGCCGAATTGAGAATGCGACAACTCATATTGAGAAGTTTATTTGCCAGCATAAATGGAGACTGTCTGTCGGGAAGATCATTCGTTGTTTGCAAACCCTTTCGCAAGTCGCGAATCTCGATAAAAGCCAGACGTCTAGACACGATTAATTTTCGCACAGCCGCCTCTCGTTCGTTCCTCTATTGCAACGACCAGACGCTCCTTTGTGAACAAGTAACATCCTTGAAGGCCTGCTTCTTCCCATCATTATCATCACCATCTATTAGAAATCGCTAGTACATACAACTCAAGGCTCAGAAGTACATAGGAGTAGACGGACACGAAAATTCACGCCTAGACTTGAACAAGTGACTTCTCACTCGACAAGACAGAGCTAAGTGTGAGTTTCTTTTGCAATTGGGTATTGATGTTCGTCCTCGAACAATACACTGGCATACAAAAGTCTGCACTACATACAGGAAGTGTAACGACGTCTCGTACTGATAAGGCTTAAAAAGTGTGTAACTGTTCCTGCAAAGAGATAAGACTTCAATTGGGTCTTGTTCACGTGTTTTATTAAAATCTTGGATGTCAGGCTTGAGATTAGTGATATTCAACAACACTTGTTTCGTTTCGCAAGAGAATTATCATTTTTCAATTGTCGCGACATCATTTTGGCAGATCATTTGTTTTGGTATGCATGGTTGGTTCGTTTGCTGAGAAGGGTTTCCGTCGAAATGTTATCCTTGGCCGATTTGGAATCTTGGCTTGAGGCCCTTGTTCTGCCTCCCAACATTTTGATCTCATTACAGTCTCTGAATCACCCTGTCAGGTATCTTTAGGAGGTGCATTTCAAGACAAGTGCATTTGCACAAAGCCAGTTTGGAGTCTTTTCAGGCCGCAAAGTCTTGATCGTCAATTGTCTCTCACCATTCGTCTTGTATCTGGCAGGAGGACTGTCCCTCCTCCCTCGATGAAACGGCGCGTCGGCCATAGATTCACACAGACCGAGTCTGCTGCACATTTGACTAGTCTCTACTACTCAAAACCTGTTTCCTTGAAATGCCACAATGGTTTGAGACTCGTGGTGGAAAAGGTCAACTAAAAGAGTTATGATTGTGTTTTAAATCAAGACAAGCTTCTTGAGCTGAAGTAGTTTATGTTTATATATAAGAAATGCCGCACCAAGTCAAGTAGAAAGATAATGTTGGACTCATATTTTTTTTGCTTTTTGGGGTTTTGCTGAGGTGGGAGCAAATATACGAGTGTGTTCATTGTATTAGATTTAATTCAACTTTAACCTTTCAGAAATATGCTTATGAAAGTGAAATAGATAATTTTGGTCAAAATAGCTGGACATGATTAGACTTGGAATTTAATTTCAAGAAAAAACACAATTTGAAATTTGAATTAGTTGAAGATCATAATAGTGTAGGTTATTAATTATTTCAAAGGTAGTGAAGGTCCAAAACCTAACCACACAAAATATTCCTTTGTAGGCTCATTCTACTTTTATTTTTTTTTGTTAGATTCTTGCAAAAGTGATGTTTCCTACCAAAGTGTTCCAAAGCCATATTGATTGCAACGTTCTCTGTTATACAAATGAGAACAAACACTTTGCTCAAGTGATTTGACCAATATTTCTAAACTGTAGTTTTTTACCAAAAATACTTGTACAATACAAGTCTTGAATATTCAAATGTATATTTGTAGAACTTGGCACATCAATTCAGCTAAGCATCGGGCTTTCCCCTTGGCTACTGAAGCAAAAATGGGTCAATGTTGAAGTGGCCTTTGATAATAGATTAGAATTAAACTTTTAATATGTAAAATCAAAATCAGCTTGTACGCATACACACTAATATACGCATATGCACTAACCACCCCAAGCATGGACGAGGATGAAAAACAATTTCATTTCATGCTTGATGAACTTGCCTTACTCTTATCAATTGGAACCTTCTTTTTGGACTCACGCAACCTTCTTCTAAAGTGTTTTCTGGTCTATAAAATCTGTGCTCTCAAATCCTCAGGATGTGGCGAGTCGATCATCGTCGTCATCATCATCATCATAATCATTTTCGTGTGTAGTTAAAGGGGCTGGCATAACTTAGCTACATGAAGTTGGCTGTGTGCTTCTTGCAGTGGAAGCAATTCATGTCTTGTCCCTCAAAGGAAAAAAATCTGCAAACTGCATTCGACTCAAACCACTGAACATATACTGTAGCCTGCAAAAAAAATAAAACGATCGCCATTCCGCGACTTGTTCAAGGTTATCTTCTCTCTTTCTCAGTCTCATCAGACATCATCCGAGAACCAAACCCAAGGACATTAAAAATGCAACGTTATATTTCACCGGATCTGGCAAATTAAACGTTTCCTCCCAATACGCAGTTTTAACTTTTTTCTGGAACAAGATTGCAATTGCCAGGTTAAGTAGCCATAAATGGTGCCAAAACGATTTCAATCCCGAGTTTGAGGACCTTTTAAAGTCAAGCTTGACCTACATATTCCCTCACATTTTATTTGCCCCCGTAAACTCCAATTTCATGACGGGATTCTCCGCCATGAAACCGTGGTCTTCACTTTAAAACTCTGCTGAATATAGAATATCCTGATGGCGCAATTGTTTATAATGCCTTTCAAAGGATTGTTGTTTGAGGTCTCGGTTAGAGACGAGATGGCTTGAGGATATGATTCAACTAAACTGTTCCAAAGAGTGGCGTTGTTACATCATCCTGAGAACCTGACTGCAACGCTTTGCAACTGGCTTTAGTTCACCGCAAAAAAATGCGAATGCAACTTTGAAAATAATGAGTCGGACCAGCATCCGTTCAATTTCGGCACTAGCTCAAATTATTGTTGGACTCGGAGACACCGAGCCCCGTTTCATTGGAAAAAACACACACTTCTACAATGTGCAGATTTCAATCCAGATTGGTTTGGAGAGACAGGGTGCCGAGAAGTGTCCCGAAAGGTAACGGATTGTCTCTGAATTTGGTGTCATTGATGGATTTTGGGAACCCTGACGCCAAGGGTGCAGCCGATGAGACAATCGTGCAACACACTTTTTTTGCTAATGCAACGCGAGTCGTGGAAATGCAACAGTCTCAAATGGTTTTGTCCTTCAAAAATCCCTTTGTCGCCTCTGCCAGCTTATTCGACACACCGTATTCAGTATATGGTTCGTACAAAGAGACGGAAAACACTCATATTTGAGCATGGATTTGAAGGTACTTAAAAGAGGCTCTCTGGTTAACACATTTCGGGGAACGGTAGTGTTTTTGTTACATTCGATGGGGAATTTGGGTTGGTTGAAATGGATAAAGAGAATGTTTTTGCTTCTAGAACAAAATAGCGTTTGGACGTTTGCATCCATGATCAACTTTGATGGCAGCCAAATGCTCGACAGCAATGGCCTTGTAGCTATCAGTCAGTGCTTGTAGGAGGCAGGTTCAGCGTTGGGTGTATTACATCAAAACCCTTTAAAGTTTGGTCGCCACAATTCGTTACAATTGAAATATGAGCTGTTACATGAATATGTCTAATATAATAAGTAGCAAATGAAAGGGCACAAGAAACACAAAAAACTTTTTGATGGGGGAGGGGGGGGGGCGAGTAAAAATTTTACTTTTCCAAATTTTAGATTTTTCCATCTTAAAATTTATATGCATTCTAATGCTTCCAATGCCCACAAAATGAGTGATAATTTTAGATTAAAATTCATTTCTTTAAAACTAGGGATTGTTTACTTATTGAAGAATACAATGGCTGACTCTGGTCATAATTCGAGAAATAAGCAAAAATATAAATAAGCGGAACGAAGCAAGTCCTTGTCTGAATCTGTTTTCTGTTTTCTGTTTTCTGAAAGTAGATTGTGTTAATGGGATTTTCTGCATTATCATCTTTAACTGAGTAATAATATGGTCTGGTTTAGGTTTGTGAATATTTTTCTAATACATGAACACCCACTGGAGGCAAAAATGCATTTGTTTGCTCAAACTTTTTAAAATCTCTTTTTACCCTTAGTGGAAAAGTTAGTGCTGACCAATTTATTCTATTACAGGGTTTGTAATATGATACTCAATCAGGAATTCGAGCAAATATTATTGCAGACTATAAGCACAATGATTATCAGTATTTTTAACATCAACATTAACTTTTATTGTTAATAAAGATGCGATAAGATGCTTTGGAAATTTAATAAACAGAGAATC
Source organism: Tigriopus japonicus (assembly GCA_010645155.1). Lineage (NCBI taxonomy): Eukaryota > Metazoa > Arthropoda > Copepoda > Harpacticoida > Harpacticidae > Tigriopus > Tigriopus japonicus. Next base: position 14,025,572 of record CM021317.1, read on the forward strand.
CCTTTTTATTATTAAAATTTGTTGAAGGATCATAACTAAAGTCTTAGTTTCATAATCATTTGGAGACAAGCATGATTTTGTAGACCAGATCCTCTACCTTCATGTTCTTCAATTATATTTGCAAAGTCTGCACTTACCTCTTTTAGATAGCCATTTATCATTGAATCATCTGCGAATGAAATCTGTGTGTGTGCTCAACAAAAACAATATTTTCTGTTTCTTTTACAAAACTTTGAAATAACTTAACTTGAAAATACGTGACCTAAGATTCCTAGGATGGAGATTAAAGTAAAGGAAATTGAATTTAGTTAAAATATCCCTTGCAATATTGGGAATTTATTTTTTACAGAAAGCTTCAAATAGTAACAGCATTATAAAAGATGTAAATTAAATTGAAAGGCAACAAAGAGCATACCTTCCCCAACTTAGTTGAAAATTACTAACATACGTAAATTTGTATTTTGATCTGGAAGTAATCAAAGTGTTTTTTAGGAATCAAATAACTTATGTAAGGCACAGAGATTTCAATATTATAATCATTGATTAGATTAAAGGGAGGAGATGTGGTGTCGTGGTTAGCGCAGTTTCCTATAGTGAGAGAGGTTCCAGGTTCGATTCTCCTCTCCGACCTTTCTCAAGGAGACTTTTAGACGCTATTCCACACCCACAGACGGAGAACCAATCTGATATTGGACAAGAGACTGCTTATCGGAAAAACTGGATGATGTGATGGCTGGCTTCGCTGGCCGGGCAAGGATTAAACCTCCGACTCTAGCACCCACAATCCCAAAAAAATATTATGACTATTTCTTGTGCTTTTAATTTCTAGGACCTCATCTTCAACATTTGTTGCTTGTTTTGGATAGAAAAAAGCCATTCTAGTGGAAGAGACAACTCTTGCGTACAAGAGGGACCATTTGGGAGATAATTGTCTTCTGATCTAGGAGATGAGGTCATGGAAAAAACTCTCTGCAGCAATGTATATCTAAGCTTTCCAGTATCTTGATAACAGATCTTGGTGGTTCAGGGTTAGCACACAATATTCATGATCCAAGAGCTGGGATTTGCACCGGCCTGAGGGTTTCAGGTAAAAATGTTTGTGGGTAAAAAATCCATAGGATGAGTTTTCCATAATTTTAAGCTTAGTTAAGTTAGGTTTGGTTTGGTTAGGTTAGGTTAAGTTTAAGTTTTGTTCAGGGAATCTATGCTCTCCCCTTTTGTCAATATCACTGATGGGATGATGTCATCTCCTAGATCAGAAGACATTTAGGGTCCATAAGAGGGAGCACTTCATTGAGATCTATTAAATACTAGAGGGATGTAATCGTAAAAACGTGTCGCCCATCGCCAACTGTTGAGCAGACAACAGCAGTGCGTGATCATTTGAAATGTGTGACCACGCAAATGACAATCATGCAATTGATGAATCAAAGGTGGGATTGAGTAATGCTTTTTGGGCCATTTTTTGCCATTTCTAATGGTCACTTTCTTGAAAGAAACAAAGATGACCATGCCTTGGATTTGAATTCTACAACTAGAACTTTTTCGCCAAAACATTGAATAAGCCGCTGAAAGGAAGAACACAAATTCAAACATTTGCGTTGTGTAGCATTGATCCAATACCTATATGGACAAATATTAACTTGTGGCTTCAAGAACGAGTTTAAAAAGTTGGTCTTGAATTGCATGTTTGTCACACTAAATGTCTGCTCAACTGTTGTGATGGCGACATTTTCCTCACAAATTCAACGCATTCCACCCCCTTTGCCAAATCAGCCTCACTAAAGCTTGCACGCTCTCTACAGATTAATAAACGATCTATGGACCACCATTTGAGATTTCTTGACAAGCTTCCAACTAAGGCAGCTGACGTGCGGATTTTTGTAAACAACGCTTGTGCGCTTGCCCATAGGACCGTACCATATGGAACCATAGTACCATTGGCCGACCGACCGACAAACCATGCTGGACACTGGGCTGACCCATATGGCAAATCTGAACAATCAGTGATCGGCGACGATAATAGTGTGACCAAATTGGGCGACTTGGCGCCAAAACATCGCTTTTTCAAGGTTCCTGGGCAAATTTCATTTTGAGCTCTGTTTATTAAATATTGCTATTTCATCCTTGAACTTTTTTTATTCTATGCAACTTATCTTTGCCCTATTTTATGTTTGACGTTTTTTTTGAAATTGTTTGGTGCCTTTTTGGAAAAATTTTGGCGACTTTTTGCAAATTCTTTGGCGTTTTGGAAAGTGTTTGGCCACTTTTTGGAAAATGTTTGGCGACTTTTCATGCAAAACATTTGGTCGCACTGGCCGATCACATCAGTTGTTGTCACTTGTGTGAGTGAGACTGCAAGAGAGAGTCTGATTGTTGATGCTTAGAACTTTTCATCGACAAAATGCTTCTTCGGCATGTAACTAGAATTTTTTACAAGAACTTTTCACGTGGTCCGGCTATTTGCAAACAGGATGGTGAAATGCAGAACCGTATCAAAATCATAGACTTCTCTGAAGACAGTTCCGCGTGGACATAAGAAATGTGGCTTGCACACTATGGTACTTTGACAAAGTAAGGAATCAAATTCATATCGACCCTAGTTACACAAGAATCAAAAGTGCATTCGACGTGGTACGAACAGATTTAAATGGCCAAAGATCCATCCCATCTGTGTATATTTCTGGCATGATCAACAAGACTTAAAGCCAAGTAATTGGACTTTCAAAGGTGTCAAAGTGAAAGAAGAAAATTATTTGGCTTTTAGCCCTGTTTAGAAACACAAGGTAAATGTGGAATTGCTAGCAAAATGAGCATATTACACAGCCTCCTATCTCTCAAAAAGCTCCTTGTGCCAAAACGCCCTTTTAAATAGGACTAAAACAAATGAAATTCACTTGCCATGTTTTTGATTCATGAAAATAGTTCTTGACCCTTGAACATAGGGGAGAACCTTTTTAATTCGCTTGTTTCAATTTGTTGCTTTAATATGGCCCTTTTATTTTCAAGGTGTAAAGTTACGGTAACGTACGTAGAAGGTCCGATCTGTAAACTTAATAAATGCTTGTTTGAAAAAGTTTTTTGACGCATGAGCCTGTTTTGCGTCATCAATGAGAAAAGTTTCCTTTTTGTAAGTACGCAAAACGACTATTGAACAACAGTTCAAATTTTTATTAAAGAAATTCCTTCTTAAGTATTTCTACTCTTGGTAAAAGATGTGCACTGACTTTTAAGTCGTGTCTCAGACAATATTGTCAAAAAATTACGTGCTCTTTATTTTTTACCTAATATAAAAGTGCTCAAGATAAAAACAATGACCATTATTCAAGAAGCATAATTCAACATTGAAAAGATTCAATCCTTAACAATCGAAAGAATAAAAAGCCATCACAGGGGCCCTTTGACTTTACAAATGTTCAATCATCATTGATTTATCCCCAAACTGTAAATTGGAACCCTCGAAGTTGCCACTCGTTTTCCATGAAAAAAATGCTTAAATTAAAGTTCACAATTTTTCTGTAAATCTAAGTCCTGAAAGATTATATCAAATAAGTTAATTCTTATTCAAAACCGAGACAAAAGTGCACCTCAAAAATAAATAGCTTCCTCCGTATGACATTCCTGGAGGCTCTTTCTAACTCTGCCTTTTATTATTACGCTCAAATGTAACGAGTAGTCGTCTCGATGAGAATCTGCGGTTGTGCATTGGTGTGCATTTGCAACTGCACGAGCAGGTTTTTGTCTAAATGAGTCTGCGTTTGCATCGCTTTAAAACGATCTTCAGACATGGAAGCCCAAGAACTATTATTTGCTTGCCTTAAGTGGCCAAAGACGAGGAGAAGGAACAGAGACAGAGGCAAAATATGAATCATTTCCAAAACTCATTTGCCATCAGGAATGAAATTGCAGATTCATTCATTACTCAACTCTCGCTCTGACAGTCTGCCTTTCTTGGTTATTACTACACTTTCAATGCAAAGGGCATCGGAGAAGGATAGTAATCCCTTTGACCAGAACTTGAGGTGGCAATTCCATCCACTCATTCGTGTATACCCTTGGAACAATGGACCTCGAAATGCAATTATCTCCATGATTCAGCGAATTTTTCGCGAGGATCGGGCGCTCGGGCAAAGTGAAATTCCTCCTAAAAGAACCTGTCAGGCCCGACTCATATCACAATCGTGTCCGTATGTATGTCCGTATGTGTAGGGTTGCATCCAGTCTCGATCTTTTCCTCCTCCATCCATGAACTACGGTACGTTCGTAGTAGGGTCATGATGTCAGTCTGGGCTCGTCAGATTTGCATCGTTGATTTCTCGTGACTTGGCACATTAGTATAAGATGAACGAAATTAGACGATATTTCATTCACCCAGAACGAACCCCTTTTCAACGCTTCGCTGCATGGTCAAGTTTCAAGCCCAGTTTTTGATACATCTTTATGATCTCATGCTGGTAATGAGAGTGCGTGGGGATCACATGGTTCAACCTGGTTCAGCCTCTCACTGTCTGAAGTAATTCAATTGAAAATGAGTGAGGGGCCACTTTCCCATCACTGTATGGGAATGCATGTCGGATTCAAATTTCCCGCGTAAAATGCTCAGCTCCTTTTTGGGACGCTCACTCCGCCATTTTTACCGCTTCAGTGCATATTTATGGAAAAGAAATCAGTCTGGAGATAGCATGTCTATAAAAGTAATTTTGGTCATATAGTTGACGAACTTTCTTAAGTCCAGTCAATGTTGGATGTGAGAAAACTTGACATTTCACCTAGATGTGATTCTATTTACAAATGAAGTGTCTTTTATCACTTTGACAATAAGTTGATTGTGGACTCTGTTCCATGCACGTCATATTTTCATTTTTCAAAAAGCTTTTCGCCACCATATTCGAGCTCTTACAAACCTCAACAAAAATTGTAATGAATGTAATCATCGCCTTTCATTGGTTAAATTTTTCAACTTATCTTGTTATTGAAGTACGAGCAAACCAGACTGTACATTTGATTGTTCTAAACTTCAAAAAAATGGGTGTAGTCCTGAATATAAGATTAAAATCACATGCATGTTTCATCAATTGATAGAATTTTAGACTAGCTGATAATGCAATACCATATTTGCAGTTTTTACATGAAGTACAACCGATGCATCATCTCAAAAAGATGTGTATCTAAACTTTCATTTTGTAAGACAAAAAACGACATTTATAATGTCCTCTTAATCCTAACCCTTCATTTTGGAGGTTATTTTTTCCGTGACGTCAATATATCACTTTTGCCTGAATTACTCTATTTTTGTTTTGAGGTAAAGTAAAGCTAAATACAGAGAGTAATTTCGGGGGACAATCAAAAGACATAATTCCACGCACTTGACAATTTACAATGACTAATTGAGCCTTCTGTGGGTTTCCAGTAGAAGGCGTTTTGACAATGTGTCCAACATCTCAGGATAATTGTTTTAATTTTGTTTGCGAGTACAATGCATTCAATCGTTAAGAGTGCTTGTGCACTTTTATCCAAATATATTTGTCTTGTGGCTAATGCTGAGTTGAGGTATTTAGCACTCCTCGCCATATACAAAGCAAAACCCGTGGCAAGCGGAAAAGCTAGATGATTTATCTTTTCGAGTCGGAGCTTCAACGGTGACGTTTGATTAATGCATCAGACTGTCTGCTCGGATTCGCATTTCACCCAGTCCCATGTACCCACCTCCTAGAGGCGGATTCATTTGTCCCATCATACAGAGCGTAGGACAACTCTTGGCGGTTCATCATAGAAGGTATTCTTGAATCCCAGACAAACGTAATTTGGAGGATGACTTGCATATTCCTCTCCAACCACAAACACCAAATGGGAGATGAGAGTATCTCCCAAGCGTGGCCTCCTTCTCTCGAGCTTGATCTTTGCTTCCAGACACGTTCTTAAGCCGACATATAACGCATGCAAATATGAGCAAACCCTCGTACATGAACAGGATACAGTCTGGAGTCCATCCAAGCCGACTTAATCAGGCTTTGATAACAATTGCAAATAATAATAGTAACACCGTTGTTCCCTGTGAGTTTGTCAACTCTTTTGTTTGACAAAGGACTTTGAAATGTTCGTGGGACCGTCAACTTGTTTGAAATTGACACATAGTACAAGAATTATGCACGAGTTGGTGAAACGAGACAGCCACTCATGAATTAGTCTGATCCCGATTCACTATGGAGTTGATAGAGGGATCAAATTCCAATTTCTTGTCGTTCAGCAAGGAGTAATTGCCAGTTGAGTTCAATGACCACTTCAATAACGGAAGTCCCATCTCACCTTTTTTCTCTTGGGGGGGTTTCGCCATATGTTTCAACAAGAGGCAAAATGACGGGTTGATTGAGCGGTGATCAGGGTGTGCCTTAATTGATGGAGCCAAGCACCAGGTTTGCTTTTTGAGTTGAATGTAATTGGTTGTTCAGACTCCATCATATATGGAGTATAAAATGAGTTGGTAAAAGCATTGCCAAATCGATGGACATTCAAGAATTTTGGTCGACTCACCTATCAAAGATTTGTTTGTTGAAGACGTAGACTGAGCACAGAAAATGCGTGACTGGAAACACTTAAGTATTTAAATGCCTTGCTTTGTTTTATAGAAATAAGTTTTTGACATTAAATTTAGCTATGACTTTGTTTTACGCGGGAAATAAATCCGATTGGTCACGCAACCTCAGGCTCAAAATTATGCGGATCTTGGACGCTGAGGTTGTACAAGTCCTATCATTTGTCAATTTTAATGCTTCACATCCTTCCAATTTCTTTTTGTTCCTTCCAAAGCAAATGAAAATATGATTAAGAGTTTTTTTGCTCCCAGTCGCTGTGATGTCAAATTTCAAAAAGAAATCGAGCGTTTGCTTTCTTCGTCTCAGTACTCGCCATCTACGTATGTTTCAAGGCCATCGTCCGTCAGCTTTGCGGCCTTTATTGGCGAGCACGCTCTGGATTATCAGACCAGACACTTACCCATAAATTGCATCGCCAGTCACTAAAGTTAAGTGCAATTTTTCTCCCGATAAAGACACACACGCCATGCAGTGCATTTCTTGGAATGACTCTTTAATTCGGTCTTTTTTTCCCTACCTAGTGAAGGCTGTGAAGGCCATATCTTGCGATTCGAAAGATTTCTTTGTTCGCTTCAAACTACAAATGACGTCGTTGTGGTCGTCGTTGAGGCTTTCTCCTAACGGAAATAGTTGTTAGTCTTTTGTACTTTCACTCGCGGATCACTCAGGAGACAATCTGCTTTTAATTTCAATATCTATGAACATGTTGACATCCTCAGTCTCGCTTGGGCCTTCCCCTAAATGTTTCTTGTATGCACACATTCGGAGGCCTCACTAAATTTGAGCATAACGTGCTCAGACAGTCTGATGCATTTTGCAAAACCAACAGCATCTGACAAGAACTCTAGGCCAAAAGAACGTATTATCAAACAAACTAAGCCATGGTTCCACCAATGGACCTGTCTCCATGATTTCTTTACGACCGGTGATTGTATCGAGTAAGTACGGAGAGTCCAATTATGCCACCGGATGTGCCAAGAACGAGCTGACAAGAGCGAGTCAAAAATGGCCGCAATTGGATGCATTTTGTGATGGAAAGTGTCTGATCTAGCCCCGGCTGTCACATCCGCGTTTGATTTTTGAGACTGGCTCCCAAACTCAGACACGTTTTGTGCACATAATGTGGCGGCTTCATACGATTCGTGGCCGCAAATGCACTCAGGCCACCTCACTCGCCCTCTCTCTCTGGCTTTATGCGCTAGGTGGATTGCGGGCCGTTTTGGGAGCGTCCTTCCTCGGATGCAGTTTTTCCCTCCAAATGATGAGAAGTCAGAGAGTGAAATTTTCCTGTTTAAAGGCCTTGGGGCACGATTTCGAGACTTGAGTACGACACAAACTGACCTTAATACTTCCCCCAGGAATAAAAATGGGTGGGATTGGGTTTAAGGGTGGACGGACGTTCAAGAACCGGCGTTGTCTTAAAGAGAAGACAGCCTGACGACGACGACGACGACAATGATGCATCGATGCATTCAAGTGCGCTACCTACTGGCCTCTATCAAAAATGCGTGGTGCAAAGCAAGATTCGTCTGCCACATTTTTATGGGACACCCCAGCCATCAGATCAGGGACAACCTGGCCGAGAGCTGAAACTTGATACCGTTCTCAATGAATTACTGATTATTTTAAAATATGAAAGTTCCCCTTGTTCATCAGGCAAATGAAGCAGACAGCTTCTTTTGGATTTTACAGATAAGATCATCGCTTTTGTGTGCGCCTTTTTAGGTTGGAGGCAAAATTGGTCTCGATGGTAAAGTGTGCAGTAGATACAGAAGGCTTCAACTTCCAATGCCCATTGGGCTCAAAATAATGATTGCCAAACCCAGACGCATTTGTCGCTGTCAAACGCCAAAACATGAACGTTCATCGTCCAAATTGTCTGCAGACAGACTCTCTCTGAAGAAGAGCACTTTTTTAAAGGATTAATCGTAATTTCGTACCGTCGCAAAAAGACCTACAAACGAGTATTAAATCAATATTAGCCGTTATTGTCGAACGATTTTGCCATAAATAATGGAGTCGTGACCCTCTGAAGTAATGGGATTGGATCAAGTCTGATCCAAATTTGAACCCTTTCCTGAAACGAGGTGGTCGACATTCAAACAGCTACTTTTAGCTTAAATAAGCAAAATTTAGCAAGCAACCGACCAACAGTAGGTTTCCGGCTTAGCCAAGAGTCTTTTTTTTTGTCGCAAAATCCCCCTCGATGTACGACACTCGACCATTGTGGGCAAAACCAGACATAGGTGTGCATTACGAGTGAATAAGAAAAAGATGGCAGACAGTGATAAATTACTGTAGAAAATTGCACGTAGGCCGTCGGTTCATGATTATTATCACATTTCCGTGCAACTTCTAATAAAACTGGCGAATGCAGACGAATATGTACATGTGAACTCATACCCTGAAGGTAAACTAATGTAGGAGTAGAATTAGCAGGGGCTGTCATTGTTTTGTAAGTCATTTATAAATGGGAATACTGCGTGATGGTATATTTCTCGAATTCTGTTTTGTGAGTTTTTTTCGGCGAGGAATATGTGTCGAATTCTACCTTTCTTCTTGAAAATGACGCCTGTCATTTAAAATGCATCTGTGTCTGCAGACAGAAATTGGCCAAACCGGCTCAAGGAAGGGCCCACCACTTTAGCTACATGGAGTTCAGTTCATTATTTCGCTGTCTTACCTCCGCATGCAGCATGTGCATTTTTATTAGCAATTGTGATTTGAAGCCTTGCTTTTAAATACTCGACATGGGCTTTTACGGCGTTCGCTCCAAGTGCGTGTGGTGTATACTATTTGTACTGACTAGTGTACAGTACTTATGTACTCTTAGCTTCTGTCAGTCATTGGCTGTTGAATTTTCGAGGGGAAAGTCAGGGACCATGCAAAAAAAAGGATGGTCTCTTTGTTGGATTATCACTGTCCAAGTGAGTCCGGCTAATTACGCGACGCATTCAAATGGCCAGACATTGTTCGTGCATTCTAATTAAGGCTTGACATGATCTATAGCTTGGTAATCGTAGCCTCTTCTTACTATCGTGGTTGTCATCTTCCAAACTTAGGGTTTGCCAACAAATTAGAACCTGGTTGGCTGGCGATCTGGAAGTGTATCGCGAGATTCTCAATGGATGATGCCCTCCCGCCGCCTTTCGCCAAGTCGTAAAAAAGCAATAATTCAAATAAGTCCCATCATCTTCAATCATTGGACGGACTTGATGGAAGTGCACTTGGTCTGGTGGTGCGACCAAAGTTGGTCGCTTTGAGAGGCGGGAAAATTGTAGGACACTTAGGAGCGAATGAGTTAAGTTAGGTTGACATGTTTGAGTCCATCTATCATTAGTGCAATGAGTGAGGCAGCCAATGGATGCAGTTGGTAATAAACCATTGGGAGGCTTGCAACCATTTTTGCAGTTTCTCCACCGAACTCCCTTCCTGTCGTGCCTTTGATAGATAGACCAACAACCGAACGAGGGTGGTCATAAAAAATAAAACAAAGGTGAAACTGGCTGCATGAGTCCAGGGCTGCCAGACATTTCCAGATCAGATGAATAAACCAAATTTTGCTCTTACGCTAGAAGAGCGTTGTGAAATATCTTTTTTCTACCAAGATAATGACTCTTGTTGTTTTATTACGGTGGCAATGTAACCCAGATTATTGCAGCATTTGCCCCGTCAGAGAGACTTTTGTTCCACAAATCACTTCATTACAATCAAATGGGCAACCATTCATGGTACAGTTGCAATTGTAGCACACAGATTGAGCACTCCTCAGCCATCTATAGCGTAGATGTTTGTTTTTTGAATGTCTGGCTTGACAAGAAATGGTGAAGTGACCAATGCGATATTGAATTTCTGAGACAGCCATGTTCTCAACCGTTGTCACTCTAGAGGTTGAAGAATTACGTGATACTTATTGAATGCAATATTCCCACGTGTGGAGAGTCTTTTCCAAATCCAGGCCCCAGCTCAAGTGAAACATATTGAGCTACTCATATAATGAATTACTCATTAATGTTAACCTTTATTTTCATGCGTTAGGATGTACTTGACCAATAACAAAAGTAGAAATGGCAGCCCTAGTCCGACATAAGTATTATTTTGCACATGCAATCCATCCCTCAAGCGTTTGAACGTGCATAGGTGCAGTCCAGTCGATACCACAAGTATCTATTATATACATCCAACAAGATCTCGGTTTGGCTGATATGGCCCACTTAAACGGGCTTGTTCTACCGCAAGCAGGCGAAAAGAAAGAGAGAGAGAAATCATTTGCATTGGTGCACTTTGAGACCAATTTGGTTGGTCAGTCCTGATTAGTAAACGGCACTTCTTCAAGTGACTATTTTCTTTGGAGGTCGAGTCTGAGATTGAGATTGAATATGCCTTGAATTATTATAATGACACCTCATAAAAGACTGTTGGAAACATTGCTTTGAAGGAGTTGAAGGAAAAGTGTTCCACAGGGGCGGTAAATCGAGCTCAAGCATTTGTGCATTTTTCTCTTGAATTGAGACATCCGTGGCGGTCTGGCTTTTCCATTTTTCATGACTTTTGACATTGCGAATTGCGAATCCTGCGGATGCACGAAAAAAGGCGAAGAGTGCATGCCGGAGTCTGCTTTGTCATCTAAGGTCATAAATTCTAATGGCTCTCTCCTTTCTCTCATTTGTGGACCTGGTTCGCCTTTCTGTGCGCACGACGGTACTAAATTTTATCTCCTCAGAGATTTCGTTCCCAAAGAGGATTCATTAAACTTATTTCAGGGTTTCTTCCGTTTTTTTTGCAAAACATGGATCAACAAAATGTCAAATTTCAAGTGTTGGCTTGGAGTTGAAGGGTGTTTCTGAAAAAAATCATGGTTTCCAACTTTTTAATGCACCTGTTCCCACTCGAGCACCAAGAATTGGCTACTTCTTTAATTCTAGTCAACAAAACGGTTTGTGTTGCATCTAAAGTTGGTGTGTTAACACTTGGGATTGCTTCCTTTCATTCTTTATTCTTTTATACATTCGTAATAACGTTCTGGCATTGACACTTCAGTTTTTTGTTCGTCCATTATAACATTATGGGGTCAAACCACGCTCCAATTGCCACTATTTAATAAAGAAAAAAGCTTCCTTTTGTCCAGTACAAAACGATTGCCTTGACCAATGATTTTCGGAATTTTCATTTAAGTTTAACATAAATAATCCTTAGTACTCATATTCTTAATCCATAAGATCGGGGCTCGTCTCACAAGACGCCATCCCGATGAAAAGTTGTCGTAAATGAACTATAAACGGCTGTCAGAGAATCTGTGGTCACGGCAGCTTCATTGACAGCTTCGTCAACACAGCCTGAGGTGCAAGAAAGGAGAAGTATGAGGGGCTAACCCCAAGCTCGCTCCTTGGAAATAGACAAGAGAACTACTTAGGTGGCTTGAGAGAAGCGCTTTGAAGTCTAAGCTCAGGGCAAGCCAGCTTTTGTTGCTTCCAAACCTGCCATCTCTTTAATTGCACGCTCTCTCTTAGCCTTGAGTATCTAGCTGCTTCCGGCGATTCCCCGCGCACTTCTTTCTTGTTCTTCTATGTCAACCGTTCTCTACGTCGCTTGACGCCGTTCAAGGCAACCATGAGCTTGCCGCTTCTCCTCGCACTTCTTTCTTGTTCTTCTATGTCAACCGTTCTCTACGTCGTTTGACGCAGTTCAGGGCAACCATGCGCTTGCCGCTTCTCCTCGTACTTCTCCCCTCTTGCACCTCAGGCTTACCAGACATCTAAGTACTTCTTCTACGTCCACCCTTCTCTACGTTGTTTGACGCCGTTCAGACTGGCTTGCCCATTTTGCTAGAAGTACGAGTTGACGGGGCTGTCTCTGAAGCTGTCACTGAAGCTGCCGTGACCACAGATTCTCTGACAGCCGTTTATAGTAAATGAACGACTCAGGTGGGGGTTGTAGAATATTGGAACTTTTACACTCTAAACCTCTAAATTGAAAATGGGTTACAATGATTGTCAACCAATTAATTTCTCCTTATCAAGCTTTGTGGCAAGCTCGCACATGTTGTAATGACACATTAAAATCAATGTTCTCACGTTTTCTGGACAAGATACTGTCTTCACAAAACATTTTACCCTCAGAACAATTAGAAAACCCAATAGTCTTCTTTCTTCTGGATATTTTTTATGTCAATGTATTCTATATGGAAAGTAGCGTTTTTTACAAGGCACGGGAAACTATCCGCCTTCCGTGAAATGTCCAGACAATCTTTGTTTGAAAAATGCATTTTCCGATCACTGACTTTAGTAGAAGCCGAATATTTCGTAACGTAATCTTTCTGGTACAACAAATATACATTTTTCATACCGACGTTCCATGCTAATCTGTCATTGATCAACTCAAATATGGCAAACAGTTCGAAAAGAGCTCAAGATTTCAGAGAAGAAAACGGATGAAATAAAAAAAAGTTAAAGGTCATTTTGTCGCTGCATTTGCATATTTTGATCCTCCTCACATTGAAAGAAAAATCTCCCAAGGAAAGAATTCGCCGCTTCTCGAGTCTGTCTGCTTCGCTCCTCTTTTTGCCAAATGCTTTCTAAGCCTTTTTCTGGGGAACAGAGACGGGATTCATTTTGCGACCAACTTTTGCCTTCAAAGGCTGCCTGTCTGGAAGAGATGCATATTTGAGCACAACACTCTCCCAGCTGTCTGATCTTCAACCTTGAACACACATCCCTCCAACCTTCATTGCACACGAACCCCATTATCTCCACTTACCCATATTTCTATTGCCTCTCATATAACTGAAAAGTAGAAAAAATGCTGAACTTTGGCACCACTCGCTCAGCTTTGTGGCAAAAGTGGTCCAAAAAAGCCTCCTGGAAAATCAATACCAGACGTCTGAAGAGTTTCTTATCCACACTGGATCCCGCCTGAATGGCACTCTTCCCTGTACGGTTCCATGGTACTATTCGTGGTTCCAGACAACAGAGTACATACACCCACTGGAAGCCTCAAAGCACTTGTGTGTTGCATGGGGCCCAGGCACATTTTTTACGATTAATCTTGCCCAACCCCCCAATGAAAGGACAGCGCGAAGTCTGTGCCCCACCAATGATTTATGTCCCTTTCACAAATGTTTGACTCTGGGTGGTCCCCTAATGATGAAGGAAACAAATGCTTTGGGCTGTCAAACCGTGGTAATTGTCGAGACAGCTCCCAAATCTGGATCAAGTTGTACTTTGTCTTATTTTTAAGTAAACATTAGTGATGGGTCGAGTGAGTTTTCGTAACCCCCAAATCGAGTAAAGGTGTATGTGTATTATGCAAATCATTTGAAATTGGTTCTGAGGTTCTTAGATCATTTGACAAGTTGGAAAATAATCTTGAAAACTCATATGGTTTGGTCAAAAGATCAAATCTGTCCTAGGTGAGTCGATTCTTTGAATATCGGCACCGGATAGATTTCGTCCCGGATCATCCCTAACTGGACCTTTTTTCAATTTGCCAATGGAACAAATGTTGAGCCTCAAAACGTTCATCATGCAAATCGTGACGAAACATGTCAATGTACAATGAGTCAGCGGAAATCCGTCCAGGTTGCCTCGGATTTCCCGTAAGAAGTATCGTTAGCATGTACAATAATTTCGAGTTGTGCTGAGGCGTGAAGCACGATATTGGGCCTTGGTGATCTAGCTCCAGACAATGATCCGTGAGTTTGCCGTCGTCGCAAAGTTGCAATTTGGATGATTTTGCGAAATGCTGGGGGGTTGGATGTCACGACATTTTCTTGGATTACAAACAAACAAAAAATGTGATAACAAGATGAGTCTTCCGGCATGACAGACTTTGTCTGGATGCCGGGAAATGTGAGCGAATGGTGGCCTTCAAAGATTGAGTTACAAAAAACGCAGTTGGTCCGAACGACCCGGAAAATAAAATGCGAGTTTGAACTTCTTTTGTCTCTTCTAATCTTTGGTTATTATCACCATTGATATTGTAGGCTTTCACGTCAAGCTATCAAAAAAGTCGATAAAGGTTAAGAATGAATGGCGGTCATTCATTTGCATTTGTGATGGATATCAAGTTCAATGGACTAGAAACTCGCTCGAGCCAACGAAACTACTAAATTGCAAATGCGATGTAACTGCTAGACGAGTCAGACATATCATTTATCATGGCATTTATGCGTTTGAAATAATTCAAAGACATCTTTTGAACTACGTAAAAGCTAACGTATATTGGCGTAAAGTTGTGGTTTGATAACAGAAGGAGTTTTCTATTGTCATATGAGGTAATCAATGGTGAACTCAACATCTGGTAATCGGATATTTTGTTTCGTTTTCAGGTGGATTCCGTAATTCCCAAGAGTAATCGCAGTTCGCCCGTATCTCCTTCCGTGCAAGTTGAATCCAATCAAAGTCCCCGCGATGATAATTCAGGAGGATTCAAGAGACTCAAAATTGAGGAGGACACACCTGAGGATGGGACGTCAGGATCGGACAATGGAAACAAGGGGGCGTTTCGACCATGGAAACCAGATACTCACGTGACAGCAACGGCTCAAAATGGTATTTGTCTTGTGAGAGACGAGGCTCCTGAAAATGGGCTCTCTGAACATGACCAGCCATGCCAAAATCACATTGGTGAGTATTCCTTGGCAATTTAATTTTTGATTCAGAAATGGTTAATGATATTAAATGTTGAACTCCGTTCGATGTTGCATTGCTATTTGGCGCTAAGTATTTAGTTCTGCATTTATTACAACAGACAAGGCAGTTATTAAAATGAGCAAAGTTGGGATAATTCTTAAAGATAATGATAGGGTTTGCAAAATTGTGGGAAGCATTAGTAAAGAATCATTTTAGACATTCTTAAGTTATTAGCAAACAGAAATGGCAAATCAGCCAAAATATCAGAAGGATGATACCTACACCTACCCAAAGCCCATTTGTGAATACTTCATTTGTTTTTCTGCTTTTTCTTCATGTCATATAGTAATTTCAGACATTCCAGCACCTGCCAGTCCCTCTGTATTCCTCAATGATATTAAAACCACGCTTTCGGAAGAGAGTACCATTAGTCATTCCAACAAGGACGCCGTGTTCAATGCATTGGAACGGCTCGTAACGAGGTTGCGTGATGCAGAAACGTCGCGAAATCTTGCCGAAGCGGAGCTGAAGAAAGTCAAAAGAAATTACAGGGTAAGCATAACTGTTGGGACTTTTGAATTTGATTTTAAAGGTTGTTTTGGAATTTTCATGGTTGCATATTCTTCAAGCTATCATGTAACCGCTTTTAGAAAAGAAAAGTTGAGGCATGCTCCACAAGAGATGAAATGCATGCTTTAGGTTTAACGTTTGTTTTATATTTATTGCAGTGTGTTGAGGATGAACTAGAAAAGAAACGGTCCGAGCTGAGGGAGTTACTTTTACTGTCAACCAAGTTCCAAAACAACTCCAAGGGCAATCTCGAATCAGCTTCCAACACTCATATTGGACATCACAACAATAACATCAATGCGAATAACTCTAACAACAACAATAACAACAATTTAACGAATAGTAGTACCAATACCAATATGACTACCGCAAGCGAATCTCTGGGCTCTGGACGAGAAGATCACAGTCC
Source organism: Tigriopus japonicus (assembly GCA_010645155.1). Classification (NCBI taxonomy): domain Eukaryota; kingdom Metazoa; phylum Arthropoda; class Copepoda; order Harpacticoida; family Harpacticidae; genus Tigriopus; species Tigriopus japonicus. The sequence goes on from CM021317.1 coordinate 14,041,774, forward strand.
GCTCAACTTGAGTGCAGAAAGTGGTATCGATAACCAAGAACGAACCAGCTCTGTGGATTCACTCATTTCTAAGGTAATTTTAAACCCTCCTCAAGGCTATTAAATCAAAGATATATTATAGCTTTCAAGTCACATTTCAGGATCCCGAGGATCTCCGAGAAAGAATGCACTCCATGGAACGTGAACTCCGCAACCTCAGGAACGAGTTAGCTTCACGAAATTTTAACCATAATGAGGATAAATCAGATGGGGTGAACAGCCCTGAGAATGAAAACGCCCCACCGCCAAATAAAAAGGCCAAACTGACCGAGGTTGGAACTCCAGACCGGCCTCTTTCATCGGGAAGCAAATCCGGAACTGAGGCCGAGATCGAAACTGACAAATCGTGATCTAGCATTTACATTCACACTCTTCTCAGTCCAATATTTCAAAATAGGAAACATACCAACCCTCATATCAGTGAATCAAAGAACATCAAAATCGAATACATCCATGTGGACCCAGATCTAGAAAGAAAAATCTTAGACCTACTTAAAGCATCTGCAGCCTTGTCAGAAGATCTGAATTTTAATTTTCCTATGTGGCATCCCTGAAGTGACCGTTACTAGTAATTTTCAGGCCTTATTTCTCTTTCTCCCCTTCAAAAAATGTGACCTTGATCTCGATATCCACTCATTTTTAGAGCATCTATCCTAGTGTAATTTCCACTCTCTTCAAACCACCGGAACATGTTGGTTCCATTAAATAATGTTCCCAATAAAAATGAAAACAGATGAATGATTCTGCAAAATGTGAAAAAGAAAACAACAGAGTACATCAGTGTGACCAAATTGCGTGATTCCACATCAGATATATAACAACTACAATAAATTGACTTCAGATCGTGTATTCATGCTTCAGATTACATTTTCACAACTCAAGCTTAAATCTGCGCTACATGTACGCCTCCATGGCCTCAACTGGGGGCGTTTCTTTTCCAATTTTTGTGAAATCTTTGGGTTTTTTCGTTACAATCACCAAGGGCAAAGAAATGATCAAACCAATGACCAAGGAATAATTCATCCAGTCATATCCAATGTCTTTGATGAAGAACACGAGGAAGAAGAGCAACGCCACCACATTGAGCACACCCGTTAGAAAAGCGCCCACCAAACCTTCTGGCACTGGGTGCGCCATCATAACAGCATATTCAAAGAACAAGGGCACACAGCTATAATTGAAGCTGACCGCCAAGATGGTAGCCACATACAGCTGCCACATGCTAAAAGGGATTACTTCAAAACACAACAAAGCCAGCCAAATGAAGCAAATTGTGGCCAAAGTTAACAGGACAATGAGAGATGGCTTGATGTGGTCTCGGAAGTAGTCTTGACCATAGGCAACCAAACTGGCCATGGCACATTGACAAAATACCGATATGAATCCGATTTGCCCAATATCACTGTCGCTCACTCCCAAAGGAGCAAAATTCAGCGCCATGACGCCTTGCCAAGCAGCTTGTACACCATTGGAGATGGCGTAACAGAGACAACACAGCCAGAGCTGTTTGTTTCGGCACATATCCTTGATGCCTTTGGAGAAATGGGTTCGGACCACGGAGCTACTGGCACAAGGAGGATGCTTGGGCTTATTTGGAAAGTAAACAATGAATAAGATCAAAAGTAAACCTGCCACCACGGCATTTCCAATCATATAGTATTGAATGTTGTCCTTGGAGGTATTGATGGTATCTTCCACTTCCACATCTGTCAGATTGGCAGGATCAAAGGACTCATCAAATGGGACAATCAATGGCCCAATAAGAAAGGAAATGCCATTGCCCAAGATGTTAAAACTCTAAGAAAGGAAATTGATGGAGAAAAATTGATTTGTTTTTGACATTGGAGGTACCTGGGACACTGAAGTCGCAAAAATGCGTTCACTCTCCGGAAACCAGAGAGAAGCCACCAAAGGAGGTGTAGACATCACAGTAGCACCTGAAATTCCGTTTAGTACGGCACATAAATGAGCCATGTACAAGAATATCGTGTCATCTTGGCTGAAAGTACGTAGGCAACAGCCCAAGGCCACAAACAAAGTGACCACGATCAAGGTTGGACGAATTCCTTGCAGATAAAATTTTGTTGTGAGTTACTTTCAAAGATGCCTTAAATCCATCGTGGACTCCATACCTTTGACCTCGAGAAGATATGTTAAAGGAAATAGAGCCACTATGAACATAATGCATCCCCAATTGGGCATCATGGCAAGTGTTGCATCGGACCAACCATAAGCAAACTGCATTGCAAATGCTATGGGTCCAAAGGTGTTCCAGATCAAACATTGGTGCATGCAAAACACCGAATAGATTAAAAGAATGTACCATCGGCGATGATAGACCTTAAAGATTTTGCTGGTTTCTTCATTTGGCTGAAAATGGTAATTGTTGGGTTTGAGCGAAAGTTTTTTGACGTGTTGAACAATGTTTTAAGTAGGGCCGGTAATAACATTTGCCGGAAAGTGACAAGACAAAATAAAGTAGAGTTTCTTCAAAAGCCCAATTGAAAAATAAGCCAGAAATCTATTTTTACAACGCCATTTTTTGGTAATTTCGTCTCTGTGCACCAAATTATTTAATTTATTTTTAGTAGATGGGTCGTAGGTAGGTTTTCAATGGGTCGTTTTTGGAGGCATACAGGGTTGCTACTTCTAATTGTCGCCGTATCATCAAAATCACAAAAACTAGTATATCTCAGCCCTAAAACACAAAATTTTTAAAATAGAAGAAACTGACATTCAGGGTATATGGTTTAGAATAGAATTCATTCGATCTCATTGCCCTCAGCCTCCGCCACGGCCTTCACGCGGACATTAAACCACGTAGTTGGAGCTTTTACCCTTGCTTCGTCTATCTTGTTGCCCCTCTCGTTGATGGCGCTGATTCGGGAGGTCTTCAAGTTGTGGGCTCTTATGTTGGTCCTTTCTTTCAACACGCCCAAGGCAGACTAATCCATTGGACTTCAATCTGGAGAGCTAGGTGGCCATGTACCCGTGGAGTGAAGTCGCAGCTGTTCTCCTTGAGCCACAGGAGAGATTGTCTGGATACATGACGGGGTGCATCGTCTTTTTGCCATACCCAGGGGACGGTTCCCAGGTGTCTCCTTGGTGATAGGTACGTATAACCACATCCTTCAATAAAATACCTGTGCTGACCCTGAGCTGTGTTTCGGTTATGTGTGGAGGCATGATATGGTCTTCACTTAAGATCACTCCACATACCATCTTTGAACCAGGATCTTTTTCTCCTCTAACCTCTTCCTGGTCCTTTGAATGAATTAGATTTACATTCCAAGCGTGTTGGCAATGTCTCTGTTGGTTATTTTGGCCTTTAAATTCACAAGGGCCATCACAACGGCGCAACGCTGTTGCTCCTCATTGAATTCAACCATCTCTAGTTGTTGGTATGAGAAATTCATCGTGGATTTATGACTACTGTATGTTTAATAATTGTTTTAAGATTCAGTCAAGATCAAGCATGAATTAAAAAATCATTTCATTCATTGTTGTATTTGTGATTCTGTGCAGCGACAATTAGAAGTAGTAGCCTTATATTTGACACTGAACTGATTTAACATTATGATTTTCAATTTGCTTCAATTGATGGCGCAACTTCTTTTGCGTATATTACAGTAGTTATGAATGTTATCACTTAACTTTGGTACAAATTTCTTTTTCTCGACATTTTGGTATACTTGGTTCATTTTGGTTAAGCCCTGTAATTCTTTGAGCATTCCTTTATTTTGCTCTAATTTTCCTGCCTAAATAATAATAATAAAAGACTATTTTAATTTTTTCTTGAAACAGCAAAAATGTTTACAAAATCCAGGCAAAATGGATATTTTTTTAAAAGTATTTTGTTTTTCAAAAGGCATAGTTTCAGGCCCCGGTTCTAAGTAACCAATTTTGACAAGACTCTTCATACCTGCAACGAGTGATCGCCATGTGTGGAGAGGACTTCCAAGTGATCGTCATTAATGGCAAAAATTACAGGAGGACTCAGTGTTAAACTGCCCTTTCGTCCCATTATGAAAGAACTGTTCGAGCCTGCTCCCCCAAGTCGGATGGATCTTCTCAGATTTAGATTTAGTCATAGTTTCATCATCTTACTATGCAATAGTGTGCAAAAAATTGAGGTTATAGATGAAAGTAAATTTCATTGTTAAAAGTGAAAGTAGGTAATCTCAGTCGTCGCAAATAGGGACAATAAGGCATATACCAAAGTTGGGTTCATCCACTTTGAGCAATTTTGTGTTATTTTATGTGCATGAACAGAAGGAACCCTCCATCAGGTTGATCAAATCTTCAAACAAAGAAAGCAATGTAGAACTTGTGAAATATGTATGATGAAATTGGGTTATCCTTGATGCTTTATCTCATATCCATTGGAGTCTTCATCATTGGTGAACATCAAAAACTTTTGAGGTGATCACATCAACTAGTCACCTTTCAAAAGTTTAGTTACAGGAGAGAAGGTTTTGGAAAACGTTTTTATTTCATGATATTTTGTCAACCCTGAACTTAAATTGTATAGGCTTCTGCCCATTGTTTTTTTTTAATTTGGCGCCATAACTCAAAAAGTGAGTTGTCAACTGAATGGAATAATAACAAAACCCTTGATTTGGGAGTGACATTGCTCTCCCTAGAACTCTAGCTAACCGAAGTCTGCTTATCGTGTACATAAAAAACCCTGCTCAATGAATGAGTGTAGTCGAAGGAACTCAGCTGGGGATTTTGGGGCCAAACTGGCTAGGGATGGGTCAGAACTAGACTCGGACATTTCAGTTTGCTACGTGAGGGAAGGTTCTTGTTTCAATTGATTGTCTATATGAAGGATGCGAATTGAGCTCGAAAATTTTACTTAAGGCTTTTGGAGGCTTTATCTCGGCTCTGACACATCCCTAACTTTTGGGGCCCCAGAATCTCCAGTTAAATTCACTCATCCAATTAGGTACTCGCTTACAAACAAGTTCGTATCAGGCAGAGGTAGCCTGCTATTCAATTTACTTGTTCCATTGACTCTAATTTCTTTGCTAAGATAACGCATTGTTTGGTACTTTTTATCCTTTTTGGCTTATATTTACTATTTTTCTCCATTTTGTAGGCATTTTACTTACTTCTTCACATTTCTACTTGGTGTTTCAAGAGAAGCGGAACACCTAACTTAATTATCTATAGAGGTTGTGAACAATTCCAAATCTAGTAAAATCTAGCCCTTTTATCCTCAAATCTGTGCTGGTCAGCTAGGCCGAAGTGCAGGAACAATAGGGTAGCCAAAATGAGAGGATAAGCAAGTGCTGGGTGGGGTGGTCACTAAAGACAGTTACGTCAAGTGACTTGACTTAAAGCTAATGTTCTGGTTAGGATAATTTACTTTTGCAAACTCAAGATGACAATTGTAAAATGATTATCAATATGTGACCAATATGTGATTGACTTTGAGCTTTTACCTCCCTTTTGTTTGTCTCCACTTATGGGGGAAAATTGTTACACCGATATATTTAGTTCACATTCTCTATAGATCGTGATTGAGACCATTTATATCAGTCACTTATTGCATGTGATTGGCCAAACACTTGGCTTGAAGGGGTAGGATAAGCAAATTTCCCCCTTTTTCCTTTTTTCAAAGAAAAGAGGAAATGACAGGACTAGGAATTTCAACATGTCAAAAATTACTAGTCTCACAGAAGTGCTGATCTTCCTAAGAATCAGGAGATCTCGTGGGAAGCAGGTTTTGTGGGAGTGTCTTGCAAATTTTAGGACAATTACTAGAAGATCCGTCTGAGATTAGGAGTTGTTTTTTGTTAAAATGAAAAATCTCGCTTTTTCATCTGCTATGATATTGATTGCGTTTTGACACATGATTAAAGAGATTTTTACCAACAAGTCAAAAAATGTCAGAAAACGTGCCATATTTAAAAACAATGCCACGACAAAATAATATGCCCGATATCTGGCATGCAAGGATGCCACCTGGCAGTACTGGTCTTCTCTCTCGCCGCTCATCGGAGAGAGTGACTGATTTTGAAATTTTGACTTTAAAATCAGGCAAAAATTATGCGGTCCTTAACGGCTAAAACTATTTTGATGTGATAATCAATCATTCTCAGTTGACTACCACCAATTTACCAACACTCATTCGAGATGGATGAGAGGCATTTAAACCTAGCTAAGCGAAGGGCACGCTTTGGGAAATTCTTTTCATCCGCAATCCAAATAACGAGATTTTTGCCATCTGAGACCACTTTTTATCACGGCGTTTTCGGTCATTTGAGTTAATCGTACTTTTTTCAAGAATGTCGATCGTCCATTCATTTGGTCACATTGCTTTGTTGTGAAAGCCAAAGCAGCGTTGCCAAACGCAATTCTCATCTCCCCATTTTCCAAACTGGCATTACAGAAAATTTAATGAATGCGACAAAGAAAAGAAAAAAAGAGAGTCCTAAAACATAACGAGATGGACCATTTCAACCTAGAATCGAAAAAAACCGTCGACAACCGGCGAAATCGGACATTTAAAATGACCGTCATCGCCCGTGAATTGGCAGCGCCGCAAACTTTTTGGCAGCCCTGAGCTCAAGTCATTGTCATTCAGCTGTCGTTTGACCGAGAGTGAATTGCAGAAACCGACTTCTTTCAATCCAACACTCAATCCAAGGCGGTCGAGTCTATTCGAGCTCATGGGTAATCAACAGAGTGGGAGTGGTGGAGGCGGATCGGGGGGCGGAGGCGGGGCCGGTGGCGATAAGAAGGGCGACGGCAAAGGGGGCGAGAAGAAGCGCTACGAGCCTCCGGTTCCGACGCGCGTGGGCAAGAAACGCAAGCGCACAAAGGGACCGGATGCGGCCAATAAGCTGCCCGCAGTCACGCCACACACCAAATGCAGGTAATATGCACTAATCGCGGATTCAGGGCCACTATGGAATCAGTTTACACTGGAGAGCGGGCATAGCAGTATCGGCGCTAACTATCTTCCGATCTGGGAGGCGACTCATCTGCAGCACTAGATAAACCACAAATACCTCTCTCTTTGACAACAGATCGTGGTGGCTCAGAGATAGCACTGTTTTTCTATAGTTTTAGGTATGTTTAGGTATGGTTAGGCTTAGTTAGGTTAGGTTAAGTTTAGTTCAGATAATCTTTGCTCTTCCTGTCAATATTTTGTCCAAATCTATGACGGTATGATTCATCTCCCAGATCGGAAGACATTCAGGGACCATAGCATAGCGGACCCAGGATTGGACGGGACTTTTTGGCAACTTTGTCTCGGATGAAGTCGCAAAGGGGACTTCGCTTTACTCGAGAGTCAAATGCGGGGGTTCTGAAACTCGTTTCTGCCGAGAAAATATGAAGACAAATTCTCTAGATGGGCATTTTCTAAGCGACAGTTCATAGATCCTAAAAGTGAAAATTTAAAATTAAGGAAATCGAGAAGATATGATGTATATTTCGCATATAATAGCTGCAAGTAAGTTTTGGCTATGGAAAAACACGAAAAAAAATCGAAAGTTTAAATAAAACCAATTTTTATGGTTTTCAAGCACTAATCATCATACTCAATCAAATGAAACGGCCTGGGTTGAAATTCACCTTTCAAATTAGCGAAATTAAAAGGACTCTTGTTTTTGTAAATGGATTTTGAAGTAAATTCACATTTCTTTTACTTCCAGTGGCAATGGTTGACCCCATCAATACTTTAAAAAACAATGCTCTTAGAACCGCATGAATTATACTTAATAAGAGAAGTTCCACGCTTTACAACTAAGCCTCAATGCCAACTCATAGGGTTAAATAACGTATAAACATAATAATAAGTCCATTGAAAGGACTTTGGAATTGAAACGGGTGTGAACACCATTTTTACCATTTTTGGTCGAAGGATTTTAGTTTTTCCAAATTTGACGACTAAAAATGCCTTGTGCTTAATCAATGAAAGTGGCCTTTAAAAGAAAAATAAAATATGCCTAATTTTCGAAATTCTATCCAAAAGTTTCTAAACTTGCAATCCAACTTACTTCAAAGTATCCAAGTTTAAAACGGCGATGTGCAAAATGCAATCACCCTCAAATAGTCGAAATTTTCTTGAAACACCGGCATTTGCAGGACAATACTTTTTTATTTCATCCATTTGCGATAAAAAATTTGCCGAGATCACTCGAACCTCCTGTGTATTCCTAATTTTAAACAAGTTGCTGAAAGTGAAATCTACGTGTAAACGGTAAACAAATGATAAATTGAGCTCTTGGCATCCCTTGAAATAAAATCCCGGATATAGACCAAATATTGTAGCCGAACACCGATATCATTCACTTTGGCTGGTTCAAGAAACTATAACAAGTTTATGTTATTTTCCCTCAGGTTGAAATTGCTCAAGCAAGAGCGTATCAAGGATTATCTATTGATGGAGGAAGAGTTCATCAAGAACCAAGAGCGTCTCAAACCTCAGGATGAGAAGAACGAAGAGGAGCGATCCAAGGTGGACGATCTCCGAGGCACGCCCATGTCCGTGGGCTCCTTGGAGGAGATCATCGACGACAACCACGCCATCGTGTCCACATCCGTCGGATCCGAGCACTACGTCTCCATCTTGAGTTTCGTCGACAAGGATCAATTGGAACCGGGATGCTCAGTCCTCCTCAACCATAAGGTTAGTCGGAGTTTTACAGAAGCTTCAAATTCCACCGCTAGATGGAGGCAAAACAGGGGCAAAGTCTCGGAATATTAGATCTAAACTCCTCTTGATCTTGTTGCCGGAATCAAAATTTTTTGTTAGAGTGAATTTCACTTCATATTTCGACTCTATTAAAGGTCAGATACGATACTTTTTATGTTTGAGAATTGGTAAATCAGTGTTTGACTGATGAAAAACAAGGTGAAAAATCTTCCCGAAACACTCGAAATTGTTTTTACCGCTAGATGTCACTATTTATCGCTTCAACTTTTCACCTCTTCATTGAAGCCCAACTTGACGGCTTAAAAAGTGATCTTTTGGAGGGCAATAGATGACACTACGGTTTAAGCATAAGCTGTTCCATCTGAGTTCTTTAAAATCCTTTTTTTAGTTGCTTTCATGGAAGCTTCCAAATCGGTCACTAGAGGGAGGCAAAGTCTCCTGTCATAAACATTGCGACTTGTGAGGTGTAAATAATGTTTTTTGTTTTGATTTTGTTTTAATGGGCTGCAACTTGATTTTGCCTCAATTGTACAGCAAAATGAACCTGTAGATTCAATTTTCTTGATAGGAATTTTGTTTTATGATTCTTTCACTCAATTAGTTAACGCCAAATCGATTCACACCTCTAAATTACATTTGCCCTGGTCTTGTTGCCAACATCACGACTTAATATGATGCTAATGTGTTTAAAAAAACCATCATAAATCAAGGCCAAACATTTAGAAGAATATTTTTTTAAATTGCAAGATGGCACTGATGGTCACTTCCCTACGAAAAATACCAGTTAGCGTTCTCTAGATAAACTTTAGACGACCAAAAGGACACTTGACGATTGTCGATACCTTCAACTTCAGGTTCATGCTGTTGTTGGTGTTTTGGGAGACGATACCGATCCCATGGTGACGGTGATGAAGCTGGATAAGGCTCCCCAAGAGACATACGCGGATATCGGAGGCTTGGATCAGCAGATCCAGGAGATCAAGGAATCCGTTGAGCTGCCTTTGACTCATCCAGAATACTATGAGGAGATGGGCATCAAACCACCCAAGGGAGTTATCCTGTATGGACCACCAGGTGAGAGATAATTTTGTTTTTATCGATTATTAGTCTGTCTTAGCTGAGAGAGGACTTGTTATTTGGTTAGTTTTTAAAGTGAAAGAGATGTCTTGAAAGTAACCGGATGGAAAACGTGCCCTGCAGAAGGCTGATTTGAGAACCAGGTATCTTCCACTCCTAACTCTGGACTTTCGTCAGTTGTTTTTGAAGATTCCTAGGAACATTTTATATAAAATCTACCACCGACTACAAATATGTCATTTTGATAGAAACTACATAATTCCAGTTTTCTTTTGGATTTTGATTCATCTTCATGCAGTTTTCTCGCACCAAAACCTATTTTAATATTTTTTTATTACGACAATGATATGTCATTGGACATTATATCAGAGAGATAATGATCAGACAGATTATAATTGGCATTTTGTATTTCTGTGTTGGGAGAATGATTGTAAAAGAATGTATTTTAGGGAGCTTTACTTCACAAGTCCACCCTGAAGATCATCCCAATCAAGGAACAAAAGCCAACTTTTTTTTTATGTGTTCATCCACGTTGTTTCCAGGCACCGGAAAGACCTTGCTTGCCAAGGCTGTGGCCAATCAAACCTCGGCCACTTTCTTGCGTGTTGTCGGCTCTGAGCTCATTCAAAAGTATTTGGGCGATGGACCCAAATTGGTCCGAGAATTGTTCCGCGTAGCCGAAGAGCACTCACCCTCCATCGTCTTCATCGACGAGATTGATGCCGTGGGTACCAAAAGGTAATAATTAGATTCGTAATCAAGGAATATCCTTTCATCTATTCGATTGTTGTACCGCTTTAGAATAGAGGTTAACATCTCAAGCCAAATTGACAATAGGTTGTACTTCTTTATTGTTATCATTTGATAGTTAATTTCATCTACATTAGTTGGTGAAATTTCATGAATGTTTTCTTGACCATCCCATTAAACCCAATGGAAGCTTATTTTCTGCTAATTGCTAACAAGTTCAAGCAAAAATTGGCTTTAAAATAACCATTCTCCATCAGCTAGACACTAGCCACCATTTGTTTGACATTAAGCACAAAAAGTGCAACCAAACAAATGACTATCTGCATACATATTTAATGCAAGGGCTCGAACAAAATTTATTTAGTATTTTATTGTCTGAACCAAGATTTATCAGCCTGAAGAAGTAAGTGCAAAATCAAATATCGTTTAGCACCAAGAAAATAACTTTGTACCATTCTTTCCTCCTTTAACTTGGTCAAATGGAAAATGGTCAAGCCAAAAATTGACAACTCTGAGCGATAGATGGCGCTAGAATTTCAATCAATGACGTCAATTTGCAAACACTTATTGGAATTACCCATTGTTCGTTTATTTTAAGGTACGATTCGAATTCCGGCGGCGAACGTGAGATCCAACGAACCATGTTGGAGCTTCTGAATCAACTGGATGGCTTCGATTCTCGTGGTGATGTGAAGGTGATCATGGCCACCAATCGGATCGAGAGCTTGGATCCGGCTCTGATTCGTCCGGGTCGAATTGATCGCAAGATTGAGTTCCCATTACCCGATGAGAAGACCAAACGACGAATCTTCAACATCCACACCAGCAAGGTAACTACTCAATGAATGAAACAAGCAAACAAAGGAACCCAAGAGTACGTATCTATCAACCTGGATTGTCTTCTGTTGTAGATGACTTTGGCAGATGATGTGAAGGTCGAGGAGTATATCATGGCCAAGGATGACTTGTCTGGAGCCGATATCAAGGCCATCTGCACGGAAGCCGGACTCATGGCGCTCAGGTAAGGATTTGACACCTTTTATATGAGATTGATAGGGGCGAATATGAGCCAACTTTTGTCCTTCAGCCTATTTCTATTCAAATACAGTGTTTTACAATTTTTTTTTAAAACAAAGCAAGGTTTTTGATAACGTGAGTAATGAATCATTATCACTTGAAGGTAGATAACTCTGACTTGCGCCCATCTTTGTTAAGAACTTAGATAAATATATATTAATAGAAAGATGGGACTGATGGTGACGTCTGTCACTGGATAACGGTATCTTTTTATTCGATACGTTGCACATAATTTGTTAATTATATTGCGGTTTTTTTTCGCTTTTGTATGCTATGCCCAGAAAAAGTTTTTTAGATTAAACTTGCAAGGACGATTTTCGCTCTACTTTTTTTAACGCCAGTCATGAATAGGCATAATCCCTTTAAAACAAGAAAGGAAACATTTGCTTAAGCTGTAGTGCTTGCAATACCATGTTTTGTCTTTAAAATGATAACCTTGACGGCGAGTCTGGCTTCAATGAAGAAATGAAGCAACAATCAGGGCCATCTAGCGGGAAAAACAATTTCGGATGTTTCGGCTAGATTTTTTACCCAAATTAATGGTCACACGCTATGATTCAGCAATTCTTAAACACAACAGTATCATACCTGACCTCTGATAGACTTGAAATATGAATTAAAATTCATCTTAAGAATTGACTCGTGGCTTTAAGATATTTATTAGACTTTTTTATTAGAGTTCAACTCTAATATTTGGAGAGTTTGCTCTTGTTTTGCCTCAATCTAGTGACGGATTTTGAAGCTTCCTTAAAACTCCATATCAAATCACAAGACATGGAAGATTTAAAAATAACCTACCGAAATGGAAATTAAGACGGTTTGAGATGATTTGATATTCTCGTCAATTTTAAGTTTATTTTCTCTTTTGTATCTTGATAGGCATTTCGACCATCTATAAAACCATACCTTTATCTTGAACACTTTGTACTTCCATAAAATGGAAGAAAGTTAAACATGGTTAGGAACTCCCAATATTAGTTGTTCGACGACTAATTTATTATTATTATTGTGTTATGGTCAAATCTAAAATTTCTCATTTCTATTTCAGGGAGCGACGTATGAAGGTAACCGATGAGGATTTCAAGAAATCCAAGGAGAACGTGCTCTATCGTAAACAAGAAGGCACACCCGATGGATTGTATCTCTAATTCTTGTGTATCCAATAACCATTTTAATACCCTTTGTCCACGAAATCCAAGTAGAGGCAATTTAAACCTTTCTTGATAATAAAAGTAAAATAGAAGAAAAAAAAACCAGGAGTACACCTTGTAGGACCAAAAGGATAGTCATAAAATGTCTTTATTTGTATTTGTTCCATCACGATATCATAATCTCGGAGGTTAGAACGGTATATATTTCAAAATAGAGTTTTTTTGTTGTTCATTTGCTTGAGTTGCTTTGGCAAAACCGGTGGATTTCAAAGAAGGTGGAAGCTGTATTTTCATGCAGTTCAAATCGGGGGTCAGTTTTCTCGGCTATGTTTGTTGAAGTAGTAATAATTGATAACTGTACTGTAATACTTGGCGTTTCGCAGAGATGGATAATGAATGTGGCTGAAGAGGATTAGTAAGTGACCATTACAAGTAAAAGATGTATGTGTGCATCCAAGTTTTGGGGTCAATCAATCTGTATGGATTCCGTCTTAGAATAAGTGAAACAATCTCGGATGTTCTTTTACATGCTTCTCCAATGCATGTGTCCATCTGCTCGACCTGCAAAAAAGAAGCTAAAATTAGAGGCAACTCATACAAGATAAGTAAATACGGCATTTAGAGAGCCTTTTTGCCATCTAAACGTAAATTCATTATTCTATGAAGATTAACTTCAGAAAAAGATATGGTGTCAATGTTGTTTGTTGAGTGAGGAGAAGACCATAATTCATTAACACATGATTACATTTCCATATTTTAAACTGAAAAATGTTGTAAGACCTAGAAAAACATGTCCAGAATAGAGCACCGGAACATCTTAAAACATGGCGCTTTTCCAAATTTTGACAAAACAATGTGAAAGAACATACCTTTGTGCTCAGTAACAAGTTTGAAAATACCTACACTGATAACTTTTAATCAATATGATTTACTATTTACAATTATTTCGAGAGAAGTATTCTCCAAAAGACCCAAAAATTATAACATATTTTTGCACTTTTGATTTTTAAAATAAAAAAAAGCATATTTTTACATAACTTCCTGCCCCTTAACTTTCACTAGGGCTGTAGGTTTCATGAAAATGCATTTTTTTCATTCATTTTTCTGATTTTTTTCATTTTCACATTTTTCACTTGATTTGCATTTTTTTTGCTTTTTCATCGAATTGTGTTACAGTTTTTGCATTTTTTTCGTGCTGATTCACACCTTTGGCAAATTTTGGGGATTTTGAGCACCATGTAAGAAAACTGCTTAATTTAAAGTAGTAAATTTTCTCCTTAATATTTGCACTTCATACATTGCCAGTTGAGAGCGCGAATTCATTTATTTTCTATACATGTGTTGTTGGTAGTTTCTCTGAATTGTCTCAATCAAAGAGCATGCACATTTCATGAAAATGCATTTTATTTCATTGTTTCCGTTTTTTTTTGCATTTTTTCATTACAGTAGTGTACATTTTATGAGTACACAAAAATGAAAGGCAAGCACACACTTTACCTTGATAAATTTTCAAAGAAAACCCAAGAGCTATAGATATTTTATGTGGCCTTTATGGGGCCTAATTTTTTTGTGATTGAACAAATGTTAAAGTTGGTGGCAGTTACAAAGCTTTTGCCAACTCTCTCCTTCCACAACAACACTATTTTTTTAGAAAAGTTGCATTTTTCAGATTTGATTTAGTCTTGATGCTCCTCAACTGTTCGCACTTTTCTGCATTTTCTTTTCGCATTTTTTTTTAATTTTGACGCCTTATTGGCGTTTTCATTTGCATTTTTTGTGCAACCCCAATTATTACACAGGGAAATGTTTGGGGATTTTTTGTAAATTCAGACCTACAATTTTTTGAGTAAGTTTCAATTACAGATGAATGCAAGGCTCTTTTACATTTTTCAGTTGATGTCCAATTGATATGATTCCGATTCAATCTAAATTTTCTAAATTGATTTTTTTTTTGTAACATATATAGAGATATGGGAACGATTTCACTCAGTTTTAAGCTTCAATTTCTTCCCTGGTTAAACTATTGGTTACATCAAAGAATATAACAGAGGTTCTCCAACAATTATTGACTTGTTTTAGTACGTCAAAAAAAACTTCATCAAACAGAGATGCTATTTTCACACGTTTTTAGTGAAGAACGTTACTCAAGCTAATTTGCTGCCATTGATAAGAAACAACAATTAGTTGCTTATTTGTTGGCAAAGGTGCGCGCGAATGTCGGTTAGGAATTCCTTTTTCAGAAATGGTTCGCTCATTCGTTTCAGAGGAGAAAAAAAGCGGTTAAAACTCATCAAAAAACGAATGTTACTCCCACGTATGACCATTCAGACAAGGGAGATAAGATTTTTAACGGAATAGAAACCCCTCCTTCGTTTGAACGTTTGCAATGGCAGATGAAAGAAAAAAGAAAACAACAAATTATCGCAACCTTATAAGGCAATAAAATGAAACCTTGGAAACTTGACATTAGCATCAAAATTCAATATTGACGTTTGAATTCCCACTTATTTCTATTGTAGTGTCGAACATTGACAGGAAGATTTCGGATACTTGGAACTTTTCCTTCCGGATGATAAATTATTAATGGCCTCTATTTAGCATTCGTTATGAAGTGGCAATCAAATCATCCAACATTGCATGCATGTCAAAATTAGAGTTTTTATTTTTAGACGGAACTAGAAAAATGTTCGTTCCGATTTTCATTATTTTTAGGGAAAGTGATTCTTATGTAGTATAAAATCAAGCGATTTTAGAAGTTGAACTATCTGTGGCACGAGAACAGGGATATCTTGCATTTGATTGCCAGAGTTTAGACAGAAGATGAAGCAATCCATTAATAAATGGACTCTGGAACACACATAAAAAAAATCTCCTATTGCTTTGATTATTGGTTTATCTTAATAAGCCTCTAAATTGAAAGGATATGAACGTACCAATCATGACTGGGGCACAAATGCAGGGTTCCTCATCTTGACGAGGTCGACCAATCTTTAACACGCCCTGAAAAGAAACGAGAAATCAATAGCCAATATAACATGAAATAGAGATTATTGGTCCAATGCTTTGAATGACAAATCATTTGAGGTTTGCACGCACTAGTGCAACGACTTTCAATTGACTGACGAGTCAACGTGGGGCAAAAAGTGCTAAAAGCTACAACTTATTGACAATTGGAAAGAAATACTGTGTTGATTTAAGGGTGTTTGTGGGTTTCCAAATTTCATTAAGCTCTTGAGCCCTCTCGTTGTGATGATTTTTAGAAGTGATGGACTGAAAGCAAACATGCACTTTAAAGGATGAAGTTTGAAAACAAAATTGAAGATCCAAAAGCCTAAAGCCTCTGAAACTTGAATTTCCCGATTTTTATATTTGGGATTTCCAACATCCAACGCATTAGCAATTTAAATTTTTGAGGTTATGAACCCTTTCGATCCGTCACTAATTTAAGTAATAATGTTTAAGGCACATTTTTTTATTTGGGACTAAGAATCAGTTTCTAAACAGGGTAGGAATTAAGAAACCCAACAAAACCAAGCAGTGTTTTTCTACTCCTTTAGCTCGTTTACGCACATTACATTGATTCTGAAAATCCATTATAGCCTCTTTTTTATGCTTCAGAAATGAATTGTAGATTAGCTTCATTGAAAGGTAAGATTTCATCGCATCATACCAGATTCTGAGGACGAGATGTGGTTGAAACCAAAGATATAGATAGAGAAGCAATACTAAATCTGGCTAGCTGAATTTTCAAGAATGGGCTGATTAACTTGTTTCCAATATTTTGCAAATTTAATTGGCTCCCTCACAATTTGGATAGTAAACAAAAAAATACCAAGCATCAGTTTATTAGAACCCAAAAAGAATGGAGCGGTCAATGTCACAGAAAGTCATGAATTACTGTAATTCAGTTAAATGTTTTTCTAGCTAAATGATGATCATTTCCTTTCTATCTATCTCTATGGCCGAAGCAATGTGGAATATCAGGTTTGTTTTATGAGAGTCCCTGATTGTTCAACATGCTTGAATTTAACCTTCATTCCTGAGAATCTATCGATAGGTCAATTTTGTCGTCCACATGACAGTCTTTAGAAACATTTCACGTTAAAATGTCCTTTAACACCGGCTCAAGATCTCAAAATAGATCTTGCAACCGAGCTGAAATCATTGAAATGCGGTTGCATTTTTTCTCATTTCCAATCGATTTTAGCCCTGACTATGAGAGTTTCTTGGAATGACCGTCAATGGATTCAAGGAAAGAACGATGGCCACAATTCCATGCGTGATATTCAGCCCAAAATTATTTGAATTGAAACATTTCCGTCCATGGCTTTCAAGGAAATCGTATAACCATCAACATGGCAGTTTACCAGGATCATTTTAAGACCTCTGGAAGCAATGAGATCATTGGAAATCGGATCGATGACGGTCCTTTTTATCTAATCTAATCGTTCAGCGATAAACCGATACATTTCATCTCCTATGAAGACATCTTACAAAATAGGAACGGATCAGAAATGTCACTTGACCACTTTGATTAATCTTGGGCCAACTCAAGATCGATGAGCTGTCTTTTGAGCACCCGATAAGTTATGATCTTCTTTCCAGAACCAGGATCGTTGGTGAAATAGCGTTTTGAAGATAGCATTTTGGGATGAAACTTGATCATAAGGAAGTCATTTAGACAAGGTTTTTAATAGCCTCATGAGGAGGTTTAATTTGAATGGATGGAAATTGTTCTTCAATGAATGACCGATTCATCAAAGAGAGCTCAATCAAGTGTATCCCGTGAACATGGATCTTTATAAAGGCCATTCATAACTAAAGGGCAAACAGGGTGCAAGCAAATAAATCTAGCATTTTAATGCAAGAAAATATCTAGGTGTCTTATTTGAAAAGTAATCAATCTTTGATTGACTTATTGCGGTCTTGCACAGAAAACCACTAATACTTGACTATTTTTACTATTAACTATTTTTAACGTGTTTTTAACATTTGGCATGTTTTTGTACATTGTTATATGAATTTATGTATATCCTTTCTTTAATACGCCATGTCATGACCAAGAGTCGCAATATACATTGTTACTATCATTTTTAATATTTGAAAGAAAACTGCCCTTAATTCTATTGACCCTGACAAGTCTGGATGCTTAAAAAACTCTTGCAAAAATCCTTCGCGTCTGGTTTTACTAAAATATGCTCAAAAACTTTTGACCCACCCTGCATTCAGTATCCCTTGAAGGTACATGATTTTTTGTCTCCTTTGTCACAGAACCTTTATAAACTTGCACAATCCTCAACAACTACTACAAAAAGTGTTTTTCAATCCATGTAAATAAAATCGTTGACCAAGACAGGACAATTTACTCTATCCTTATTCGCTTTGCGGTCAATTATGTTCAAGTTGAATAGCAGCGTCGATGAAATCAGTGCTGAGGGGGTCTTTGACATTTCCATCGGGCCCAAATGTGTTATTGTTGTTGATGCTGTGGAATGTTGACCATGATTAGTTCACACATAGGTACGTACTACACTGGTTTGTTCGCCAGTGACGAGGCATATTTTAAAGAGCAAGGTAAAATTGCCAGGAATTGAGGCTCCGAATAAAAACAGTGTAACAACAGGCTCAGTACATGATGATCCATTGTTCCGTTAGTCGACAATGGTAAGTAAACAAGCATCCCTCTGACCTGGGCAATTATAAGTAAGCCCTGGACCGACCTGAAATTGGATATTTCGACGGTTGGGGGAAATAAATGGTGTAAAATTGAAATGTATGTAGTCCTGATACTAAATGCAACGTAGATCAAGGTCTGCAGATAAAACGAGTGTGTAGTAGTTAGACTCCTCCAGCCCATCATCTCTTTATTATTACAGCATCCGTGTCAATGATACGCATTATAGAACACACAACTACCTACTAGGTTCTCTTCCGTTTAAACACGCACTCCCTTATAAACCCCGACCAAACAATGTTGACTTCAACGACTGACTTTTTTTGACGAGTAACCTATATTTCTTCAAGTTAACATTTCGGTTACAAACGAAACCATAGTCATTCCAAAATTTCTTCAGTGACAATCCATCATCCTTTAGAGTGGGTCAGGAAAGTAATTTTTGGAGAAGGGAAGATTGTACAAAGGGTGGCTTTGCTATCAAATTTGAAAAAATGCTAGTGAATTTAATTTGACCTTGGATATGTGTCCATTCAAAGATTGAAATATCTTTTTAGCAAAAAAATCGTTATTCGTTCATAAAAAGGTTCGCAAATGCAACTCATCGCACTTATTTATTTAACAAGGCAGAATTAAGGTTTTCAACCCAAGCTTAAAATAGACGCCTATAGATGGCGCGAAAACTGAGGTAGATAAAGAATAAAAGTCTTGGGAGCTTAGCGCCATCTATTGACGATTTTTTGAGCTGGGGTTGAAATCCTTCATTGAGTTACAATGAAATATTTGTTACTAAAACAAAAAGCAAAAAGTGCTCTTCAAATCTTGTTAGATGTATTAAAAAGCTTTTTTGTCCTCCCAAGACTTCATGAACGATTCATTGACCAATTGAAGGGTTTTTTTCAAGCACTGCTGTGTTGTAACAACAAATCAAATCTAGTCATCGTTTGGTCGGGGAAGTTGCGAATTGGCTTCAAAGAGTTTTATGGCGTCAGTCTATTCGTTCATGAAAATGAAATTCAGATTGGCAAAAAAGCTTGTGTGCCGCTGAAAATGTCAAAGCAGGCCCAATGTAACGAACCTCAAGCTCTTTTTAAGCGATTCCATTTCCCAGCTAAGGACCTGGAATCACGAGATCCTCTTTTAACATGTTTGAGGAACCTGATTTTTGTTTTTGCCTCATCCACTCGTTCTCTAGGACAACTAGTAGTCGATGTACATGAGAATGTGAGTAAGTGAGTGTCGTTCGTGTACTAATATGTTTGATGAGAAGCAAAGAGGTTTACTGTGTACCAATGCCATTAAGGCCCTTCTTCTGGTACATACGTACCTCCTTCACTCTCAGCCTCAAAACTTTACTTAACACATTCTCTAATGACGAACGGGCTCTAATTACCAACAGGTATATTGAGCTCTACCTATCCACCACAGACACGTAGACAACCAGGGCCTCTTAAAAGGCTCTTTTCATGATTGGCCTGATTGTTCGAGCAAAGATACACACAAAAAATGCGTCGCGAGAATAAATTAGGAATGATAAAAAAGAGTATGGACTATTTTTCACGGGCAATGCGAGAGAAGCAGATATTGCAGGTGTGCAAAGCCTCTAAGAATTACCTTTTCTTGAATAAGGTATATTTTATACCTTGTTAACATTTTTCCGAACAACTTTTTTTTGGGTAATTAAGGGTATTTTTATATTCTATGATTTCTATGATTCTATGATAGACATTCTATGATTTCGGAGTAATACAAGGTATTGATATCACTTAAGGTTCGAGAACAAATTTGTTTTCTTATGGTACCGAATATGAGGATTACACTCACTATGTAACATTGTTTTGAAACGATGAATGTTAACCTATCCGTCTATCATGAAGTTTGAATCGTCAAAAGAAAAAAAACATATTTAGAATGATTTTTTTCTCCAAAAGAGTTGATTGAAAACTCAAAAAAAATTGTTGTCCAAAGTACAGTCTGTCGGTTCAAGTTCAACTTAGATTTTGAGTGATGTGAATGTCGGTCGATCCCTCACTAGTCAAAACAACAATTTTGTGTCGATCCCTCTTTTGACGCATCTGAAGCAAATAGTAAGCTACAGCTCCCAACCATCATCATCATCATCAGTCTCACCCTCCACAACCATTCAAAACAAATCTGACCATTTTCCGAGCTCGAGGCGAATCATGTATCTCTGGAATCAAGTGTGAGGTCCATCATGTTAATCGTCCAAAGCTACATAACTGCGACCGCTTTTGGACATTTGGCGTAAGCAACCCATCCTCTCTCGCCTGAACGAACTCAAACGACGCACTTTATATGTTTTTCATGACGAATCCAAAACGACCCTATTTTGATGGAGAGGTTTTTTTCTCTTGTTCTTCGTCTCTCTCTCTCCAAAACCATCCATCGCGGTTCCGCATTCGTGACCAACTCATTTGTGCCATGAAAAAATGACTTCCAAAGCCTGAGCAATTTACTTTTTGGACGCAACCTCTACTAGAGAACTATCCGAATTTTTTGGGGGGTAACCCAGAGGATAAGTGTTACATACAGCTGGGTTGTCGGTCCAAGAAACAATGGAATAAATGCGTTGGATGATTGCTAAATTACCCTCTTTTCATGCCTCAACTAGCCATATATGACAAGTGTAGTAAATCATGAGAATGTCACGGTCAATATGAGACGTCCTAAGCCTGCTTTATAATTTACGTTTGAGTTGGCATGTTGAGAGAGTTAAGATTGATGAATTCGAAGTATGCTTTCAAGAGAAAGGAGAAAAAAGTTTGCTTGTATCAAGATTACTTCAACAATTAACGCTTAAGACAGTTCTGTCTTGTTTGGAAAAAAAAATCATCAAAGCTGATTTTAGAAGTATGTTTGAAGCATGATCAAAATATAAGTGCAAACAAATGTTTTGTTAGCATGCTTCAAGTATTGTCAAGTATTTGTTAAATGTTACCGGTAAATAAAATCAAAATCACAACTAGCGATGTCAATGTCAAAATATGGTGAAAGACGATGATTAAAGTATGGTTGTGAGGAATGCTTTTACTTGAGATTGAACAAACTAGTTTGCTTTGAGAAAACTTAGTGCTAAAAATTAACAGTCAAAGAAACTGACCAATGTTGGGATTGCGTACAAAAGTAACATTTTATGACTAAGAGGCAGTAAAACATTGGCACCAGCAACAAATCATTTGCTTATTTCTCCTTTACAAGTATACTTCCAAAGACCTATTGCTTGGGTGCCCTCTCTTGTTTTCAAAATGAACTACTCGCCGTCAGAGTAAGCATTCTTCAGAAGTAGAGCTTCAATCAAAGATAAAAGTGACAATCAGCGCCCTCTTGGGGTAGAAACAGTTATGAGCGCTTCTGTTAAATCTTTGGCCTTAATTTGTGATTACGCAGCGTGGCTTTTTGATTTTTAAAAACAATCATATCATACCTGAGCTCTAAAAGACTCGAAATATGAAGAGAAATCAACAGTAAGGTGGAAGGTGCAATTATGGCAGCAAGTTTAAATTGTTGATAGCTCTGATATCAAGAGACTTTGCCCCTGCTTTGTCTCCATCTAGTGGCAATTTTTGTAAACTTCGGTTAAACTCTTTACTAAACTACAACTTCTGTACTGAGAATAAACTTGAGGAACGCTAAACTGACTTCATTGTGGCGTACTCGAGCTATATGATATATTATAGTCAACATACCACCTAAAATAAGTAACAATAGATCTTACCTGAACCATCTCGCCTCTTTTGAGTTCTCGCTGAATTTCCCAGATCTCCATAGAGGCGTTCATAGCTTTGGGCACGAGTGTTCGGCGCTTTTGCGACACCCTATTGGAACTGCTCTTGGTGGACTTCATATAGCCACCGTTTCTATCAACAGTTTGGGAGATGGGTTTGATGGGTTTCCCGGGTTTACGGTAGGTGGATGAGGGCGTGACTGATGATGATGAGATGCTACTTCGACGAGAATTGTGGGTCGGATCGATGTCCATCAAAGGGCTGCGAACTCGGCCATCAACACTAGAGTACAAAACAACGCCATTTTTAATCGTGCCATAAACACTTTTTTTTTTACTTTAGACTTTTTTTGTAGTATACTAAGGGCGAGAAATTGCACTTTATGTGGAAAATTTTGGTATTTGTTTGACAAATAATCTCAGTCATTTTTGAAACCAGAGGCAAAACGTAAGTAATCTTAAAGCTCGGTAAGGAATTCAAGACACATGAATGGGTTTGTCTCGAAATGGTGTGTGTTAAAACCTTCACTCTTTGCATTTTTGAGACTCTCGTCTACTAATATTGGTAAATTTAACTGAACAGAAGTCATCACGAACTTTTTTTTTACTAATATGAATAGTGAATAGTAGCTCGTAAGTTTAATATTGGGTAGAAAACAGTCAAAGACTCTTTAACGAAAAAATATATTAAAGAAGATGTTATTTATAAACAAAATTATCATTGTTCCTGAAAATGAGTGTCATAATGTCTTGATCCGTTTCCCTTTTAAATGGAGATTCAACGGATCTTCATATCAGATCAAACTTTGGTTAAAATATGCAATGCATTATAAAAGAACCCAATGAAATGGAAATATGAAGTCTTTGAGTGGTGATTTATGTCGAGAAAGTAGATAGACATGTTCAATGCACGAAAGGGTTTTTAAAGGAGCCGCCCCGAAAATGCCCTTTTCCTGAGTTGCCAAAACGAGTTTTTGCTTCTCGCGGATTTTCACCCATTCGTGATGGTGCAAATTCAAAGGTAGCTCATGAAGAGAAGGCCCCCCAAAATGTTGAAATTTAAATTCTCACCTCCCTCAAGTTTGGCATGAGCCGTCTTCCTTCATTCGCTACTGAATGAAGATTTCGTGCTCGTGGGGTATAAGATCAAATGAAGACATTTTCTAATTGGAGACTTCCATCACGCCAACCATTTGGACTCCTGATGCGTCTAGGTGTGTGATTCATCTTGGGGAAGCCAGAACTTTTTCATGGGCCCGACAAGGATTCACCACGCCCTTGTACTTAGCTTGACGAATGGGTGACAACTCAATTGCAGAGTTGTCTAGCCTGGAATGTTGTGTATTCGACGAGTCGTGGTTGGGGGGGGGGGGCTCAAAAGTAATAGAGATTACTACTTGGACAGACAAATGAGTGTTTTCTTAGGATCTCATGGTGAGATTTGGGGAGCGTTCGTCCAAGAGATCAAAAAAAGGTTTTTGAGTGCCATCTTTAACAATTTGTAAATCGACCCAAAACCAAATTCATTTGGTTAGATGAGTCCCGGAATATCATTGAATAAAAATTTGTTGGAGTGACTTCGATCTAAGTTGGCAACACTGACTCTACTTCTATGAAAAGCTGTCAGGTTTGCCATTTTGTAGCGCGTTTATCCACATTGACACGATTCTGCGCCAAACAATAACGAGTTCCTCAGTCTCTTTGGGATAAAAGGAAAAGAAATGTGCCCCTTGCTCTGAATTTTCCGGTGGAAGTTGAGAAACAATTCTTTATTGTACAAAAGAGAGCAATATTTAAGACCACTTTTTGCTTTCCCAATATTGGATTGCTCAACTAACAATGGACTGAAACGACCCGAATACAAAGTATTGAACCAAAAAATTTGATTAGCGCATAATTTCATATGTTTTGTGTTTGAGGATGCATACTTCAAGCATACTTCATCACTCAACTTTCACTCCTTTTGACCTTTGTTATTGCTCTCAAGCTTCTAAAACATCGTTATTTGAATGTTAGCTTCTAAGCAGTAGATGTTAAACCAAATTTTTGGTTGAGTAATGACCTAGAAAGCTTAAAATACGATAGAAGTCTATTCATATTGGAAACATGCTTGTAGTACGCCTTGGCGCACACGAAACATACAAGCTATAATTTTCTTTGTTCCTTTCATAATTTACTTACATAGTTAATTGACAAACGATTCTATATCAAAGAAATGTGATCCAATTAAACTTCATCTATTTTCTCAGTGTCCTTTTTGTTTAGATATAGGAATAACCAAAACCGAAATTTGGGCCAAAAGCGCTTTTGATCCATCACAAGATTACAGGCCTACCAATCTTCAATCGAATCACGTGTGTTTAAGATAATCCAACTAATTATTGAACCAAGGTCACAGAAAACTTGTTCTCGTTGGATGATTTCTGTCATGGCAAGAATCACACGGGCTTTAAAACTCCACACCGCATTCACGAAGTACAATGAAGGTTTCGCTCGAATGATCAAGATTTGGGTGGAGAACCAACGAGATTTGGTCTTGATGTCAGATCAATCTTGGTTATTCAATCCCGATCTCCTCACTCAAATATTTCACTTTTCTTTACGGCTTTTTCCATTGGAGCTATCATCAATCATGATTGGAGAGATAAAAGGCACGAAATTATCACTTCTATTTTGGGTCTTGCTCTTCTTCAAGTTTTTTCCTATTTTTAAGAGTTATTCAAATGATGGAAAATTGCTATAAAATTGGCAAATCTATTGTGAAATGACCTCATCAGATGGCGTCACTAGCTTTTGTGGTCATCTTATCAGGGTGACTGTTTTGTTAGCAATTGGAAATGATTCTCTTCAAATCATTCTAGATCGAAAATTGTTGAGCGAATAGAAGTTATGAAATCAAGATAAATCAAGAATGAAAATCAACTTTGGATGTACAAAGTAAATAGTACAACATCTGTGTAAGTCGTCTTGTCAAATTTGATAAATTTGCAAGGATTCTTCGAGATTTATCCTGTATTCTGTATTGCATAAGAAATGGGCCTCTTGATTAGAAACTTCATCTATTTGACAACGATCCTTATTTGTGGCGTGTCCAATCAAGCCATGAGTATTGGTTGATGTTGGTGTACGTTTTTGGTGACGAACACAGCCTTAATTCTTATCACATCTACAATCAGGTTGAAAAAATGCGGCGACTCGCAAATTGATTACATAACAACTCCCTCATCTGTCTACCAAACAATACACTCATATGTGCTGTACATTTTGAAGCTCGAATTGGTTCGGAAACGCGACGTGAAATAAGTTTGAGTGTGCTATTATTTGAAAAACTTCGGTAGATCGCATTTTTATCGCAAAAAAGAGTTCACAAAGTCTTTGAGATTTGGAATGGTTTTTGGCAGTGCGATATGCATCTTGAGCTTGCATTTTTCGATTGGGAGACCTCGTAAATCAGGTGTGGCAGCATAAATCAAGCATCTCATTTGGGATGAAGACGAACAATGTTTCATTTATGAAGTCATGCATAAAGCGCTGCATAATTCTACAGAGACATCACTTCAAGGTTGAGACAAGTGCCAAGAAATTACTATGACTAATGAGTTTTCTCCTCAATTAAGTTTTAAAGTCATTTTTGAGGAAAATCGTCATGAATGTCAACACAGATTTGTATCTCCAGATATTCCCTGGAATTTAAGTCGAAAATGAGCTCCAATCTTGATAACTCAAAATGAAAATTGCCCAAGAAAAAGTAAGAAACATACCATAGGATTTCATGAAACGTGACATCAAAAAATAGCTTTGTGAATTATTTCAATGAGGCTTTTGTTTCCAGCACTTGAAGCTCGTTTTTTTTTAAATTTCATTTTCGCAAAAACATTCTTTTTTTCATATTTATCATCACTTTTACATACGTTTTAATTTATGCACACATTTTTTGTACCTTAGGTTCAGATCAGTTTTATTTTTTGTTCTGTTTTGTGTATTGTTTTTTCTTCAATTTTGTATTGTAACGTTTTTAACTGTTTGACATGTCATATATAGATACATATATATTTCTTATTGTTTTTCTATTTTACACTTTTGTACCATCTGACATGACTTTTAGTCGCAATAAACAATATGTTTTTTCTTCAAGGTTTTGCTTTTGCCTCGGATTATTACAACTAAGGGAAGATAAGTAGTAATACTTTCATGGGTCATGAAGCGCTTTACCTCGTTTGAATGAGTGGCGTAAGAGGGAGAAGAAAAAATCAAAAGAAAGAAAATTAATTCCAATTTGAACTGGCGAAATGACTTCATGTAAATGAGGGCCAATCTTTATAAGTACCTGAAACGAATCATCGTTACTCATGCATAAACCCTGATGGTTAAAGAACGAGCTCGAGATGATGCACAAATCGTTTCTGACTTTTGTCGGTATTATTCGGAGCGGGTCATTTTTTCACCAACGTCAAAATTCTCCACCTCAAAAATTACCGAACACGCTCGTTCGATACACGATAAAGGATTCTTGACCAATGGACAAAGAAACGACCAAAGCCTTTTCAGACAATAATATACACACACTTGAAAGGCACTTCTAAGGAGACAGTCTCAAAAGTAAAACGCGACGACTGAGGAGCTTGATTGTTGTACCCGTTTGTACTATGGTTAGCTCAATTCACGCTATGACCTAGTTTCGGGTCTAACCTCAAGTGCGTATTGCATCTTGAACAATAAATGACTGGGTGTCGTGTGGTTTGGTTGGTCTTGGAGCAAGGTCATGAGCCTCACGGCCTTAACCTTGGTTCCAGTTCCGTTCACTTCGTCATCATCATCATTAATCACAGGCTTCGTCGTGGGTTAATTGGGTCAACCAGACAATTCATTTCTGTTGTAAGACGGTAAACATTTCCCAATTCCACCCTCTGCCATGGATCACTTTGGTGAACATGTACATTCGTGCCCCAACAGGCCTTCGGCATGAGGTCCAAAGGCCCTTCAGTCTGCCTGCCAATGACGGAATCACGCCATTCCAAAGAGTCACTTTTTCCGTCGTCTGGGCTTTTCCGTGTTCAAGATTTAGGTCAAAATTCCTGAGGTTATTGCCTTGTGGTCTGAATAATAATCTACAATGCAGCAAGTCTTTAATGGAATATTTGAGCATATTTCTGTGAATTAGTCATAAAAGAAAAGCTTTGATAAAAAATTGGCTTGTTGGTGTCAAAATTTCAACGGTTTTTGCAACAGGATAGTTACTCTGCATAGGATGTTACAGGTTTTGACGAAAAATGTGATCATTACAAGATGATGATGATCAATCAATGATTAATTAATTAATTGATGACAGACTAAATATTTCAGGTTTCTTCTCGTATCTTGGGAATCTCCGTCGTATTATTCCTTTTATTATTATTATTATTATTATTATTTTAGAAAGGATAATTCCTGATTGATATCCTAAATCTGGCAACCCTGATAAAATGAGAAGAAAATTCAATTAAACTGGTTTCAGTGTGACGAAACCTTGATGGTGTCTGTGGAAACTGTCCTTCAATTAAGAATTCAAGCAAATGTGTTTTCAATATAACCACTATTTAGTCTGTGTTTTTCTAGACGTTGAATAAACTGAATTGGATCATTTTCGAGATTAACACAGCAATTCCTTTAATTTTCATCTACGTTATTCATATACAAATATGGAAAAACTTGAATCCACGAACAAACCTTAATACTCCCGAAAAGTCAATCAATAATGAATGAAGGCTAATCAAACCTCAATAATAAACGTCAGCGCTTTTCTTTTCACAAAGCGACAAGCTACGTTCAAATTACGTTGCATGCATGCACTTAAACTCAAAAACAACCCAAACCTATCATTATGAAGCCACCTTAAAAAAACCATTCCCACTCACCTCTGAGCCTTTGATTTGTGCACTGCTGACGCGGCCACCGCAGTTCTGCGGGACACCAATTTGGCGCCCACAACAGGTGTCGACTTCCAATCCATTTTCCCTCGGGTCCCCGAATACTCAGAGTCGATAAGATTCGCAGCTCGAGGGCAAGTCCCATGGGAATTGTTCCCCTGTTGGGTGGCACAATCCGGTTCATGAGCCCGACGAACATCGCAGAAGGGATCGGGTCGAAGGGCATAGGGCAAGGCTGAGGATTCATATCTGGACACGGTCAAATGGACCGGAATGGACGAAGATTTCTTGAGACGGGGAGGACTGAAACATGAAGCCGAAGGTGATGGTGTACTCGTAAAACCATTGAGACATTAGGGGGTCTGGCAAGCTTGAACCTCCTTCGATCCTTTTTGGGATGCTACTTTGCTCATCACCTGCCTATGGGTTTTTTATGAAGTGGTTACTTGGGTGTTGAGAGTTTTATGTGCACTTGAGAACTTGGAATTCATGCCATGAGAAAATGAAAATAGCTTATTACGCCATATTTGCTTACCCTGAACAAGGGTCTTGAGTCATAATTTAATGGGCAATATATTTTGTTCTCTGCACCACCCAAGATAAACGAGATTTGAGCAGTATTTATAGATTTGATATTGGTTGAGCTGAGGATATCTAAAACAAATGCAAACACAAAGCTTTACCATAGTCGAGAACAAATGTTGGATTGGATTGATGGAAATTGCACACTTGTTCGTTTCGACGCGACTACTCAGCATAGGCAATTTGAGGGGGACTCCTCAATTCCTGGATGGGTTTTTCTCTTCCATTAAGAAACCAACAATTCACTCTATTCTTTTACGTTTCAACCAAGTAATCAGCAATTATTATCATGTTTCTTTTTGAGAAATGTCCAGTTTTGCTTTTTTGCAGTTGTTTATCATCAAATCCTGTCTATTGCCTTGGAATACTTAAGGCACTCCTTTTTTGAGATTATAAATCAATGAGCTTATTGAAGACAACATTTTTGGATGCATTTTCGTCGGGTCAAAACTAATCTACCACCTTGCCTCATTTGCTCACACTCTAATTTTCAAAAAATTCACAGTTTGAGTTCACAGTCTAGTTAAACTACAAACTGAATTGTTTACAGATCTTGACCGAATGGTTTAAAAAAAACACGTCCATTTTGTTTAAAAAATGAACTTCAACCAAACTTTACTCCATTTTCGAAGATTTTTCTTTTTGGTAGTGATGAGCCAAAAGGGGTGCTTTGGAAAAGTATGCAAAAGGGGCGCACGAAATTTTAAGTAAGTAAGTAATGTATTTTGATACACCAAATTTTGGTGTTAGTTTTGGTTTTTGTTATACCTACCAAAACCAAAACCAGACGAGCACCATAAAAGATGGAGTATAACAACAAAATCGCAAATTTTTTGGTCCAAAAGCCTCTGAAATTTAAATTTTCCAATTTTTTTAAATTTGCGATTGCCAAACATAAAATACATGAGCAAAGAATTGACAAAAATTGGAGGAAGAATTAGTTGCTTCTTTAGGTTAAGATAAAGAACCCTACATTACTTTTGATTTTTTTCGATTCACCAATTATCTTGAATTTGTCTTGTTCCTCTCTCAAGTGTTCTTCTTTTCAGCTGTTATTTTCTGCATAAAAAAGTGCGGCAGGTTTTTGCATGCAGAAGAGTAGATCAAACTTTTTGCTCTTATTTGTTTTGTCTTAAATGATTTGCATTTTTTGTTGAAGTAGGATCAAACAGTTATAGCATCCTTCATGCCTGTTTGAGAATGTTTCTTGTGCTACTTGTCAAATGAGTATGTCATTTATGACAAAACGCATTTTAAAAACAACTCATTGTATTTGGCATAACCTCTACGTCAAACCATACATCATTCTTTGTTTTACATTCTGTGGCTGAAATCTCGTCCATTTTTCAAGCAGTCCCTTTTTCGTCAGTCCCATAAACCCCCGAAACAAAACTTACTCTGGAAGCACGTTGTTTCTCATGGTGGGCGGAGCAGACAAAGCAGGGCTCGACACACCCCTGGATCGCTCCAACTCATCCGCAAAATGGGCGTGTTTCTCGGCCTTGCCACGCCTCCTCGGACCAGGACTCAGTTGGATGGAAGCCAAATCATCACTGAGTCCTTCCAAACTTTGAGTTCTTCGCCCAGAATCCACCAAAGACACAGAATCCTAGAATGGTCCTTCATTAGGATGAGTCTTGAATGGTACAAAGAGAGAGAAAGTTCCACTTACCATTCGTTGTTTCATTGGAACGGATGTGTCGTGGGTGGAAGTGGAAGCAATGCTCAACGAGTGAGTGTCGTCTAAACCAGAAAGACCACTATCTGATTCGTTGGAGGACACATTGGAGGCATTCGAACCAGTCGACAACTTGGCCTCATCTGTAAATGAAAGGAATACACTCAGCACTTCTTCATTGAACAGCCTTGTCTTTAAAACTGAGCGTGTGTTCAATTCCAAAGCCTCATCAGTTCGTACTCTGGTGCAATTTTTTCCCACAAAAGCAGGATTTTCATTGCCTTCACTCTCAAAGAGGTGGAGAGAGACACGGCATTCTCTCTCACACACTCACACAACAATATATAGTAGCCCTAAATGTGTGTTTTCTGTTTTCTAAGCTCTCATTATGTGACGGGGAATCCCGATTTAGAAAAAATGAAGCATGATGCATGGGTATGTGGATACAGTTGATCTAGAGTTTCAAAGCTCGATAATTATTCCATGATCAATCGAGTCTGTTATCATTTGGATCAGGAGAGGAAATGCATCAGAATGAGGGGAAGAGGTATCGTTAATTTCTAGCTCATCTGTATGCACTGAAAATAGCCTTGAACCCAAATGGCAGGGTGTTCAGAGTATTTATTAGGATATTATTAAAGTTCAGATACTATATACTTTAGTACTCTATAGATAGAAGGCCCTCAAAATGGCTAAAACTTGAAGGAAAAAAAAACACAAAAGTTAAAGAGGTTGTGTTAAACATAAACAAGGATTTGCGATAGACACTTTGAGTCATGTTCAAAGATTCCATATAAGGTAAACATAGGGTTAAGAAAAGATCATTGATTGAAAACAGTTGAACACTTTTGTAACAGTCAAGGCACTCTTTCAACATGAGTTTTGGTGACACCAAGATAATAAAACTGAGAACATCAAAATATTCGGAAAATTTTGAGTTCTAATCTCTCAATATCGAGTTTTTTTCTATGACATTACTCAAAGATTCAATATTCCCAAACACGTTCCCTTGTCTTAATTGCAGGAGAATAGTGGAAGATTGATCTTTTTGAGGTTCGCAAACCGATTTAGAATGTATATTTGAGCTCGTGCCGTCTAACGGGGTCAGTGTATTCGTGGTAATGAGAGCTCAGAACCAATCTATCTCGGAATTCAAATCTCGGGGTTTTCAAACCAAAATCCAGTGTTTTTCAAGATAATGAATCCATCTCGTGAATGTCGCTATCCTTCACAATATGTACATAGGTACACATACACACACAGATGTACCGGTGCACGGAATGAATGCCATCATTACATTGAAGTCGATCGTGCCTGATTAGGATTCATGTAATTTTACAGATCCCATCATTTGACATTTTCCACCGTCCCTTGGAATTAGACTGGGATTATGGGACAATTGACGAGATATGATCTTGAACATTATTCTCCCCCTCTTCATCTCTAACTGTCCGTTAGTGGTCTGTATTGCACATTTGCAAATTATTATGCATACCAGGACAATCACCATCAACGTAGACCATATCAAGACAGAGAGGTGCTCTCGATTTTTTTTGGCAATTCTCGAGTACGTTCATTCCTTAGTAATCCTCTCGGTTGAAACTGAGCAATGGCAGCAAAATTCACGGTGAATCATATGATCCTAATCGAGTTTACCATAGTGTCGTTCCTTGTGGATTTTGGATTCGCTTGCCAAGAAGACACGATAAATTTTCAAGAAAAATTAGCCAAGCGCGTCAGCCATTTAACTGACGAATGGCTCTTCATCATGATGATCTTCATCTTTATCATCATCATCCGGGTTGAAGTTTGGTAATGCAATGGATGCATCTCCAAATTTGTCGTCCTTAGTAATTGATCTAGATGTGAACGATGAAAGTTCAGTTCGGCTTAAAAGTCAATGCAAAGACGAGAAACTTGTCGAAACGATTTCCTGGTTTGATCGAAATCAAGGATGGTTATTAGACGTGCGTTAAAAGTCAAAAACCTCTGTTTACTTCTTCTCAAATTAGCACAGAGGAACGTCGTAATTGGGAGTTTTGAAATGAATTGATTTCACGCTCTGATATCTTTAGTTTCCTTCTCCCTCGAAAATCGAGCGGCTTCAAAGCATAATTGGGGCCCAATAAGTGATTTGTAAGCTCTCAATCCCATTCGTCTTGAGATATCCATTACCCAATTTTGTTTAACACACACTCACATACACAAAAGAAACGTGATGGAATTCTAGTTTAAGGGAGGTCTTAAGCTCACAAATCTGAAATCAGGTCTGGCCCACATGACGATACGGTAACTTTGCGGAGCGTGAGATCGAAGAATTGTTTCCGTCTTCATTGTTTTTTGAAGAAGAAAAAATGAATTCAGGTAAGTTGATTTTTTTACATTAAAAAACGCAAAAACTAACGCAAAAGTTACATGCAGAAAGTAAGCTCTAGACTAATCGGTTCTAGTACTTAAGCGGCAGACAGAGACGGCAGTAGTTTAATCCATCCCCGCCAGATGTCATGGGGCCTCATTTTGTTTGGTTAGATTTGGCAAAAGCAAGTGAGCAAGTGTTAAAGTAATTAACAGAGAGGGTCTCTATGAGTTTCATTATGAAGCAATGCATTGCAGAATAACTCGATCGAGCTTTTACTACTACTTCAAAATCTAAATTTTCCTCTTCAAGATTGAAAAATAACAAGCAGATGACAAGAAAGTATCTGAAGCTTTTTGTTTCAGAAATTTCAGTTTTTTTGCGAAATTTTTAAACTTTATTTGCGCTTTTTTGGTTTTTATTTACGCTTGTGGCCTTTTTCTGCACTTTATTATACGATTTTGGGCTGATTTTTGTGCAACTTTTGGTAACCAAAAGCTTCTTTTGATTTGCACTATTTGCCTGTCCCTACTCATAAGTTTTTCTCTGCTTGGACAAAAATGGCTTGACCATGGCAAAATCAAAGGTTGTATTTTCATAATGAAAGTGGAAACTTGATTAAAACTCAATACAAAGCAGGACAGAAAGCAATGGAAATGCACGAAACGATAATATTGAATCCGATCACATCTTAAGTTTTTACGTAAGACTTTACGGAAGACTTGCCAATCTTGAAATATCATCTAGTTTTTGTTTGGTTTCGTTTTCTGTGAGTTTTACCCAAAACGAAATTTCTGCCAAAAAAGCTTTCGATCCATCACGTAAAACCTAAAAGTGGGTGAATCTAGGCATTGTTCACATTCCGACAACGTGACAACCAAATGCTTCACCCACCCTCATCTTAATCAAACCTTCCATCGATGACAGAACCAATCTCAGTCACAAAATATTAGCAAATCACTCACTTCCACATCAAAAGAAACTATGTCAGACAGTATGAAATACCGTTGCCATCTTCGTCTTCCCCCAACTGAAGCCACCCAATAACAAAATGACATCACTGTTCCGGATATGATCCAAGCATGACACCTCTGAACAAACATCCCACCATTATTTACTTTCCCCTTTACTCTTACCTCGTTTTCCAGGATTATCCATGATTTCTGTGTGTTCCACTGTTCCACCAAATCAGTCGTTTTTGACTTCCAGCCACGACTTTCTTCTTCTTCTTCCAGCCCTTTTCAGATGGTTCACTATCCTTGGTGGCTGTTGAACCAGGCACACTCACTCTCACACCCACGGGAAAAAGGCCTTCTTCTCGTTCGAATGACGTCTTTCTGTTCTGTTCAGAGCGGATGTGTCCACAAGACTGAAAAGGAGAAGTGAGGAAACAGGCCTCTTTCCGAGAGGCCCTATGCCAGAGGCCGGCCCGCGATGCGCCGGCCGGCAAACGACGTTGGGGCCTCTTTTCAGTTTTAGCCGGGCCTACGTGCTCTCACGAAGGAAATGTGTTTCGAGTGTATGTATGAATGTGTGTGTATTGTTAGCGTTTGGCAACATGGCTTAGGCACGTTCTGTCAATATGGTTGCGCAATGCCAATTATGAGTCGAGAGGAATGGAACTCTTAGTGAAGAGGGAAAATCTGTCATGCTTAAGCCTCCTGTTGGTGTTGTTTGATAATTGAGACATGACTTGGGTTGTTTTGGTTAATGTTGGGCAAGTAGTTATTGAAGGTGAGAGAATTTTTTTTAACTTGGAATTCATAGGCTAGTGGTGTCTAGAAATATGAGTGTCAAAGGAAAAAGGATTTGTACTCTAGCAACTTGAAATAATTAGGAATAGTTGGAAGAAATTTTCCAAAATAAGCAAAATTTCCGCTCGTCTTTTTATTTCAGTTATTTTTCACTGTATTGGTTATGGACTTCACATTTGAAAGATCCTATTTAGAAATGAAGAGTGTCTCTTATGAACAGTCGGGGATTCTATAAGTGTTCTTTTAGTGCAACCAATTAAATAGAAAAAATGTGCTACCTTTGAGTTTTATTACACAAAATTTCTGTTCTTACGTGTCCAAACACTGAAAAGTTCGAAAATAGGTCAAACTTTTGTGTCATGGTACAGTTTTGGGAGCTGTATTATTAGAGTGAACTCCCAGTCAGGTGTTCGCTAAAGGACCGTATACCGGGTGTTTCATCAGAAACGGAAAATACCATATCCGTAACTCTGAAATGTGAGATCGCACAAAAAATGAAAAAAAAAGCCAAAAAATGATGCGGTACACAACAATGCTTGAGATTCATGTCTTGTTATCATTCCCTTTTTGTCACCATATTTTCGATTTTCGACAAGACAGGGGAAAAAGGTCAGAGTTGCAAACGCTCTGTTTATAAAAATGAACGTCACGGAAGAATTCGTTAATATTGAATATATCTTTCTTAATATTGAACTCGGTGGAAATTACTTTTAATCTCTTTAAACAACTTCTGACAATGATACTTATATTTCTAATATGTAACTTATGTTTACTTATAATTATACTAGCTGTACCGTTTCTTTTGAAACACCCGGTATGCTTTGAATTTGAAAATTCAATGAACAAGTGTATATCAGGATGAATTAAAAAAACACACATGGGACTTTTCATTGTTATAAAATGTGAGAATAATTTAAAAAAATGCGTTTTCGAATTCTGATTGAGCTTATGATAACTTAGTATTTTCTTAGTTACCAAGGGTTGAGTCACTCCTGGAAATTGAGAATTTGTCCGAAAATGAACCAATGAAATCAGAATGACAAGGATAGTGATAAAATTGCGATTTCAAATAAGAAAAACAAAAAAGGCATGCTCTTACCTGCGAACTGAGCAGAAAGTGTTCGAAACAGAAGGATTACAAACAGAGTCGCCTATTTTTAGCGAATCAAGTTGTACCGCAAAACTGGATTCATTTGCTAATTGTAATATTTTTTTCACTCATCCTTATCATCATTTAAAGGAAGCCAGAGTGGCCACGCGTACTAGCGCGTTCTTAAAAGTGCCGAGTGTAAGTGCTTCCCCAGAC
The DNA here is from genome assembly GCA_010645155.1 of Tigriopus japonicus. Lineage (NCBI taxonomy): Eukaryota > Metazoa > Arthropoda > Copepoda > Harpacticoida > Harpacticidae > Tigriopus > Tigriopus japonicus. The sequence continues at coordinate 14,077,540 of CM021317.1, forward strand.
GGCGTAGGTTCGAGTCCTGTTGGGGATCGAATCGAAGCTGTCGGGAGAAATCCTTCAATTTACATGGAATCGCATTCCTTGTAGCGGTAGTAAAAAATCCGCAAAAAAAAAAAATTCCCTTTCACCGTCTCTAGGACATTCTTTTATGGGGGATGCATTCTATTTATGAGCCAATGTCACAGATGTTTGACAGAAAAAGAAACGAGACAAAAAACTTGATCAAAAAGTACGAGACTTAAGGAGCCTTTTTGGATTGAATGCTCTGACATTTCGAAACTTATCTGACCCATGACGACAACAATTGGTAGACGAGGATAACACGTTTCACGTCTCTATCAAAAATATTAGATAAAAGTTCAAGATTACTGATCGGTAGGGCTGGGCATGATAGTTTTAAGATTCAAAATATCTATCCCTCTCGATTTTTCAAGCTGGAAATAATTTTTTGGGAAAATTTGAGTGAAATAAATGATTGGCCAATCCACAACAGGGCTTAACCCAAAAGAATCAAATTTGCGTTTGCAAGGGCATTTGTACTAAAGCTAAGCATTATAAACCATAACTAATGTCATATACGCCAAAAAACCTGCACCATCTACTGAGGCAAATTGAAATTCAATTGGTTAATCAGTTTGGTGTCTAGCGTTGCGACAAAACCGACCTTTATATCAAACATAACAAAAACAAACCGGATAAATTGGTCCACACAGACGAAATTACCAAAAAATGGCGTTGTCAAAAAATAATTTTTGAATATCCGGCTTACCTTTCAAATATTTTGGCCTTTTGGGAATAAGATATATTTAATATTTTGCAACTTTTTAGCACACATTTTTCCGGGCCCAACTGATCAAGCTTCTTCCATACACTTAAGAAACTTTTTTTCGATTAATGCTGCTGCAAGCTACACTTAAGGTGCCGATTTTTAGGAGGTGAACACGATAAAGAAGTTAACTTTTTTGTACAAAATAGTTGAAAAATGTCTACGGAAATCCAACGATTTCTCACACAACCTTGTCTTATCTACAGCTAGTTGCCGTTCAAAACACAACAGTATGTCATATCTGGAGATGTCTGTGGTTTTCCAATTAAAGGTCCACCCGCACGAGCTGTTGACTAAACAAACTGCCGTTTCACTTGCCGTTACCATAAGTATTTTGGAATGTGTGAAAACCCCTAACTTCAATTAAAGCGTTCTTTTGTTGGCATTTTTCTCATTCCCAAAGATTCACTTCAATCGCATTTATTCAGATATCATCACCTCCTCGTTGTTCAATCTCATACAAAAGGCACAAATGGTGCATGCAGTATCTCATCTCAAAAACACATTTTTTACGCCATGAAGCGGGCCCACAAATAATAAATGAAACAATACAGCCACCAAATAGGTGAGCGTGATAATCCCCACAGTGTACACGAGGAATGTGAGTCCGTCAAAATGGAGAGGATTCTCCAAATTCTGATATACTGTCATCATAATCTAAACATGAAACGAATCAACGCTTTTTTAAAACCTAGATCAAGCTCACTTCCGCTTTCGGTCAAAACTCACCACCGGAAGTAAGAGATACACGGAGTAAGTCAGTTTCCCCAAGGGAATCAGGATGGAACAATTCCATTGGATTCGACTCAAGAATGAAGTGGCAAACGTCATCCAAGCCAAGGCCAAAGCCCAGATTGGTCGACAAAACGACCAATACAGATGGTACACATCCTCATTGTAATTGGAGCGCCAAAGGCCAAAGATAAGGCTGAGAATGGTTGTGAAGGATAAGAACCAACCTCCGATCCAGAACAGCCAAGAAAAGCCACCTTTGGTTAATAGTCTGAAATGCCAAGGAAAGTGTTGCCAAACATTAGCACAGGGGTAGGCAACCGTTGGGCCGCGGCCCACATGTGGGCCCACAAAGGATGGACTTTGGTGGGCCCAGGAGCTATGGGGAAAGTCCTAAATTGTTGGTCCGCGAGACATCCATAGTACTGTACTCATGGGTACAAAGCTCTTTGATCGTTAATTTGGGGCCCCTGAACCTACCAAAGTCTGTACGGTGGGCCTCTGACACCATTTAATCAAACTTGGTGGGCCTTGACAGAAAAGTGGTTGCCGACCCCTGCCTTAGAAGGACCTTGTAATTTAGTTTTCGATGTACTTAAAAGCTCATTTTTTTCTTTTTAGGGCGGTGAATTCAAAAATGGTTTTCAATTTAAGAAAAAAGAGGGTATTGGGGAAAAGAAATGGATTTTTTTTCATTACCGTTACTAGGAAAGAAATCTCTGTAAATAAGGTTAAGCACTAACGTTGCTACAAACAATTAATATTTATTTTTGGTTTCTTAGTTGACCACTTAAAATTGAAAACGGTGAAATAAAGCCGCTTCTAGAATATGGGTAGTGGAAAGCAGTTCAAAATCTGTAATTTTGACAATTAGTGTTCTTTTAGGTTAGATTATTTGTCTAATGTTTATCTAAAATATGATTAAAAAATCAATGTCCAAGGCGAAAAAGGTAAAATATGATAAAAAATGGAGATTGTTAAAATTTTGATCCCTTCCAAACTATTTTGGTTCGTTTTGGTAAGTAGTTTCATCATGAAGTCTCAAGTTTGGGAAAAGAAAAGGACAGTGAGAGACTTTGAGATGTGACTTGTGACTTGGGGTCAATTAGTTTCATATTTTCGTCAAAATTATCTGGCAAAACTACTTGAAAGCTGCAATTGTAAATTGTTCTTGTTGCCAAAACATTGCAAATATAGGACCGAAACGTGGCAATATTCTGCCAAAAAAAGTTCTTGAACTTATTTCCGCCACTCTTACAACAAAAGAGGCTTTTGAAAGTTGATTCCTTTTGTTTATATTCAGCGCAATTACTTAAAGTTTCGTTTAATGATTCCTTTTGGTTCATAATTAGTTAATCAAGTCACGATAAGAAAAAAACAAGGAAAAGTACCGCAATTGATTTGGCTTTTGACGCAATCGATCCTTCAAACAAAAGAAGAGATACCCAATGAACATGCCCACCAGAGCTGCTTGGATCCTGGACCATGGAACATCGTACCAAACATTGAATATCGCACCAAACACCCTACCAAAAAAGGAGACCAAACGATCTTATTCTTTGAGCTGGGATCACAATTGGATTGTTAATGAGTCATAGTGTTACTCGGGATTTTCTGGAGAGGGAATGATCGAGTGGGGATCTAATTGGGCAATGGAATAAGCCGAGTATCCAATGCTGATCACCAAGCCAGAACCAATTTGGATCATACTAAAAAAGAGCATGGACGCAAATAAAAAGAGTCCCATTCAGAAGAGTACTGTCAAAAGCCTTTACCTCAGAATAGGAATTGTGTCCAAGAACCAGAGAAATAGGGGCACAAGGATCACGATTTGAGCATACAAAGCTACAAACCAACTCCATTCCACACAAGCCTCTTCGATGGGCCAAAGATTTTGCAGGAACGTCAAATCTCTCCACCAGAAATGATCACAATTCTCGTCATTCTGAGGCCAAAAAGGGCCGCCATTTCCGAAATATCGGCTCAATGGACTGATTATAAGAATCAAGGCCAAATATCCCGGAACAATCCTGTAGACAAAACAATTTCAAACATAAATATCAAAAACAAGCTTTTTGCTAAAGGGTTATTAAAGCTTCTAAGGCATGGGAAATATCACAAATGAAAGGGCATAATTGGCTAGTTTCATGACACATCTCGAAACCTTTTGCTTTTAGCCTGATTCAATAGGTACGAAAATTTAATACAGAGAGGTTAAGCCTTTAAACAGATAACTTTTAAGTGGCATATTTTCATTTCCGTTGTCTTTTTATGTGCTGGGCTTAGGTTTCAGAAATTATAATTTTCTAGAAACAGGGACTTTGTCAAAATGTGTTTTCAAGCAATTTTTATAGAAACATTTTAGAAATGGTGGTTTTGGATCACCGACAAATGTTTAAAATCAGATCTATATGTCATACAGTACATGAACATTTTGAAGTCTGAATTCAAATGTATCACTTGTTTGATTTTTTGAATCTTAGATAAAACTAGATTGGAAAACACCTTACGTCAAGAATCTCCTGATGTAAAAATGTATCCATGTGATCCAAGAATTTTGTTGAGCCAAGCATTTCAAGCGCGTTTGGTGTACATATGTGAACAAGAAGCCTCTAAAATTGATGAGAAAGTTAGTTCAACTGACCAATCAAGATTAAATTGTCAAAATGACATTACGAAATAAACAAAAAGGAATCCACCGCAAAGAGAGAACCAGGAAGGATTTGGAAAATGAACGAAGTAGAGATGTCCAACACTTCTTTGGGGTTCAACACAAACGGATACATATAAAGCATGCTTTGACCAAAAGCCAGCCAAATCGCACTGACAAATCTTAGTCCATGAAACCAGTTGATCCAATCGGAATTGGCGCTAGTGTCGAAAAGCGTCTTCCAATTCCGCGCAATTGAAAAACAAATCACGAAACCTCTCACGGATCGGTTGGCCTAAAATGAAAGACTAAAGTTTTGATCTAAACAACCAATTTAGTTTCAAAGAACTATTACTAAAGTGTCGGAAGCCATCAGGCAATTGGGCGGGGAACATTGGGCACCAACTGGATTGATCTCTGGAGTCCCATGGGAGTAGATAAGGTCCAATTCTTGCCTGGTCAGACAATGTGGTTCAGTCCATCTCTGTCGGTCTGAAAAAGTCATTTGAGGCTTATTGTTTGACCTTGGATTGTAAACGATTTTGTTTTCTTAAGTACCTGGTGATCGGGCGTCGACTTGATCCATTCCAGTGACATCTAAGACCTGATCCTTTAAGTATTTCCTGTTTTGTAAGTACTCTTTCATCCTTTGCTTCCGCATTTTCATTTTCTTCACGTGTTTCCTCATTTTTCCCTTCGCATGAATTTCGCGTAAAACATCTTCTTCATCGGAATTATCCCCGCTAGAAGAACCGTATTGACAAAATTAAGACCTTGAAGTGAATAGATCCGACTTAAAAAGTATTTGTTGACGTGATTCAAAGTCCCTTCATAACATTAAGGATTGACGTAAGGCTCTAAAAAGGCCACTATGAGTTTCAAGTTTTTTTTCATGTAATTGAATTACCTTCTTCGTTGCCATGAAAGGTTGTCATTCTCTAAGGTTAACTCTATTTCATGCAGCATCTCATATGCTTTTTTCTTGTTAATTACACAAACACAAACAATCTTTGTTTCAAATTGATTTTCACATCGTTTCAATGTAATCCATAAACAAGTGTCAATAACAGTTAATCAAATTTTTCTTTGTTCCATGTTTCAGCTTCATTTTTGTAACCTATCATGCCTTTCCAAGAGTCAATCTTAAAAGTGAAATTAGATAGGTTTGACAGTATGAAATGTAGAAAAAAACGTTATTTTGATTGTTATCGTGACACTGACAACATAGGAATCAGACGCACCTGGACTCCTCTTTCATTAGAGAGATTGGGTTTTCCGAAACAATCGAGTAGAACATCATAGGATCTGCTCCAGGAGCGGGTCTGTTTAAAGCTTGATTATTGAGCTCTTGGAATTCCTCATCTTCATCAGCATTTTCATGAAGGTCAAGCTTGATTGCTGGAGCTTCTTCGGCACTTTGGGTGTGTTCTGTTTTAAGCTCTTCCATGGAAGTTTGAACACCTCTTTCAATAAGAGCTTTGGTGTCTAGCAATGACTCAGAGGTGTCATCACTTATTTCATTTTGATTGGGAGTGAAATCATACCGGCGATCCCAAGCCATTGAGTCTGAAGTTAGAAGATTATTCACATTGACAAGTATTTTCTTTTAATGTCAACAAGGCCGATAGGGGGCACTACTAATAACTGGCTCCTGGATCTTGTGAACATATTTTTGAGGCTTATGTGCTATTCTACTATTGACTACTTTCCCCAATGATCCCACTAATTAAAAGTTCCCTTGATCTAAATTCCGTTTCCTACTTAGTTATGGACCCTTAGGCAAAAGGGTAAGCCAGAGAAATGGATAAGCCGCAAAAATTCAACTTATTTCCTAATTCAAGTATCCTTTGACCATATTGTGAATTTGAAGTCATTTTCGCCAGCTGTCATTTTTGTCAATTTATCTTACATCATCCATTGAACTTACTTTTTTTGTTTTGGATTGGTGGTTTTATAATACTCAAAAAACAAAGAATGTTGTGAACGTTAGACAACTTAATTGTGCGAAAAGTTTCAAAATTTGGTGATGTGAACTTGGAAACGTCATTTTGATCAATTACTGATTTTAAACCAAGCTTAAAATAGACGCCTATAGATGGCACTGAAGGCATGGACAAGCAAAGAGAAAAAGTCTTATGAGTAGGGGCGGGCAAAAAGTGTAAAAATAGTTTTGATAACATGAACCCATTTATTTGCCTTTTTGTTCTTTTCGCCTTTATTTGCACGATTTTTTTATGAATTCGGCCTAAAATGACCAGATTGTTGAGAGTTTGCTATTTCTTCTTTGAAAATGTTTACTTTTGGAAGATTGTTCTTCAAATTTGAAAACTAAATCTGATTTTATGGCTCCCAGTGTAGGCTAGCATAATATTGATTACTACTACTTCAATTTCTAAACTTTGCTCTTCAAGATTGAAAAATGACAAGCAGATGACAAGAAAGTATCTGAAGCTTTTTGTTTCAATTTGCGCTTTTGACCTATTTCTGCATTTTATTTTACGATTTTGGGCTGAGTTTTGTGCAACTTTTGGTAACCAAAAGCTTCTTTTGATTTGCACTTTTTGCCCGTCCGTACTTATGAGCCTTGCGCATAGTACTAGCCCCCTCTTCCACACACCATCTGTTGGCGAATTTCTTAAGCTTGGGTTGAAAGCCTTCATTTGGGCAAGATGACTCGAAGCTTACCACTGGTCCAAGATTCGTTGGAATCGGGGTCGGGAATGATGTCCACTTGAGGTGGAAGCTCATTTGTTATTTCAAAACTGGTTCGTGGGTCATCAACAATAATGTTAACGTCATCGTCTTGGAAATGATTTTCGGTGGGATCGTCTTCGTTTTCAAGACGCGAGAAAGTTGGCGAAGTTGGCAAGTGATCCAAGATTGATCCAATGATAACCAAAGCCAGCACAAGAGTCAGAAGCAAACTGAAACAATTCCAGGGATGCACTTCAGAGCTCATTTGTGGGAGTGTGGCTTAATTTTTGAACTTTCCTTTTCGAATGTTGAACTAGCTTGTATGAAAACATCTCTTTTAGTAGGTTTTAAAAAACACTCTGAGCAAATTGCTCGATCAATAAATCTTTTTGTTACCTCAAACATCCAATAGAAGCACGCAAACTTTTTGGGCTTCACATTCTGTTGGCTGCTTTTCATGCATTTATTTGATTTCTTGTTTTTTTGTTAAAAGCTTACACATTCAGCCTCGTTTTAGAAATTTGAATCGTTTTAATGACTTTCACGTCGGTTGTAACTTTTGAAAAGCTGTTTTTTTTAAATTGATAACGGTTTTTTGATATAAAAATATTGGCTCATGTGTGACAATGAAGCAAACTATTCATGGACATTTTACAAAAATCTCCTTGAATTCAAAAATTATAGTTGTGGCTAACAAGTTTGCTTTGATAACATCTTTATTGACAAAATAATAGTACAACACCTTATGAATAGCACTTTTTTCAATAATCACAATCGTGCTATCCTCGTCTTTTGAAACTCAGGAAATATGTTGAAGGAGAATAAAGTTCTCCACAAAGATTTTTTCTAAAAAAAAATCAGGGTTGCTGCAATTTGCCAATTCTTAGAAGGCGTAACACCAGAAAAATATTGTAGGTAGTGATGGACCGAACGCATTATTGACGAAAAATTCGGTGTCGCTTTTTGTTTTGTTTACCAAAACTAAAGCAGAAACACATTTAAAAAAATGCAGCTTGACAGTCAAATCGAAAAAATGGGCCAAAAGCCCTTAAACTTTATATTTTATTTTTTTTTTAAGTTTGGAGTTACCTAACTTCAACCACATGAACAATATCAATTTTAGAATGAATTATGCATGTTTGCATTCTGGTCAGGTGCTTTCGGTTTCGGTTTCGGTAAAAGGCATTCTTTGTCCATCACTAATGGTTAGTCTTTGGGTTAAAATGTCGAGGATTAAATTTGTGGCTCAAAAAATCGCCAAAAAATGAGTCTTACATTGCCAAAATGTTTCTTAAATCGAATACAAAGGTTGGCCTTTTTATCAAACGGAGTTCGAAATCAACAAGTTCGAATTCAGGGCTCGATCCTAAAACAGCAGAAAGAGTTTGCCAAACCATTGGAACATCTTCATTTGAACACGCTTTTGGAAGACATAATCCAATTGAAAAGTTTTCCACCTTCTCCTGCAAAGAATAGAACAGTTTGGTTTGAGTACATGAGAATTTGCCGCAATGAATCAAGAGTTTGGTTTACTTGAAATTCAAGAGAGAAATCCAAGATAGAGTAAGAATAATTCAGTCTAGCAGCCATTGATTGACACTCGGAGAAGTCGCCAAACCATCGCGTGTTTCCATTCTCAATTCCAGGTCCAATCTTGCCCCAACTGTCTATAACTAAAACGAATTGTGGAATGAGTTTTCAAATCGTCCTTGAAGGAGTTTATTTGTAACTTCAAATGTTCACCACTAGATGGATTCAGGCATAAAATCAGGTAAAATACATTGTTGTTGGCATTAATTGCTTGAAATTCAAGTGCAATTTGAAAGTGGTTGTAATTTATTATAGTTCAAAATATATTAATTGTGAAGTCATTGACGCCAATCCGGTTTTTTCAAACAAATGGTCAGTTGTCCAACATCCAGTAAATAAGTCTGGATGATCTAGTAACTAGCTAGATTCAAGTTATTGCCTGATTGACCCTTGTATGATCTTCTGACTGAACATATGACATGGCGTTGTTTATGACTAGAGCCCTGGTTTGCACTTGAAAAATTGATCAATTAATTTTTCATTTTTTGGCAAATTTGGCAAAATTCATTAGTTTTGTTTTTTGGGAAAATGTTCAATTTTTTTCATATTTTAATTGAAAAACTACTTTTTCCCTAATGTTTGGATGGAAATTTGCCAAGACTAAATTTTGTGGGTGTTTATGGGATTTTTAACTGCTCCAACAAATGAAGAAATCAACTCTTTCCACATTTCCTACGGATTGAATTGAAATTCTACTTACATGCTATGACGGATTTTTTTTGCTAAGCAAACTATTTTTCTTTTTAAAAAAAGAGGTTTGTCGCATCCTCTGCCTGTTCACAATCTAAGATCGAAAACAACAAGTTGGTGGTTGTAACCCACATCAATGCTTTACCAGAAGTTCTTTTGACAAAAAACAAACAATGATTGAGAAAAAAGTTAACCTCTTGAAAACAATTTTCACTCAAAACCACAAGCTACCCTTTTGATAACTCTGATGAAATTTTTCAAACATTGCTACCATCCCTGAAATAACTAGTCAGTCGAATTGGCAAAAGGAATGGCGATTTTTCTCCCAATAAATCAGGACCCTAAAACAATTGCACACTGATATATTTTCAAAACAATGAAAAAAAAAGTTTTACCTGTATTTGAAAAAATTTCAAAAAGTTAATCCCTTGACTCAATCTCTGCCCATTCTTTCAACACTATATGGTCTATACTATAGTCTCTATTGACAAAGTAAACCATAGATAAATAAAATAGAGATATCTCAATTTTGACGTCGACAAAACCGCCCTCTATGAGGGATTACCTAACAACATTGGTAAAAATGATGGTTTCATAAGGAATGTCATAGAGTGCGCCACCGTGTTTGTAACGCAAATATCCTTTTTGAAGTTCAATTCTCAGAGTCAATTCAGAAAATACAGCCTACGTCATCTAGAGGTCACGGATCTCCGCACTGTCACGGCGGTCTGCCTGCTTAGCTAGAATTGAGAAGTCTGGGGGTAGTTTGTGAAGTAAACCCTTCAACAATGAAGTTTCTGTGCTGGCTAGAGAAAACACTGCATTGTGAGTCTACTGTAATGTATTTTCCAGTTACTAAATCCAGTAAACGAAAAGCGTACCTTCATTTAAGGCCAATTTATGTACCACGATTTATTCCAAGGCTGCGTGAGTTTATTTATCCTAAAGCAATATTTCATTACTTAAACTAACTTAACCTAACCTAACCAAATGTTAACTTCAACTTCAGGTAATGGTGACGATGTGAGGTCCGGTCAAAAGAACAACAAAGCAGCGTTGTCAGCTATTTCAAAATCAGTAGTTTCAAGTTAAAAAATGGCCAATGTCAACTTACGGAAAAGGCATACCTTACATTTTAAATATGTTCCACTTTCAAAACAGAAAGAAAAACGTCTTAAATTATTGTCTAAAGGAAAATTCTCATTGTTCAAACAACTGTTTTGATCTGAAATTCATTCTTGCAAGTAAAGTATTCCATGAAGAACATCTGATTGGCTTTAAATCATTACTACTTTGGTTTTCAAATTTGTTTGCTGAAATGCCAAAGCATGACAGTAACAATTTGTTTCCATCTAGCCGAGTCTGACCTTCTTTTGGATATATTTTGGCATAATTGGTTCGGAAAGTTCTGGTAACACTGGTTCGCTATTTCGACCGGACCTCACATCGTCACCATTACCCAACTTCATTTACTCCTTTGAAAAATGCATTATATTTATCTGAGTCACGCAACATATCGAAATCTCACATGTCATTTTTAACTCAGTCATCTGATGGTAAACAACGCCATCTAGTGACACTTTGGAGCGCGGAAACAAGATTGACTTAGCTTGATTGGAACCAAGTCCGCTTGCTTGTTCTGCCTGTTTTTCTTTTTCTACTTCAGAATTGTGACGTTAGGGGTCCCAGTGGGCTTGAGATTCTCCCTCACTGTACCTAAGTGGGGTCCAGCCATCTTTGCAACTTATTTGTAAGTATTCTCTGATTTCTGAGGATTCTACCCTTGAAGTGGCTCCATCTATAGGTGCACATTCAATGAGGCAAATGATTTCCTGAATAGAAAACAACACGATGATTATCGTGATACATTACATCGGAATGATTTTGGGTTAGCTAAGTTGATGTCATTTTCTTTACAAAACGAGGGCCAAATCCCGCGAAGATGGTGTTTTTTTGGCTTTATTTTTGGAACTTGTGTTTTAAACATTCAAACATTTTGAAGAATCTTATACTCTGAAACTTCTTTTTTACAAAATACTTTCGATTTGGCTCATTGAATGAAGCAACACACCTTAATTACTCATAAATATCATCATAACTGTTAATATAATTTTTGAATAGAAAGCACAGAAGGAAGAATTGGCATTTTTGTGTCTTCTTATGACAAACGTCTAGCTTATCCTTTCCCCATCAATGACTAGACCAATGTACCTTTTAGATATTCCGATTGGCCTGATATGGTTCCATTCCAAAGTTGTTCCAATCCAGTTTGGCAGTGCGAATTTCCACCACTTCCATTATGCGCACTAACCCAATCCGATGAACTCAGATGAGCCAATCCAATGAGAACTGGAATCGACTCCATTTTCGGAAGCTAATCTAATTTCAACTGAGACTATTATCTGTTTTAGTAAAATCCATTCTCATGTATGTCATCATCATCAAGGGCCGAAAATGTGGAAGCATTTTGTGGTCACAGTTCTGATAAGGAACTCATGTTTATTACTGAGAATCACATATAAAAACCGACGTATGACATCAAATCACTTTTTCTCCTTCTTCTCATCCTCATCGTCTTCTTCCTCTTCTTCATCATCATGATCGTCATCCTCCTCATCGTCGTCGTAATCATAATCATCCTCATCATCATCGTTGTCATCTCCTCCATATTGACCATATCCTCCACTTCCAGAAGCCTCGCCATATCCACCATAATATCCATAACCTTAAAAGATCATGTATGTATTTTTTTTTATTATGTAAGAACTCCACACTGAACCAATGAAAGACCAGAATATTTAATATAGATTAAGACTAATGAAACCGAAAGCAGATACTAGTCTGGGAGATTGATAAGGGACTTCTGAAAAAATCCTCTTTTGAGGAAATATCTTGTATTTGCTCTCTTGTTACTTGGCTTGGCATTAAACATTTTCGGATTCGGTTTGCATTGAGGATTTTAGATATAATATTCGTTTCAGATTGACAAGATTGCATCTGTTGATCCAGATCATGCACATATGATTAAAGCCTAGGGTTGAATTTTTTTTCATTTTCATAAAATCTGAATATCTGAAGCAAGCTTACTCTGTGTTAAAATAGATTAATTTTATCGATATTGTTTTGTCACGATGGCGAGAGTGGTTTTGCATATTAGAAAAGGCAAGTAAAAATTAAAACAGACAATTTCTAGCTCTTGCGCTTAAATATCAGAATTTAAGGTGTATTAGTTTTGTAAGCTAGAGAATCGTAAAAACCTAATTTTCAAAAATGAGCCAGATTTTGAAGAGGCAAGCTACAAAGACCTTTCTTAAGTGGCAAGTTAATGAGAAACTAACAAGTATCATGCAAATAAAAAGCAATCGTTAATGGAATCTGTCCATACCAATATTTATCATATTTTCTTTGTTTCGGCCAAATTGGTTTGATAATTCTATCACACGTCAACGTAATTGAATGGGGACAAGCAATTAAGCGATGAAAAGGATAAGACACGAAAAATAATCAGCTATTGATTTGATTCATTGCAATTAAAGTACGACCCAAAAATAGACTCCCATTTCTAGGGGTGCATATTTCAGGCAAATAAGGTTTCATGCCCAAAAACAAGGTTACTTGCTATTTCCTAGCTTTTAAAGTTTATTTGCCATTTTTTAATTTAATTTGCCATTTATAGGCAAATAAATACAAAATTTATCGGTTTCTGGGGCAATTAAATGCAAAATTTGTCGAGTTTTGGGCAAATCGATGTTAAAGTTGTCTTTTGTGGGAAAAATAGGAAAAACAAATATTTGCCCAAATGTTTTGTTTCAAGGATATATTCATTAATAATGAATATATCCTTGAAACAAAACATTTGGGCGAATCATTATTCAATGGAAATAAAAATATTTTCTTTTAAATGCTCAAACACTGGCATTCCACTTTATTGTTGGTGAAACATAATGCTCATTTTCCGAATTTAGTGGGCAATTTTGCTATATTTTGGTAAATGTTCGTGTCTATTTGCCGTTTTGGACGCGCTAATTTGCCATTTTTAGGCCAAAAAAGACAGGTTTTATTGGCCAGAAATCAGCACACCCCTACCCAACTCTCTATTTGTCTTACCTCCACCTCCATCTTCGTCATCTGCGTTCATTTGTTGACGTCCGAATTTGTGATTTCGAGTGGACATGGACAAACCTTTGGTCTCAGAGGTCTCAAATCCGCATTTTGGGCAGGGCATGGCCTGATTCTTTTCATATCTGTGAGAAGATTGTCAATTGTGACATACATGTGGAATCCTTGGAAATCTCTGGGGAGTTCAATTTTATTGACATGAGGTAATCAATGCAAATAATGTATCAAGTTTTTTAATCACCAAAAAATTAAAGGCCATGAGACGAATGCAGAAATTCGCTTATTTGGGCTCATGTTAATCAGTTGATTTTTTGACAATCTTTTTAGTAAAGCTTGGTAGTAAGTTTCTAAACACTACAAATTAGGTCCAATACAAGGAAATAGAGCTTTCAAGGTCCACAAAAGGGCTTTCAATTCTATAAATGACATGACATGGGCGCTCGTTCCATTAAACATGTATCGTTATTTAAATCAAACAAGCTTGAGTTTTTTGGCCAACATGTCCAAAATAGTATTTTTCCATATTTTGAATTGAACAATTCTTAATCTTCACTCTTCTTACAATAAAATGTTAGCCTTAAACAACATGGTTGTGATGCGTGTGTTCTCCAATGTGATTCACCTCAATGAGATCATTATTTCTGATACGTACTTGACTCCTTTTCGCTTAACGTGATCGTCACAATAGCAGGTCTTGCATCGCAGACAAGAGAACTGTCCGAGCTTATTGCACGACATACATTTCAACGTCTCAGCATCAATCACTTGACATGAGGCCTGATGCTCAAATTGGTCATCCTCGCATAAATGGCTCTGGCAGAAACTGCAGACAAAGATCCGACCCCCATGATCCCATACGCCGCGTTCACATTCGATACACACCGCATTCTATGAAAAACCAGTAGGTTTCGTTAGTTCCAAGCTCAAAAGTTCCGACAGATTAGAACTAGGGGGCACTTTGACACGAAAGTTTTGTCCAGTTCATGTTTTGAGCAAGATTGTTTTATAAAATTCAATGATGCAAATTGGAGTAGACCAATATCCAGGGTGCCCTCACAGCTTTTAGCCTGTATTTTGGGTACTTTTTGAGGTTGTCATATAAAAAATAAAAAGTCTATCATTGCTGAAGTAGTGCTAGAGTGTTGCTTTTGAGTTCAGGACTCCACCACCCAAAATATGACCAATTCAAATTATATAGAGGTTGTGAACAATTCCAAATCTAGTGAAATCTAGCCCTTTTATCCTCATATCTGTGCTGGTCAGCTAGGCCGAAGTGCAGAGGAACAGTAGGGTAGCCAAAATGAGAAGATAAGCAAGTGCTTGGTGGGGGGTTTGTTAAACCTAGTCAAGAAATATATGCGTATAAATCTCTAAAGACAGTTACGCCAAGTGACTTTACTTATAGATAATGTTCTGGTTACGATAATATACTTTTGCATATTTAAGATGACAATTGTAAAATGAGTATCAATATGTAACCAATATGTGATTGACTTTGAGCTTTTACCTCCCTTTTGTTTGTCTCCACTTATGGGGGGAAATTGTTACACCGATATATTTAGTTCACATTCTCTATTATGGAACATTATGCCTTTAGAGCTTACTGATTTCAATCCATCATCGAAACTTTAGGCTCCAAAAAGATGGTTTAAAAAGGGTGGGCGGATTTGAAATGTCCACACCCACCAATTTTGTTGGAAACTTTACCAAATAGGATTTCTATGAAGGCTCAAGAGCGTAGTAGTAGGGGGCACTTGGGAAACAAAACTTTCGTGTTAGAGTGGTGTATTGTACAGACCTGCATCACGCAGGCGCACGCGTGCGTGGACAAGCACTTGCGCCCATGGCAGACCCACGCTTCGCAGAAGTCGCAGACGGCGCCCACCATGCCCCATCCGGTGGTGTACTGACCAGGATGGCGCACCACACAATCGCCCGTTTTGAGCATGCACTTCACCTTGCCACATTCGGCACATTGCGGGAGTCTGAAAATGGAAAACGGGCACATTTTAAAATGGGATTGAAGAAATGTCATTTTTGAAAAGGAATCAGCTTAATAAAAGCTCTGTCATTAGTTGGTTTTTATTTTGGTTAAAATAAATCTTGTGAACACTTTAACCCTAAATGGCTTGTCAATTAACAAAAAAAACTAGCGAGTGTTGAAAAGCAACAGAGTAAAGTTCCTGACGATGTTGATGCCTTTTGAAAAAAAAAATGGTGATTCTGTAAATCATTTTGATATTTTTAAAACTCTATGGGCTACATACAGTCTTGCCCTCCGAGTCAGTGGTGCGTCAGATTTGGTTTGCAATCATGTGCTTTTTGGTCCATATTATTTAAAACGTTAATAAGTCGTTCTTTCATCTCACATTGCTTTGGGGTTTCAGATATTTTATCCTCAAAATTTGATGTTTGTTCATATTGATGGATCCATTAAGAATCACTTCGCTTACTAAACATTTGCCTTTTTAGTGTAAAAAATCCTATGACGAGAACTTGATTTCTTGAGTTCATTATCCAAGCAAGTTTTTATCCTTTTTTATCCTTACACGAAAAAATCTTATCTTTGACAGGGAACCATTTTATGTTCAAAATTATTAGCCTCCACCCTAAAGTAAGTACACCGCTTTTGTGATAACTATTATATGCAAAGAAATTGGTTGCTTTTCATGCAACTGACTATAATGTAGGGCATGCTTCCATTGACATTCGGATAAGGGCTCCTGTGGCGGAATCCGAAGACTCTCTAATAACCTCTCTCAGTCAAACATGGGCTTCCCTAAAAAGCCTTTAGGTTTATGGGAAACCTGGGGATAGCTTTCAAAATTTTATACCATCTCAATTATTCCCGAAATACAAACATACATTATAGTGACTTCATGTCGATTCTACCCATAGTCAGCTAAATAGATCGATGGTTAGAGGTTTCAAACTCTTCAACGATGAGTAGCTATTAGGCCAGTGGGACAAAAAAGGGCCAATTTGCCATGATATGCACTCAAAAGTGGCCAGCGTTTTACAAAACAAATTGGCCTTTTTACGCTCTCAAAAAGCTCCATTGCTTCCAGAATGTCACCTAGATATTGAGGATTTCAACCATCGCTAACAAATTCGGCGATAGATGGCATGAAAGAGGATACACTACCTTTCAAAGGCATTTGCATCTATTGGAGGATATGCGAGTTTGGATGAAAATTCTTTACAATGACTAATTACTAATTACCAGGGCCACCAAATTTTGGTAATTTTTTAAAGTATTTTTTGAACATATATTAATAATAATGTAACGAAATCAGACTATGGTAATTTTACCAGCACTTTTCTCATGAACTGTAGTTGTCACCGACCTATCATCCGTAAGTCTTACTTCATTGCATGAAATAGTTGATGAACAAAATACTTATTGTTTTAACTGTAATAAATCTTCTTCGCTTCTTTTCCTCCTTTGATTTTGGCATCCTCTTTTCATAGGATTCTGAAGGAAACGAGCGAATTTCCTACATGTTTTAGATATTTTCCCAATTTTGAAATTTTTGACAGAAATCGCCGCTTTCCGTAATTACATTTGAAATTAGAATTTATAAGAATCTGGTGGTTTCGAAGATAAACTAAATAATTTTCCGTTGCGACTACTACTGTCGGCATTGTTTCTTAACCTTGATATTGACAAATTATCTAACCTTTTTCCAGAATATTTTCAAAAGAACAAGCCATTTTCCCACATATTGATGATTTTTCCCCATTGTTGTGATTTTGGACAAAAATTGATGATTTTGGTAATTACATGATGAAACGTAATTTAAAACTATCTGATGGCCCTAGGGATTAATTCAAATGAATGTTCAAGTACTTGGATGCCTTAAGGAGTCAGATACTCTCCTAGATTCACGCCATATTTCTTTGAACTGATTCAATCATGCGTTTGAATGGCATGCCCTTCAATGAGAAAGGTTGCCTTCAGTTTGGTTTAGTCGTTGTTGTTTTTTCTTGCCTCTGAATGGTTTGGCAAAAGTAGCAGAAGGCTCTGTTCTTCTGTTTGCGTTGACATTTATCGCATTCCATGATGGCATTACTCGGATTATCCACGATCGAACGATGCTCACCTAAACGTGGAAAGAAACTTCATCAAACCATTGCATTTCGGATGGATTTTCGTGCGTGGAGATGAATGACTGTATATATTTACCCTTGTTCCTGATTTCTTTCTGTCTAGCCCTTTGCTTCTCGGCCTTTTTCCGTTGGCCGGTCTTTTTCATAGGCATGGTGAAGGTAGATCCAAAACTTGGTTCTCAATGGCCCAATGTGGCACTCACTGTATTGGTTTTTGGGAGTTCGATCTTGGTTTGCTGTTTGTCACGTTGTCGGTTCGTTTACGTCTCTAGTAGTGATGTGACTTGGGCAAGTAATGAGTCATCACTAGGGCTGAATATTTTAGGTTAACTTTTTGGGCAAATTATGACATAATTAGGTTGCCCAAAACTACGTTTTAGGTTTTTTTTAGGTTGAATAGATTACACCTTTTACAGTGGCTTTTCAG
>CM021317.1:14095684-14112265 GCA_010645155.1 Tigriopus japonicus
CTAAAAATCCATCCTAACAAGGGCATGGGCCCTATTTCGCTGAAACTTTCTGGTTAATTGAAATTCTGATGCCGAAGGTTTAGTCTTCATTCCTAGCAAATTTGGCAAACCTGTAAGGTGGGAAAAAAACTTGTACAGGCACCCAAGTAGACCCAAGTTTCGGCAAGTCCAAGGTACTGTACCGGACCGCTTGCCCAAGCTCCTATTTGCCTCCCATCACTAGTCTCTAGTCTTACTCTGGACAAACATAGTGATGAGGCGGTTTCCGTCAAATTTGCAAAAAAAAACAAATCCTAACTCTTGGAGATCTTACGCTCGAGCCTCCCCTTTCACAAAAACGATATTTTTCTAATATGATCTTTCATCGCAACTTTCAACATATTCAAGCAGGGGAACGAGTGTCATTTAGACAAGAAGTCTAAAAAAACACGTTATCTTGAAAAAGTTGTAATAAGTCAAATTGAATTATTATTATTATTATTATCTTCAAGTAATCTTAAAACTACATGGACCTATAAAAAAATTTAAAACCGAACTCCATTGAAAACATAGCTAGTATTAACTAATATTATAGTTTTTTTGGAATCATTGGCGGGTTATGTATAACACTACAACTGATGACACTCCTCGCAAAAACAGACAAACGAAGTTTGAGTTGCCTCTTTGAACTTTGATTAAGGGCTCAAAAGTAAAAGCTCTTTTGATATTTTCAACTTAATTAGGTTTGATCAAATGTAAGAGAATTGAAAACTTAAACTTAGAACTCAAACACCAGTAAATGCATGAAAATCCTTAGTTTAATTTTTTACTTACTTTCCGGAACAAATAGTTTTGTCCACCCTTTTGACTTTCGAGAAAGTCAGCGCAGTACAATCTTAAGTTAGATGTTTTGAATCGGGAATGTTTATTCAGACTCGAGCCCGACCGAACTCGCCCCACCTCTAAACAGGTCACTCGAGCCGTCTCGTTCTTAGGTTGACGAACGTCCACAAATCGTCTTTCAGTGCATGCAAAGCATTGGAATTACGATTAAGTAGAATAAAATCGTTATTTTGAGCATCAGTATATATTTTTTCATTCCGATAGAATACACGCACAATGAAATGGAGCGAGAAGCTTTGTGCTCGATTTCGTTTGGCCTCATGTAATGGTCACCCTTTTGTCAGCTGAAGTAAATCATGTTTTCTTATCAAAGAGTAGTAATTACTAAGATTCCCCTAATTGGGTGTTTGGCTTGAGGAAATGAAAAAGCAAAATAACCCGTTGCGTCACTTTGTATTAAGTTACATGATTTTCTTTCAATTATGTGGTTATTAGTGTCAAAGAAAATATGATCCATGTATGTTGTGCACACTTATCAATTTTATTTTATCATTGAATCCCTGTTTCTACATTTGCCGCCCTGAACATTTTTACTTCTGCTGCCCTGAATGTCATGCCTCATACAAGGACCCTAGAGCAACGCTGGAGGGTCCTTGCCTAACTAAAATCAGAAATGCTGCCATCAGTGATAAGATGGTCTATTTGAAAAAAAATATAAATGTTTTCTGTCGGCCTTTTTCCATGAATATTTTTGGGGCAATCAGGCTACACAATGACTTGGTGACTCTTAAAACATACAATTTTGCAACATGAAATAGAATAACAAACAAGGCTTGCTCTTGAGTGCACCAGTCTGGCGGGTCTGTTGACCTTTTTTTCAATTTTTCCTGAGCATGCCTGACCTGCAAGTCTCCCACGCAGTTGAAGCAGGACTGACAAAGTGTTACTCACTCGACTATATCAAACTTGAAATATTTAGTTCTCCAAAGTTTTTTTCTCCAAAGATAATTAGAGTTATCATCTAAATGATATAATACAAGTTGATAATATAGAGTTCGATCCAGGTTTATAACTTATTAAATAAAATCATACATCATATAACATGATATGTTAGGTAAATAGTGTTTTACACACATAGATCAAGAATTATTCTACAGGCGCATCTTGGATCAGGCAAGAACCCCTGAAAGGGGTATTATTAATAGTAATATATAGGCTATCCCTTGATCAGGGCCAGTTTCTCTCCTCATTAAAGTTATCTCATGTCGTACCAGTTATTTAGGGCAGAGATAATCCCTCCCTAGTAAACATAAGAACTTCAGTATTGGGAAGATTTTTGAGATCATGAAGTTCACTTTGCATTGTTAACCTAGTTATAGCTTAACACTTTGTGCTGAGCCTAGTTTTTTTATACTTATCCTCACTTTTTAGATTCATTTGTGTACAATTTCATTAACGAATAAATAGCCTTAGAGGCTATGATGAAAACTACTTTGATCCTACAATTCATGCAAAAGTTGAGCGGATGATGATAAATTGATAAGTAAATCTTCCAAAATAAATTCCAAAAACCAAATTTCGCAAACTATTGCTCGTCATTTTAGCAATTGTTTAACAAAATCTTTTGCTTACTTCATTGCTAGGTGGGTATGGTTAGATTAACATTACTTTTCAGTCCCAAAATGGCAAATAAACAAAGATTCTCAAAATGCAATAACATGTCTTATTTAGTACTTAGTTGTGCTTTGAGATAGTTTTTTTCGGTATAATTTGGTTGTAGCTTTGTTAATCTCGGTATTTTATACTAAAACAATTCAGGCTGAATCGAGTAAACTTCTTCCCGGTTCCTTGCTTGTGGGCCGAAAATTAAGGATTGTTTTTCATTTAATACCACTCTGAGACACCAGAAGGTGTATAAAAAGAGTATTGGCACGTCTAGACTAAACATTCTAGGGATAATGGTAAGAAATATGAAGATGAGGATGAGTTTTAGATAATTAGAGAAATCTAACTGTAAGTGAATGGTAAAATAGGTCCAAAAGAAGGAGAAAAACATGCCAGCATTCACAAACTACTTTCCAAGCGCTTTTGAAGTGTTCAAACGTTCAAAAGTCTTCAGTGTTTTATCAAGAATGCCAACTAACAACAAGAAACATGACAAGTAAATTTGAAAAAAAGATGAATAATTGGATATACTTTTGGGGGGCATGCAACTGCGTTTGCCTGTTTGGAGTCATTCCTCTAAGGAAGCCACTTTATGAACTATGAACCAATGGGAGACTTGAGAAACCTTGAGCAATGCATCTGTTGTTGACAGTGGATGTCACCACGATTTGGAACTATTAACATTAGGTAAATAGATCAGTGGAAATATATTTCAGATTGAAAAATTAATCTCTTACCCATTATTTTGCTTTCCTTGACCTCGTCAATTACTCGTTAAAAGGCGTCATTGTAAGCTGATCCAACACACTCTTCTCTAAATTCTTGCTCATTCAATAACAAAAAAACACCCCTGACGACTCAAAAACACCCAATGGTTTTAATCTCGTTGAAAAAACATGAATTGTGAAAAAATGAAAGGACAAAATCATGAATATGAACTTACAAACTCTATCCAAGAAAGCCAATCAAATTCACTTACAAAAAGTGCTTGGCAATAAAGTTATAAAAATAGGGTTGTTTTAAGCCAGAAAAACACATAATTGACTTTCAAAACGCCATCATAAACAGAGTTGCTTCAATCCCGCCCGGTTGACATTAAACCCGAAAAACCCGCCCGGGCGGTTTTTTCGTTTTTTTTTTTCTTTTTGGCCCTAAATTTGTCCCTAAAAATTGTGCTCACCTCTATGCGACTTAAATTCAATGCTCGTGGATATTGCATTTCCTGGATCTCTTGAAGAAGGTATGAAAAATGAGGATATGTTATAGATAGGGCACGGATAAAGTTGCTCATTTTTGTTAAAAGTTGCGTTCAATGAGAGGAAAGTTGTTAATAAGTTGCCATTTTCTGATTTTAAAATGTTACTTCTTGACATAGAAATGTCAAATAAGGCCAAATATATTTCTCAATTCTGGGCAAATGTTTTCATGGCAAATTTGTCTTTTTTAACAAAGAACTTCCTTGAGAAATCGAGACAAAAAACGCCAAAAGTTGTTGTTTCTTGCGAAAAATCGAGTTATTATTGCATCGTATACCGTCAAAAACTCAGTTGTGATATGCTAATATAATCCAATATGAAGAAGATAACATAAAGAGTTAAGAATATGAATAACAATATCGAAGAAACCAAAAATATCAAAAAACCCGAAAAAAACAGAAAAGAAAAACCCGCCTGAATTTTTTTTCTCCGATGCAACCCTGATCATTAGGGCCCAGGAAAAATATTTGCAAAAAAGCGACAAAATATCCAATAGATATTTTCTTCAAAAGCCCAAAATATTTGGTAAAAAGCCGGATATTTAAGAATTTTTTTTTTTGACAAGGCCATTTTTGGTATTTGTGTCTGTGTGCACCAATTTTCCAAATTTGTTTCTGGTGAAATTGATGCATTTGGCAGTTTTTTTGGGCGAACTTGACATGTAATTGATTTAAACAATACAACTTTCAATTTACCTCGATAGATGCCGCAGTTTTTTTTCGCAAATGACAGTAGTTTTGATTGTGAAATTCTAATTTTAGTACAAATGCCATTATGTAGAGATTTTTGTATTTTAGGTTCATTTTGGGAAGGCTCTATTTAGCATTGGGCATTCATTTCTTTTCCTCAATTTTGCCCGAAATACTTTTTTGACTAGAATACTCGAGAAGATATTTATATTTTCCATGAAACAGCCAAAATATTAAAAAATTCGAGGATAAGTGGAGAAATATTTTATATTTTAAAAAATAATTCCGGGCCCTACTGATCTTGAAGGATTTAGATCAAATCTTGGCATTGAAACGAGCGGAACTTCCTATTTTTTCGCCAATGCAACCTCATAACATCACTTGATTCCTTCATTCCTTCTTTATCTTAACTTTGATTACCCCACTCACGCCCTTCATTTCTATGGATGCTTACTAAGAAGCGATTAGTCAACATTTGGTCCATGTTTCCTCAGATTGTGTTCGAAATGGCCAAAGGCCGTCGAAAGACCGAAGAACGCGAAATCAAGAAGGCTCATCGGAAACATCGACGAGAGCAATCTCGAGCTGATGGGTCTCAAACCCAAGGCGATTTTGTGTCTCTGCGAAATCAGTTGGAAGTGATGGGACTCACTCTGCGAGAAGTGCCGGGAGATGGGTCAGTTGACCTTAGTTTGACAAATTCACATAGGGCTTAAACGGTAAAATTATTTCTATTGGCTCCAGTAATTGCTTGTTCCGCGCTCTCAGTGATCAACTTCACGGAACTTCGGAACAACACGCCAATTATCGACAAGATGTCGTCAACTTTATGCGACAACACCGACAAGATTATGAGCCTTTCTTGGTGGATGAACCATCCTTTGATCGGCACTTGGACCTCTTAGCGCAAGATGGAACCTTTGGAGGTAATCTCATTCGTCTCTTCCTCACTGAAGATGAAAAATGAACCATTAGGCCAAGAGCACTGAAATTCCTGGAGTGGGAGGCTAGCGACCAGACTTATGATTCCCAGTAGGATTTTATCAATTGCGTTTTTCTCCAAAATGAGACGTGGTTTAGTTTCATTTTTAGCTCAGTTGAATATTTGAGTTAAAAGTAATGTCTTCTCAAAGCTACATACTGAAAAAAGCAAAGTGGGAATTCGCACTTTTGTGATAAAAGGATTACCAAAAGAGTGCTTGCTTATTCATTCTCAGCAAGATTTCCAATTGAATTTGAGAGAGCATATGGATTTGTATGTCAAACTTGCAATGAAAATTTGAAACAAACCAAGGAGGACGGTGTCACGTGGGTTGGGAGCAAGCACGGGCCCATTACCACGTCTGTGTTAAAATGCCTGAGTGATAGTCTGGAGTTAATGAAGAAATGCAAAATAATTGGGATTTAGTACTTTTATTCACATACCGTATAAAACAAAAGCATAAAAGAATCAATAAGCAATCATTCAATGCCCTTTTGATGTCTCCCTCAGAATTGAAATTGTATTTGCTTGTGTTAAACAAAATGTATTTAAACTCCTCATCCACTGACATGCTTTGTTCTATGAAGGGAAGAAGGCCCTTGAACAATCCCCTTCCAGTCATGTCATAGACTTGAACATTTGCCAAGTGTCTGCAACATCCATGGTTCAAATCCTTGGTTTGCCGAGTCTTAGTGGCCTGTGGTGTTAAGTTACATGCAGTAGTCATGGCTTTTGAGAGCTCAAATGGGCGAACCTGGGGTCATTCCTGAGGGCAAGGAAAATGTGAATGCTTGTTTTTGGAGCGGCAATATCCCCTTGTAGCAGATAGCTTTCATCAGATCAGAGCTGTGATGCTGCATTCTAACTCCAAAAAAAAAATGATGCCAAAGACAAAAACCATGTTGCCTTGAGCAAATGATGGAGAATCATTATCACAAAGCAAGTCAACCGATCAAAAGTTTGAATACATTTTGTTTTACAAAATCAAACACAATTTCAATTCTTAGGGAGACACTAAAAGGATATTGAATTATGGCTTAATAAATCCTACTGCACTTTTGTTTTTTATGTTACGTAAATAAAATGACTAAATCCCAATTCTATTGCATTCTTCATTAACTCCAGGCTATCACGCGTGAAAATTAACATAAATGTGGTAATGGGCCCTCGCTTGATTCCACTCCACGTAATACTGTCCTCCTTGATCAACCTATGAACCAACCTTAAAACCAAAATGAGGAACAAATTCAAGGAAAAGGTTGACGAGATCAGGCAATTGATTGAGCAAGGTCATATTTCCAGAAGAACTTTTAATTGATCTGTCTGGATATCATAATTCTTATTGCTAGCTTACCACTCCATGAAATTCAGTGTTTCTTTCGTTGGGTGAAATTCTGACGTTCATACGAGGAAACGTAAGGAAACGAAAAAAATAACTGGAGATTTTCTGCTTTATCTAACCTTGAATTGTAACACCACCTGAAGGGGTCATTTTTATGAACTTACATTTAGTTGTTTCCTTCTCAAGGTTCAGTATTTTTTCATTGATTCTATCATTTTTGTCATATTTTGACAAATCGAGAAAACTTAAGGCTTTTTTATTTTGTGTGGAGAAAGCACTTTCTAGAAAAAGTCGAAAATTTCTCTTTATTGTTCCGTTTGGAATCTCCACATGTGCGTTTGACGTCCTTCAATTTCAGCCGTAGATTCATCCTCTTTCCGAACAAGTTGGAGTAGTTGATGACTGAACTCTCTTTTTAATAAAATACTACGAGGTATTAACTCGTATTTCAAATCTCTTTTTTAAGTTTAAAGAAGCTATATAGCTATAGGCTATATATCATACTTGTGTAGTTTTGTTCTCTTGCAGGCAACGACTCGATAGTAGCTTTTTCAAGGATGCTCACCGTCACCGTAGTGATTCATCAGTTAAACGAACCCTTGTGGCAAGTTCATGGATCGCTTGATGGATCCTCGTGTCCCATGGAACTTCACATTTCCTATCATAATGGTGATCATTACAACTCTGTTCGTCGCATTCGAGATCGTCTTGGAATTGGTCCCGCCAACATCAAAATCAATGTGAACCCCTTTTCGACAAAATATTCACGAATACCCTACAATTCCCAATTTCAACAATTTGATCATTTCTTTCAGTCAATGATAAACGAGAAGAAACCCAAGGATTCCACACCCAACTACAATGGTTATGCCGACAACGAGGCTGTGTCTGATTATGAAAATGCCACCTCAACGGAACTCGAGCAAATTCGCGCTGTCATGAGATTAAGTGGTAGGTGTGATTTGGCCATGAACTCAATAAAAATGGTTGTTTAACTGCTTTGCCTCGTCTTTGAAGGGATCGATGATACAGTATCTGTGACCAATGCTCTAGCCCAAAATGCTGATTGCGTCGAGGCTGCAGTGGACTACCTGTTGCAAATGCATACGGCAACCAAATCTCAAAGTAAGACACGCATAGCATTTTCTGTTCGATTTCCTTCTCTTGTGCAAAACATTTGTCTTACCCCCAGAAACCCCTTCCAATGGAATCTGGTCAGAGGAAGGCACTGGAAGTCGGATCTTTGGTAGCAATGTAGCCAATGACGCACTCAGGGGAACTGATTCAACCAACGCCAATCGGCTAGCCAACGTCAAGAGCAAGCTCAAGAATTCCAATGGTCATCTTACTAATCGGGAGAAGCAGAAACTCAAGAAAATCGAGAAAAAGCTCGCCGCTGACCAACGCAAGATACGTGAACTCCGTCAAGATAGAAATAGTGATGACGAACACGAAACAGATCCAGTGATTGTAGCTAATTTACAAACTTTGTCTATATAAAACACCTGCTGATATCTAACCTATGTGATCTTAATAACATGGTTGTGCACTTTTTGTCTATTGTAACAGTTGCGTATTAAAGATTCAATTTAAATCGACATGATTTGGACGCCGGTCATTTGTTGGCAGGATCTCGAGTTGACCTACTCAGGAAGTTTCCCTGATAAGAGAAAAGGGGTGACGCAAGGTGGAGAACTCGCTCCCCTTTAACACAGCACAGGAAGAACCGTTAAAGATCCTCACTCTCCACTGAATTTAGTTCCTCCTGAATGCTCAACCTTGACGGTGTTTTTTTTTTCTTTTTTTGCATTCTGGAGTTGTAGTTTCATTTTTAGTTCGAAATATGGCCGAAACTTGTCACACAAGGTTTCTGGCCTTTCTTGAGCTACAGAGCCATGACACCAATGAAGACCAATTGAGCGGGAAACAGATTTGGGATTGCTTTCTCCATGGAAATCAAGATGGAATTGGACGCATGACCCTGGAGGAGGACTTTCTCCAGTTTGTGGTCCATCAATTCGACGAAGATGTCTCGGATGCAGCCACTAGTGACGAAGATATTGTGGATCGAGTTCAGCGAGAAGCCAATCGAAAAGTGCGTGTCAAAGTGCGTTCAACGAGGTTAGTTAGAGACAGGCGGATACGTTGTGGATCGATTCCAGAGGTCTTAAGCAGTTCAAAAGGTGCCACCAATGAGCCTGAATCAGAAGACAACATCGAAGTGGACCGTTCAGAAGACATGGACCAAGACTCAAGTGAAAACAACCTAGACGAGGACATCCCTGTCGCTCATCAGGAGTCAAAAATCCCCATGTCGCCTTATATGAAGTTTTGCAACCGAATTCGGAGAGAAAAGGATCAACTTCGTCAGGTTCGAGAGGCATCCTTGATCAAATTCCAAGAGCTCATGGCCCAATTCAAAGACCTGGATATTCCTACCAACATCATTGACGGTCACGGTATCCTACCTCGTCCAGCACGTCGAATCGAGCAAGAGTATTTCTGCAATTGGTTGACCACTAATCAAGAGGCCAAAGAGTTCCTGACCTTTGCCAAGCGTTC
Source organism: Tigriopus japonicus (assembly GCA_010645155.1). NCBI lineage: Eukaryota > Metazoa > Arthropoda > Copepoda > Harpacticoida > Harpacticidae > Tigriopus > Tigriopus japonicus. The sequence goes on from CM021317.1 coordinate 14,105,003, forward strand.
CAAAAGAACACGCCGATGGATTAAAAAGCCCAAATATGAAACATTCGACCGGCGATCCGGGGACCTCATGTACCTAGTGATAATGCCGTTCTACATCCATCGCCGAGTACAGTTCATGATTAAGGCCTGGTCGCCCAAAAACCTTGGTCCTGTGCCCAAGGAGATCCGGACTAACTTAGCCCACATGGCCTATTTTCGGTCAGACCTGGTGCTCATCAAGGAAAGGCGGAAAATGTGGAGGTGGTACGTCCGTGTGGCCAATTTCGTGAACCAAACTTACCGATGGCCGTTGGAGAACCAAACTCAACAACTGATGGACAACGCCAGCTCTGAGACGAATAACCAACATTTGGACAGCTGTGAGAACCCTTCTTGCAGCCTTGTGACGGTTAACAACTTGGGCAGGCAGACTTGGCAGAAGCCTGGAACGGATTTTGTGGCCGATCCTACTAATGGAGTTCCTTTTGATTTCGTCGTGGACCTGATCAAATTCCTTATGATTGTTATGTGTGGTTACCACTACAGTTTCATTGCTGAACACGTGTTTGGCTTTGGTCTGTGGGAAAACTGAGTTCATGCAGACTCTTCAATTTGAATGAGGAACAATACTGATGATTATGAATACCTGTTATTCGGTATTCACTGAAATTCCATATTGTTTGTGCTAAATCGCTGATATGAAAGAATGATAAACGCTAGTGTTCAAACAACTCTGTTAATGCAGTTTTTGACATGATAAATGTTTGGGAGGCAACTGTTGAATTATTTATGTGCAATTAATCATTCCGGTGGATGTGAAGAGGTTAGAAATACAACGAAGTTGAACTCGAATGTCGCAAAAACTTCAGCATTTCAAGTGTGGGCGTAAAATGGTTTCCAACAATGCCAGTAATTTCAAAACCGAGATTTCAACATTTAGCTTTGCTTCATTTTACTCTCTTAATCATTTGCATGAAAACCCTGTCTAAGGTAATGAAGAACTAATGAGGCTCAAAAGGTACTTTACTAAACTAATTGTTTCCTTCCACAAAAAGTTCCGAATTTTTCTCCGAAACAAAAGCCAATGCTGAAGCTTTGATGCCTAATCAAACACAATTGTTAGATCGAGACCGAAATACAAATACAAGTGGAAACATTTAAAATAATAGATTAAAAAATCCCTCTTCTTACATTGATACTTTGCTGCTGACCGAAAATGCACAGAGTGGAAACGAGACTGTTTTCTGGTACTATCTTGAACTATTTTCAAAGTTATAAAACTTTTTAACGTCCGCTAACAGAGTGAGAGAACTGAAATAATAAAAAAACGATCTCATGCTGTTCTGTTGGTTCATGGCCACGCGAATATATCCGACCCGGAACGTACTTTCATGCGTCTTTATTTTATGCAAACTCGACAACAACTCTCTAATCAGGTCAAAGGTCATGAGATAAAAGTGCGTCTACGGAATGCTATCATACCACATGCCGACCTGCCGATGTCAAAAATCTTTTATTTATTTCTAAAACTTAATGTCGGCTATTTCTAATTTTTTGCTTGGTAACAGGGTTTCCAATGAGAGATCAAACGTAATTTCTGGTTCCGTTAACCACCCACAAATCGCAATTAATTGAAGTTGTCTCTCATATTCGATGACAATTCAAGAATAACCTCCAACAAGAAAATACATTTGTGTACGGTTCTAAATTTTCGATGTACCCTTTACGTTCAAATACGTTATGCTTTCCGCTATTCCAATTTTTCTGTAGATATATTTTTGCATACTCTATTTGTTTCAGTTTTATTTCCCGGACAGATTGAAACTGAATGATGTTGGACGCTATTTTGTAAAAGGCGTTTTAATGTTTTGGATACTGCATTGAGTTAATTTGGACCTTACGTTCTCTGTTTGTTCCAATTGTTCCAACAATCTTGAACCTACGTAATCATTTTTTTTACATCCTAACCAGTGATGTTCCCAAAACAGTTGGAGGTGAGCCAGGGTTGGTCGGGGGGATCAACTTTTTCGATTTATCCCCTTTACCCGGGGATAAACGGGATAAATTGGGGGAAAAACGGGATAAATTGGGGGAAAAACGGGATAAATGGGGGGATAAACGGGATAAATGGGAGGATAAACGGGATGAACCGGTGGATAAATGAAATAAAGCCAATTTTGTTCCGATTTTGACATGTTTGAATAGTGTTTGGCATCCCTGAAAATGGCCGATCAAACTAAAGGTTTGAAATAAATATTAATAAAATACATTTACAATATTTAACAGAAATAATTGTTATATATTATCAAACTAAAAAAATATGTTACAAAAAGCCTACAATTGACAGTACTTGTTGAGACGTGATGAAATTGAAGAAATCTTCCACAATTGAAGATTATCAAGGTCAGAAAACTTCATGCTCAGTGAATGTAATAGAGAGACACAAAAATGAACTAATTTCTAGAAATACGGGTAATTTGTTTGATAAAAGAGGGAATCCCCTTTATCCCCGTTATTCCCTGGAGGAAAGTCCCGTTAATCCCAAAAAACGGGACGCTTTATGGATGAGATAGTCTACCAACTAACCCTACAATATTCCTACAGAGCAGACAGCCTTTATCAGATTGCAGCTGCAAATCTGCCTTTCGACTTCGGAAACACAAACAAATAAAAGCTAAAAACCTAGGAGTTTTCATTGTAGCGATGGAATTATTTTTTGTGTGGGACTTAATTGAAAAAAATGAGATTTTGTGGAAAATATAGTGTTACGGAATTATGTGAATATTTATAGAAATAAGGAAGAAATGCTCAAAACGTAGGAAAAATTACTTTTAAGGTAGGAAAAAATGCTTGAAGAGTAAGAAAAATTGCTTTTAAGGTAGGAAAAAAGCTTGAAAAAATAGGAAAGAAGCTTGAAAAAAAAGGAAAAAAAAGGAAAAAAGCTTGAAAAAATAGGAAAAAAGCTTGAAAACTAGGAAAAAAGCTTGAAAAGTAGGAAAATCCCGTTTATCCCGTTTATCCCTTTTATTACTTGAAGGAAAATCCCGTTTATCCCTAGAGGGATAAACGGGACTCTTTTTGGAGGGGATAATCCCCCCGACCAACCCTGAGGTGAGCCAAGAACGGTTGTCGACGCTTTTGCTATTCCGCTTTTCTCCTCACTTTTCCAACAAAGCGATGGTTCTAATGGTTTCTCGGCCTAAATCAACTGTTCCAAAGGGTTCCCAATGGGAATGGAATTTGTCTAAAAAGAATGTGGCGAGAAGGTTGTAGCGTCTCATTTTTGGGCGGCTTTTGGTAACCCTTATGGAACTGTGGGAAAATGTGCACCTGTCGAGAAGGGGAAACCTTCTCAAGGAAGGATTTTTAGATCCTTTTCTTCTCCATCCGCTCAACTGGAAAACGCGTCCCACAACCCCAAATGATGATGACTAGAAGAGATGTTCCAACTAATACAAATAGTTTAAAGCAACTTTATGCAAAGATAAAGCATCTATTCCCAACTACGGTTTTGAATTAAGGTAGTGGTAGAGCTGAAACGTTTTCGGTCGAAATTTTGGATTCTGTCAGGAATAATTTTGCCCCATCTCTAGAAATAGGGCATTCATGCATTCCCACTAATATCTTACAATGGAAATAACTAGTGTTTATTCAATTTACTTTCAACATGCAGCATTAGGCAAAAAATCTGAATAAGCATCGAATCCCTGTCAGCCAATGACATTTCTGAAAGTTATAATGGCTAGTAAAGTTTTCAGGCTGAGTATGTTTTTGCCATTTGGATGCCGTTGCCATTGATCGTATGAGGAAAAAGATGAACCAGAAATATACTTTCTCAAAGAATAAAATTCTGAATCTCCTTTTGAAGAGATGGATGTTGGATTTTTTTTCAACGTCCTTACGGTAGGTTTGAAATTTAATTTTTCTTATTCATAAGACTTATTCATAAGTCCTGGTCCCTTCATCTCAGGCTTCAGTGTACATGGACATTCTTGCATTCACACACTTTTTGTTCCTCCTCCGTCCTTTGAAACGTTGAACTTTGCAGAACGCAAACCACTGTTAATTTCCCACTTCAAAACCCAAGCTGGAGATCTGGAGATTTTGGAACTTTGGATTCAAATCAATGGAAAAAGCGGTAAATAAAGGCCTCCAAAGGGTCAAAGAATTACAATCAATAGACATTCTTCATGAATATATGACCCACCCTTTCTACCGCAATAACCAAGAATTTCATCATCTCCATCAGAGATGTGCAAACTTATTTAGCAGTTGGCCAAATTGTTGCGGGCCACACCATCCAAAACGGAAAATAAGTTCTAGTATAATGGTATCTGGTGCTTATTTGAACTTGAGAAATCTTTTTTTTCAGTTCCAAAGATATTTGAGACCAATTTTAAGGTGTAGAGACAATGCCACATTGTGTTCTGGTTATTGGATCATGGGCCATAAATTGAAGTAATGTCACTTAAAACATGCTAAAACACATTTATGAATATTTCCTTTGATACAATTGTTAGTCACGTCACACGTGGGTCGCAGATTGTCTGAAGTATTGGTGAAATCTACTTTTCCCTTCAATTTTCAATGGCTGTTTTAAACAACATTTTCCAAGGACGAAATCAGATTTTGGTTAAGCCATTTTCGAACAACGGTTCAATTTATTTTGACAAAAATTTTGGCACAGACAACCCTGAGCCCACGTTAGTTTAGAAGATTGTTTTCTAGTGTATTCTAAATGACTTTTAAAGTCCGAAGACAAGTTATTTGCTATTTTTTCGACGATTATTTCCACTTTCAACCGTTTTCTGCACTTTGTTTTGCACTTTTGGTTACTAAAAGGCTATATTTATTTGCACTTTCTGCCCGTCCCTACTAATCATTGAATTTTTTCTGTACTCGTTGTTTTGTCGTTGCTCTACCCACGTATCTTTTTAAATGATCCCCTGCCTATACTCTCTTGTGCACTTGGTGCTTTTTGAGTGACTTTTGCAATATACAATGTATTTCGTCATCCTGGATTACACCCTTCCTTGTAAGTTTCTCTTATTATTATGCAAACACTTCATGTTTGGAGACCAAGTGAATTCAAAAGGCAAGGAGTGGTTTCTCTAGATAAACAAGTTGTTAGATATTCCCGATGGTCGTCTCTTTTGTTAAATTAAGGGCGTGGACAAGGTTTAAAGCCACTTTTTCAAAGGCAAAATCCTTTGTGTTATTTGTACCATGTAACAAGCGGTAACAATCAAGCCTGTGATCATCGTCAGCAGCGTAAACAAAGTTTCGATAATTGCAAAGACCTCAATCAGTGGAACCTAAAAAGGTCGGCAAATCGAAGGTGAACCCACACCAAAGTGGTGGTTATGGATTTGAAAGTGTTCCATGGGGTCAGAGAAAAACTCTCTTGAGGTTTTAGAGGTTAGCTAAAAATGAGCCAGAGAAGGGAACCAGAAAACACGGAAAACCTTAGATTAATTTTTGCAATACCTAGTAGTAATGTCTTTTGTGGTCATTCCGCATTCTTTTCAGCAAATGCTTTTTCTGTTCAAGTGCAATTTATTCATTTTGGATTGCAAGGAGTATTTTGGCACGTCCCACACAATCAACAGAAAATGGTACACTTGAACACTTTTGGGTCCGCAGAGTTGATTTAATACTGTAATGTACAAAAAAAAGTCCCGAAATACGTACAATACAATAGACCACCAAAGTATTTGAACCTCAATGGAATTTCGATTAACCAATTGATTAACTAATATCTTTTTATTTATGAATTGGAAATTTCAACTTCCCTTGGTGATGATTTTATAAGTATTATAAGTGAGTGAAGTATTATAATATAAAAGGGCAACTTAATTAGTAGTGTACAACTAATTTGACAACATCTTTAGTGATCAGGAAATTAAAAGAATTATCTCCGGAGTTCTTCTTGATGTAACTTCGTTAAATTTCGTTCAAATTTCAAACTTTTAAGACGAGAATGAAGGTGTTTTTCCCATGAGCAACTCTCTTTAACTAAAGAAAACGTTAAAATTTCCCGGGGCGACAGAAAATCAATTTAAAACGAGAATAGTGTTTGGGTGTTATAACACCAAAACGTCCGGAAAGAGTTAGATATTCATTTGTTATGCCTTTTCATTAAGCGAGAGCTTCGACAAGCGTCACGACCAATTCGCGTCGTACGTACATCCACTAGAAACGCACAAAACTCGGTATTGGTTTATTGGTTGGAACTGCTCAAACACAATTGTGTTCACTGAGTATGGTAGGAAGAAAAAATAAAATATTTGCCAACAAATTTGACACATTTGCTCGAATCATCCTGATTTTTGTCTCTTTCCAATTGCGAGCTGGTCGTGAAACCTGCTTGAAAGAACCCAACAAAGGCGCACTTCAATGGACCTTTAACAAATTGTCAGCTTGTCCCTACAAATCAGCGCCTCTTGCGGTCAGATTGAGATAAAGTTGCCAAGTGGTGATGCTGAATGCCATTCGTTGGCAAAATGTTTGGATTTGCGAAGATAAGCATTTAGGAATAACCTGATGTTTTGCCAAAGAGTGACATTAAAAGTCACTCACTAGCCGGCAACTATGTCTCAATTTGACCACAAGAGGCGCTGATTTGGCTGAGCAAGCAGACAATTTGTTCATGGTTCATTGCCCTAACACATTTTCCTAGGAAAAAAGTTGTTCATTATCTTTCACGATTTATGCGTATGTCACCTACATTTCAGATTCCTTTGCTTTTCAGTCAAAGTCCTGGTTTAGTTGATGAAATCATCGTCTTTTTGGATTGCCCAGGACAAGGATTCCCTGCCTAGGACATGTATCAACATCCAGTGGACCCGTCATTTACAAATCAAATTGTAATACAACCACTGTTGGGACTGAACCAACTGAGTCAGTTTTATTCGTTCACATCTTAAGAAAATGGCACGATATCTGTTTTCGAACACTACATATGCTGTGAGAGGCATTGCCATTAATCAATTATTTGGTATTTGGACGTCCAAATCGGGTTTGATTGTTCCTCAACCTGAACTTTGCGAAAGGCTTGCAATGACTTCAAAGGCATTGCTTTAAGAGGAATCGGATTGTCATGGGCTCAAGTGACAATTATCGAAGAAAGTATTGACACCGTGACCCTTACCGGGTACTCGAATGATATCCTTCTTTTTGATGAAGGAACTCAATTTTCAGGTATATCTTGGATGGCTAATTTTTTTAAAACAAAAAAGTGACTTTTGAGCATGTGAGCTCATTCATTCTATGATCTCTTCAATA
>CM021317.1:14112367-14182347 GCA_010645155.1 Tigriopus japonicus
GGTTGGTCAGGAATAGTGTTTAAAAATTTGTCCAATCCTGTTTTAAATGCTGTTAGAGAATCACCTCCTACATATTATTCCCGACGAAGACTAATGGGCAATAAATTGAACAATGAAGGAGCTTGATAAACAAGAGAAGAGGACTTCATTGTTCGAACTAGCCTCGATTCCCTTGAGTTTGGAGGTGCTCTTAGAGCACAAGTAAAACCTTTATGGTTGCTACAGCTACAGCTGACCTCAAAGTCTGGGTTGGCACAGAGTCCATGAATGCTCTTGAAGGCATTCAGTATCAGATACCTTTCATACCTTCTCTGAGTACTATCTCGTCCTAACTTCTGGAGTCTCCCAATGCGAGAGCTCTTTCATTCCTGTGATGTTCCTAGTCAAGGAGGACGTGGTGTTGGAGTGAAATATACATTATACAAAAATTATCTGGTTAATTTAATTTTAACAAAAACCAGAGCAAGCATACCGAAAAAACATTTAACCGGTCGCAAAATGATGCAGGGACAAAATGTGTAAAAAAATGAAATGAATGAACAATCAAGGCTAGTTCAATCAATGAAGTCCTCCTCTCTTCTTCATCGGGCTCCTTCATTATTCCATTTGTTACCCATTAGTCTTCGTCGGGAATATGTAGGAGCAGATCCTCTAACAGCATTTAAGGTAGAATTGGACAATTTTCAAAATGAACCTCTTGAATTATTGGGAGCGACTCAAATACCTTCGACTAAACAGTGTTCAACGACGCTACGAACGATATCAGACCCTCTATGTGTTTAAATGCCTGCATGATTTGTGTCCTAACCCAGGGATAAAGTTTAGTCTGAGCGAAAGAAGAGGGATTACGTGTGATGTCAAATTTAAGTTCAACCCCTGGGATAAACAACTAGTTAAAACTCTGAAATCATCGTCTGTAATGAACAGAGGTCCGATGTTATACAATTTATTGCCTAGTTCTATCAGGCGATTTTACAGCTCAAATGACCCGTTATTAAGTTTTAAGCGAGATCTAGATCGTTTCTTGTTAACTATTCCTGACCAACCTTACATTCAAGGTTGCCCTAGAGCGGCAAATTCTAACAAATTGACTGACCAAATATTTTGTCGTGTTGACGCAGAATGACTTACAGGGAAAACATTCCCTTGTATCGGTTAAAAACCCGAGAACTAAGCTAGTAGAAAAAAGAATACTTACTAACCAGCTTACCAAGTCGCAATACGATCTTAAGATCGTGCTTTGCGTCTGAAAAAATAGCTTCAATTTTGCTCAAAAGTTTAATCGTCCAGGGTTGCATTAGAAGTTCTAGATAATGCTTAATCATACGTTGAGTGCAAAAACATTAACAATTGAAAGCCAAATATTGAAAAGAAGGTTAAAGGATTGAAGGAATGAAATCACTTTTTGGTAAATCTATGAGCACTCTTTCAAAATTTTCATGAAACCACTAAAATTTTGTTAGGACATTACTTTGAGTTAAAATAGGGTGCTATCAAAAACTCAAATTGAATCATACAGGAGCCACTGTACTTCAGGAAGAATTTCAAAATTACACCTTGGGTCTGATAATAACCCGAGAAAAACATCATCAAAGACCTTGCGTCATCACACCCATCTTCCGTTGATTTCAAGCATGGATGATAGGGCGAGATCTATGATGCTACTTTTTTGGCAAAATATTAAGTCCTTTTCCTTGACTATAATCTTCTTCTGACTGCAATCATTTAGATTAAATTACACCCATTTATGAAAAATGATCCTGTTCGAAAACATTAAAGCCATCAAAGAAACAGAGTCGACATGGGGCCAACAAGTGGCATCAAAGATTATGTCCTGGCAACCATGCTGGAAATCAACTCAAGATGGGTCTGACAACGCAAGGTCTCCGCTGATATATTTCTCGGTTCAATGTACCAAAATGTGAGGTTTTTGCAACAAATAAATTGTTCTAATGAATTCTCATTGTACTGATTGGACCCAAGGTGCATTTTGAATGTAATCCTGGGTTGAGACATCCTTGAATTATGATAATCGGGCCGCCTTTTGAGTGTTTATTAGTAATGCGTTTCGAATTTTCAGTGTTACCACTTTTGACTTCGAGTTTACCCCTTTTGCCCCGTGCTGAGTTTAGTTGCATTGAGCTTTCTGACCCAGAAACTTAAATAAAGGCCATTGATGCAACACTTTTTTGCCAAAAATCGAAGTCTAAACACATCAGTACAATTTACAAAAAAGAAGTACTCTGGTTTGTTACTGAACTTGGTCAGAATCAGCTGAATTTTGATGCTATGTTTTGACCAATCATTAGCGTGAACCATCGGTTCCATGAGTTAGCTAATGCCTTTTTGGGCTGATTTGGCAGGGTATCTACCTTTTAGCAATGTAATGAATCAAATAAACATGCATGTATGCTTTTGAACCAACTCTCAAAGCCAATTAAGAGAAACGGAACTGTTGGTTAAGAGAACGAAGGATCTAAACATTGAAAAAACACGTAAATGGTTTCCAGAAAATTGTGCTTTATTTGCAAGAAGTCGTTGCTGCTAGTGCCTTCTTATTTGAACTAATTTGACCTAACTTTTGTTTGAAGTTTTATATTTTTAGTAGAAAATGATTCCGTCAGCCAAACAAAATCCTGCTTAAAAAAGTAAAACACCGTTGACTACACTGTTCACAATTTTTTACAAAATATTTTAAACCACAACGATCAAAAGTTTTCAGTCGGCATTTTTATTGACCTTAAAAAGGCGTTCGATACAGTGGACCACAGAATCCTAATCTCTAAGCTGAGGCGATATGGTTTCGGTGAAAATATCCAAAATTGGGTTGCTAATTATCTAAGTGATCGATATCAAAGGGTAGACATAAATAACGTGATATCGGATGCCAGGGTCATAACCTGTGGTGTGCCCCAAGGTAGTGTCCTAGGCCCCTTGCTTTTTCTCATTTATATTAACGATCTCCCCAAAGTGACTAACCTCCGTATGACCATGTTCGCTGATGAACCTTGCAGAATTTTGGCAATGACTTGAATCTTTTAAAGCACGAATGCACCCAGGAATTAGTCAAACTAGATGAATATTTTAAACTAAATAGGCTTTCATTAAACTTAGGCAAAACTAGCGTGATTTTATTTAGTCCTCAGAAAGTAGCTGACAGTCTAAATATTAGACTAAATGGATATACTCTAAAACAAGTCGGTTCAAATTGTGCAGAAAAAAGTGTAAAATTTCTAGGTTTAAGATTGGATGACCGCTTGAACTGGAAAGAGCACATTCGAGAACTTTGTATGAAAATTCGCAGAACAATGTTTACACTCTTCTTGGCAAGGAGGTCAATCCCAACAAACTTGAGACAAATACTTTATGACGCGTTGATCAAAAGCAAATTAGGGTACGGACTAGAATATTTTGGAAGGTCCAGCGACATTCATAAATTAGAAACTCTACAAAAAAAAGCTATTAGATGGATTGTAGGAGCTACTTCAAGAGCCCATACAAGTCAAACCTTTAAATCTCGCAATCTTCTAAAAGTTAAAGACATGGCAAAGCTGAATCAGATGAGTTTTTTATTCCAATGTATTAATCAAACTGTTCCTCCGATTTTAAACACATATTCAAGGTAAGGCGTTGTGGGGATATTTATTTTAGTCTGCCATTCGTCCGATTAAACTGGTTTCAGCGGCTCCCAGGGTATACGTTCCTGAAAGCTTGGAATGACTTTTATTTTTTCAACAAATCAAATGTATATATTCAAATAGGTAGGAAGCAATGGACCTCTCATTTGACCGAACTAATCACTTCATCATACCTCTTAACTTGCACTGAAAAAGATTGTTACTCATGCAGAAAGTGTTAAAGCAGCTATATCTCCAACTTGAGTAGCCCTCCACCAAATGGTCGAAGGGACTATGGACCTAAACATGTCTTACAGAGTCTGGTCTTTCATAGAAGCCCACATCTAGCTAGATATTGGTCACCCTGAAAAAAAGCCATTGGCTTACGGGTCACCTTGGGGATACTCGATCATAAACCACTATATTTTTTTATGAGTTACCCAGAATAAACAACAACAACAACAACAACAACAACAACACAATGATATCTCAAATATGATACATGCATTATGAAGTGTTTGCTCATTATGTGTAATTTTGGGGAGATTAAATAATGCAACATTCCGCCTCGAGGAATAAAAAAGAATCTTCATTCTAAAGCTATTAATGAAACATTTATGTCCCCTCTTTCCAAAACTCCTTTACAGGGAAGTCCATTTGTTTTGGTTCTCTGTAACAAAATGAGGAAAACACAAAAGTCATTCCACCAGAAAGTAACTTAGTTAGATTCATGGGGAACAGTCATCACGTTCTTGTGACAAATGCCCTTTAAACTTCTATTTCAATAGAACAAAGAAGAGATCTAATGAGCAACTGATAGCAAAAAATGATGTTGCCTAGGGCTATTAGATAATTAGCGTAGATACACTGTGTGTATTAGCCAATATTTCTTTCTTCACTCATCTGCAGCAAACAAATGAGCGTTTTCTGTTCTTATTTGAGACGAAGAGAAAATCATATTCATCCTACTTTTGACTATGGACGTACACGTAATTCCATCTTCCATCCGTGATATAACGTCCATAATATCACGTCTGTTACAGCAGACTATTCTTGTTAGGGTTGTTTTGCTCGTTTAGAACCATCAGTATTAACCCTTTGCCAAGAAAAAGATTATTTCTGGGATTTGCTCAGTCACTTTTGACGAAATGTCCAATCTACTTTTTTTTGTAGGATGCTGACTCATAAAAATTCTGACATGACATCTTAACCATCCAAAATTAGTCATCTTTACATGCAGCATGATCAATATGTCTGGCTAACACTGTACTTCCATTTGAAGCATAACCTTAGGCAATATTTACCCAGTTCACTTGATACCATGAACTGGATTAGTCCCATGATATTAGGAATAAGTTTCATGGTATACACAGTACATACTTTGCCCAACATATCTTTCGTATCGGAATTGAAAGTCGTCCTAGGAGCCAAATATGTTGTGTTTGTAGTTCCAAAACGGATTGATTTTACAAATTATGAAATGTATAATACGGAGGAAACATCCTTCTTCTACATGTTAATAACTTTGGACGAGTTTCTTGAAATAAGGTATGTGATAAAATTTGACCTTTTGCTTTGCATGAAATTTCATTGCTAGATATTAAATGAGGGGACCTGGCATTAAGTATTTCGCCTTGATTTGCTTTTTGGTCACTTTTGCATAAATCACTCTTGTATTTAAACGCACTTAAGCAATAATATTTATCCAAAAAGGATCAAACAAGAGGTTTTCAAGGACCAAAATTTAAAACACACTTTTTTCTCCACTTTTTTGCGTTCCAAGGGTGGTTCAAGATTTCCAAGACGGACTCATAGTTCGAATAGATTGTCCAAATATCATATCACCCTCGCCTTCGTCCATTACAATCTATCATGCAAGTTGTAATTCAACTCATTTAGTCGGTTTGGACCTTCAAAGCCAAGTGTACGCCTTTACGTCACCAGAAAATGGATCCATCTCTATTTTTGAACACTACTCAGTCGGAGAAGTTTTGGTCAGCAAACTATTTGGCTTTTGGACGCTTGAGAAAGGCTTGATTGTTCCTCAACTTGAACTTTCCGAAAGACGGAGAGACTTCAAAGGCATGAAATTGAGAGGAGTGGGTCTTTCTTGGGATCCAGTGACAAGAATTGTGGAAACACAACAAGGAGTTGTAGTTGAAGGATTGTCAAATGATATTATGGAACTGATGCAAAGCCTTCTAAACTTTCAGGTACAAGATGAAATCACTTCATCTCGAAATGAAGTAATTTCTTTCCGGCTGCAGGACAATGATATAAAATTTTGTCAATAGATGAAATTCTTGCTGACGTAAAAAGCAAAGCTAAGCAAAGGATTTTTTTCTTTTGCACTTTTTCCTGTCTTGAAGCAAAATGTAAGACCTCTTGACGAGAGCAAGGATATTTACTGGGTTAATTTTCGATGATTTTATCAAATATCCAGCATTTGATGTCCAAAAATGAAACAAAAAACAAACAAATACTGTCTATGCATCTGCAAAGGAAGGGAGTAATGGTCAAAATCCGGCGGAGGGAGTTTCATTTTACTGGCGACCCCAGGGCGTCAGCCCGAGGGGGGTCAATTAAAATGAAACGAGTGATGTCGGATCTTGACCATTCCTCCCTTCATTTGTGGGTGCATATGGTATTTTGTTGACCAACTTATCCTTTTTGGGACTTCCGTTACAATTTTTCAACCCTGAAAATCAGCAACCATGGACATTAGCACTATCCAACTAGCATGCTTTGCTTACTCAATACCGGTTTTAGGAGCTAGCTCTGTTCACCTCAAGTACATCAGTTGGTGTGTTGGCTTCTCAGTGCCTGACCCACGAAATTTGATTCGTGTTGTCAGGGGCCCACCAAACAGGCATTCGTAGGTTCAGGGGCCCACAAATTAGCGATTAAAGTGCTTTTGGCCCACAAGTACAGAACTATGGATGGCTCTCGGGCCCACTATTTTGGACTTTTTCCGTAGCTCCTGGGCCCACCAACGACCACCCTTGGGCCCACATTTGGGCCGCGGTCCACCGGTTGCCGATCCCTGTCTTACGCGTTGTAACTTGATTTCAAGGTATCCTACTGTATCACAGGCGATGAGGAATGGGTAGGGCCCGGATTTTTTTTTTTGCTGTGGCGCCAGACGTTTCAAATGTAAGGTCAGCTGACAATCACGCTCGTCAACCATCAGCTGACACAACGTTGTGAAATGTCTGAGATTTCTGCTCCGCAGCAAAAAGAATAGCTATTTCTTGGCCCTAGTTATGAGTTTACATAAGGACTATTTCTGGCTTAAGTTGTTTGTCATTTTTAAGTTGACCTGCGCCCTAATCTTAAAAGTACTTTTTTGACTATCAAAGATACAGCATTCTATTACCAAGTCCAAAGAATGTAATAAACGCAAAAAGTTGGATCAGCATTCAGGTTTTCATCAACAGAAAACTTTCCCCAGCACTTCCACGAAGAGGAAAGCGTGGAATAAAGGAGGATCTTTTCCTTTCGTGATTGCGAGAATTTCACGTACAGTATTTTTAATTGTTTTGCACTTTGTGAATTTGTGAAGTTTTGGTCAATTTTTCCAACCTTAACAACTTTTGGCCGCATTAGCGACCCTATAGTATTGAAGTCTTGTCATTTTTGTAACTCAATCAAATTTTGGTCATTGTTTTTGTGTTTGCGGTTTCTAATCAAAAACGCTCAATAGACGGATGGTTTTTTTTTTTTTGCAAAACAATCTGATCATTCATCACATTTTTTGTTAAATTTAATCACATATTTGTATCAGTTGAATGTTAATGAATGGTTTTTTAGCAATACGACATCCATATCAAACAAGTTTGCCTTTTAGGTCGAATTTATCATAAATGAGAACAGAACGTGGTCGGGAATGGCGAAGGAATTGTCAAGCGGCGAAGCAGACATTATTATCTCGCCTCTAAGTTCTACACCCATGAGACGGAAATTAATTGATTACTCAATGCCCATCACACAAAACCAACCCGTTTTGATAACCAAAAGATCGCCCTTCAATCCTCCACAAGTTAACCTTTGGGTGTATTTAGATCCATTTACACTGAAAACTTGGCTGATTACGGTTGCATTTACTTTCATGTATGTATGTATGTATTTATTCATTCATAACGTCATTAACGCTCTATTTTGTCAACCTTCGTATTAACAAATTCCCAACCATATTTAGCCATATTCTGGGCTTATTAATCCTTAAACCATTGGATATTGACTTCTCGAATTGGTCTAGTCAACTATATCACTTTATCATCATCATGTGGGCGTTTCTCCTATTCAGCGCCTACAATGGAAATTTGACTTCGACCATGACAGTTCAAGGACCCCCGCCCGAAATTAACACTCTCGAGGAGATTTTAGCACAGGAGAGACATCTAGTTATGTGGAAAGCCACTGTACTAACTGATCGATATGAAAATGCCTCCGTTGGGACCCTAAAACATCAAGTTTGGGAATATTTGATTAATGCCGACTACCAATCTTTCATTACAAATAATGATGAGTTGTATGACCGATTCAAGAATGATCCAAGGATGATTTATTTTGGAGAACCTTTTGATATCCAACCGATCAAGGATTATGAGATCTTGCCAGCTGAATTTGAACCTAAAGCTGTTTTGGCCTTTGGACTTGCTAAGAATTCTGATATGAAATCTATTTTTGACTACCATTTGCTGAAACTGAGGAATTTGGGGATTTTTGACAGATTGTACAGTCATTGGATAGATCCAAAGCCAAAAGAATTGGTTCCAACAACTTTTTACCCATTTGGTTTTGAAAATGTTCTCTTCCCATTTCTGCTTCTTGGGACAGGAGCAATTATCTCATGCATTCGCGTAATCATTGAAAAATTGTCTGCCAACATCACTTACGTGTGAATTCATTTCAGAATGTCTTCTTCTTTGCAGAAAACAAATCCACAAGTAATTTCTGGTCATGATTGACCAAATATTATGAGTTTATGACTTTCTGTCAACGTCTATGACTATTTCCTTTCAAATTAACCATTTCTCCTAAGTATGTGCTTGAGGTCCAAGCGGTCCCTACAATAAAGAATCAAATATTCATGAAAAATAGAGATCAAAATATTTGATGATTGATTACAATGTTAGAACCTTGTTTTACAAGTTTTTCGACCAGTTTTGTTCGTATTACAATTCATCTTCATCTTTTTAGTCCATTTTGAATATAGAATCCCTATTTTTACATTATTGATAGCTTAGGACGCTTTTTGGCCTAGTTTTCTAGTTTCAATTGTTGTTGAAAAAAAAATCTTGCTTGAATATCCAGAAGGTGAAACTATGAATTGAGCTCTGTAAACTTCAATTAGGAGAGCGGTTTTTTTGCAATGCTTAACACGGTGTTTATTTGAGCCGAAAAAATCATATCTAAATTCCAAAAACTTTTGGGACCAGTTTCTAGGTGTGAATGCAAAACTGCACATGTATTTGAATTTTAGGTCACGAGCAAAAATACGTTATAATATCACTTAAAACATTATTAACGATATTTTCAAAATAATTTCTTCTATTAAATTCTTAAGTAGTATTATGGTAATGGTGACGATGTGAGGTCCGGGCGAAAGAACAACAGCGTTGCCAGATATTTCCAAATCAATAGTTTTGAAATGTAAAATGGCAAATGCCATGAAAACACGTCTTCTCCTTTAAAACATCTTTTGTTTCAAAACAGAAGGAACAACATGTTTAGCTATCACTCTAACAAAAATTCTTGATTAACAGATGCTCAATTTCCAGATTCCAAATTATTAATCAGTATTTTAAATCTCACATTCATTCCTTTGGGGTAAATCCGGAAAGTCTGAATGGTGTTAAATCATTACTTTTGTTTTCCAAATTTGTTAACTCAAGTGCCAATCATGGCACTTGAGTTAACAAATCACACAATTTGTTTCTGTCAAGCCAAATCTGGCCTTTTTCTTGATGTTTTTTGGCATAATTGGTTTGAAAAGTTCTGGGAACACAGGTTCGCTCTTTTGTCCGGACCTCACATCGTCACCATTACTGTATTATGGTTGAGTCTACCTGAAATTTTGTCGAAATCAACACTACTGTTGGTCTAAATTAATGAACTGGGTGGCTCTGAATTAGTGACACAAGGAAAAAGCTTAATAACACGTTTCTGAAAGGGTTGCCAAAAATATCCTATCAAAATTTCAAATCCGAAGGTCAAATCTTGACATACTGTAATATCATTAAATATGACCTCCTCTAGCGTGTGCCACGCCCTTCGGCCTCTTGATGACGCTTGTGCAACTGGTACACACCACATCCTTAGGTATTTCGGCCCAAACCACCTCAGCAGCGGCCATGAGGATATCCTTGCTGGGCCTGGGGACGGCATTGGCCTTCCTAATGTGATTGTGAAAAATGAAATGTGACATTGAAAGTCTTGAAACACTTTCATTGAGCAAAGATAAGCACTGAACATCAGAGAATATTCAAGAATGAACAAAAAGGATACATTGAACACCAAATACTTTAATTATTCAACATCCGTTGACCATACATCACAAACTGTTCAATAATGTCATGGTTCTCATTTGTGATAAAAGTCGTTGGTACGATGGGGCACAAATCACAGTGGTAGAAAACTGGTAATAATCAAACACTTTTGTGGTGAAAATTTGTTTCTTGTTTCTGAACGCCTACGCCCGCAAAAGGTTGCATCTCATTTCACTCTATTCTTGAGAGCTCTAAGACAAACAAACTACTGGGTGAAGAACATTTTACTTCAATTCACCAAAGCATTATCCCATAAGGACATTCGAAAACAGTTTATTTGCACTCTTACATGCACATTTATTTGCACTTTTAAATGCACATTATTTGCACTTTTAAATGCACATTTATTTGCACTTTTAAATGCACATTTATTTGCACTTTTAAATGCACATTTATTTGCACTTTTAAATGCACATTTATTTGCACTTTTAAATGCACATTTATTTGCACATTTGTTTGCACTTTTATATGCACATTTATTTGCACTTTTTGGTGTTTTATTTGCACGAAAAGTGCACCCCAATTTATATGTGATGTGCTGATTCCCTAACAAACTGACAGAACACGATTTTATTTTGAAATGCACTATCACAAAAAAGGAGTTCGTCGCAACACTATGTATATCAGGTGTCGAACCCACCCATCAATTTAATATCAAACAGGAACCACACCTCGGTTTTGTAATGAATTTGGCCGGTTGATAATCCTTGAGCATGCAAGGAACTACGCTCTTGAAACTCGTCATATGTATTGGAAATTTTGTTATGAGCATGGCAAACGTATCTGTACTTTCTGAGTTGAAACAAATCTTGGGAGTCAAGTACGTTTTATTTGTCCTTCCTGAGTGGTCGGATTTTGTGGGCTATCAAATTGGAACTCAATACACAGGATCATTTTTGACATCGTTTGTCAGCGTAAAAGAGTTTACTTACAAAAGGTAAGCAACCAATGAATCATGGTGTAGATGATGGAATTGCTAAATTTTCTCAAATACCTAAGCCTTGGAATACGATATCTTATGAGCTAGGGCTAGGAAAAAAGTCTTTTTTTTTTAAGTCGAAAAAAGGTTTAAGACGTTTCTAGGTGCAGGGTCAGCTTATTGCTGACGCGAGCAAAGATCTCGGAGAACAAGCTGTTTTCAAACCAATAGAGAGGTGGGCTGCGTCCTAAATCGGCACTAAGACGCCACCTGGTTTTAGTGTTGCGAGTTTTCGCGGTGGTGACTAACCTTCAGCGCAATTTAAGATAATGCAATGCTCTGCCTTCTTGGTGGTCAGTTACTCGTACATGCCAACTCAAATTGAGTGTAGAATGGAAGATGTAGAAACGAAAAACTTTGAATAATTTCTGTTCTCAATAATGCGTAATTTTGCGTTCAAAGTTTTGGAGCGACTGGAAGAGCTTTGATCATGGTAGTTTTTGCAGCGATTGTGGCGCAGCCTGATCAGTAGAGCCCGGGAAAAATTTTTTTTACATTAAAAATAATTTTTTACATTTTTTGCCAATATTACGTGAATATAACATTTTAATTTTATTTGACATTTTTTGGAAATTTTCAACATTTTTTTAACATTTTTTGTAATTTTTGCTCAAAAATTTCATCCCAAACCGGTTCTGAAGGACCAATTAATCAAATGAATGAAGGCTTGAAATTTCCCGCCAAAATTTCCTGCTAAAATTGTCATTCTTCAACTTCACATTTTACAATGCCAATTTATTTCAAATCTTTGGAAAGGGGGAAAAGTGCCCTTTAAGTTTCTTTTTGTCAAAAAGTTGTGAAAAAGTTCAAATCAGAAACTTTGTGACCCCTGTTTCCGTGATTATTTTACGTGGGTAAATAGCTATGAGTAGAGTAAAGTATGTTTTTTGTTGGCACTATTGCCATTATTTACTCAGAGTTTAATATCTATTTCAAGGGAGTTCAGCTCACCCTTTTCAACGACCTTCCCAAACCGCCCTCAATCACTCTTTTTTCTGATATTCCTTCATACTTCTGGCGAAGCCGCGTTCTTCCTCTGATTTCAGTGTACCCGAGGCACCAAAGGCTAATATTTCGGGAAATACTTGACGCTGAACACCATGTTAATTGCAGTAGGAAAGAATTCCATCCCATTCCTACTGATGATTGCATATGTTTGATCTGTGGTGATTTGGCACATCCATACCATACGCTTTACTTTTGTAATGTTTCGAAACCATGTTGATGATAAAAGACATCGCAATAAATGAGTAATAATAATAATATCTATTGCCTTTCAAAGAGTCTGAATGTGCTATCTCACCTAAAACATAAACTGTTTTGATGGCATTATTTCCTTCAGATGTCTGGTCACACTGTATTAAGTAGTCTTCTCAAGGAAGAACCTCTCACCACAGGACGGCCGAACTTCAACTGACGCCTAGCCCAAGAAGGCCCTTAAAACGGTGCAGTTCTGCAGTGAATTTGAACAGAATTGCCAAATACGATAGAAAAAGGTGTTTGATAACAAACATCACTTCACAGCAAAGTTGCAGCGTAAGATAGCAGTCCTTTTCCAGCCATTAAATTTTTACAATGATGCTTGCTGATCTCAGAAATTGGTCAAAACTGAGGTGCGTCAAAGCAATAAAACAGTTATTTTTTGCGTATTGTCCTACATTTTTTGCCTAACTTTCAAATTTTTTTGCCCTTTTTGCCCTATATTTCAACATTTTTTGCCCTTTTTCCTGACATTTTAATGACATTTTTTGGACGTTTTTCCAACATTTTTTCCCGGCCTCTACTGATCAGCCTACAAAGTTCAAAATTCGTGCCAGTCCTTTATACGTGTCTATAGAGGTTCTGCTCTTCTACAAAACAACCTTTTCCTCTTAGCCATAGACCACTGTATTATCTAGACTTAGGGTAGAAAAGGTAGCTTCAAAATTTATCATCTTTGCTCCCATTCAAGGGAATATCTTATATTTTACAGGAGCTATGGTTTATGTAACAAAGAGTTTCTACACCCAATTTTCAGCTCAATCAAACAAAGGACTCGAGGTAGGACGAGCTCATTTTCCGCCTACGCTTGCCCCTGAACTTCGAAGAAGCATAACTTTTGACTCCGTTGTTCGACAGAGCTGAAAATTGGTAAACAAATTTCTTGTTACAAAAACCACAGCTCCTGTAAAATATAAGATATTCTCTTGAATGGGAGCAAAGATGACAAATCACGGTTTCACAGTCATAAATCACTGAAAATGAACTTTGCCCAATTCCAGCCAAGGTATCCTAATGTCAGCCCTGTTTCAACGCTAGCCGTATGATTTTAAACGCTCACTTGATCAACCTTCGTGCACGTCCCATTGAAATAATTTTGTTTTACATTCAAAACTGATAAAACTAAAGGATAAAGTATGATTTTGTCCATCTTGGATGTTGTCTCTCAGGGAACATCGAAATTCACCCAAAATACAGAGACACGCTATTCCCGTACATATTTTAATTGAATATCAAACTTATTGCAATTTTTGACAGATTTTTTTTGACAGATTTTTTCAGATTTGTGACACATTCTTTGGGTTATCATATTACTTCTCGAGAGTGGAAACCTATACTTTTTGAGTGGGAACTTAAGATATCATATACAAGGAGCGTTTTTCCGCTTTTTTGTGTCGAAATAGAACCATTAAACCTAAAACGGATTTTTAATACCGTGCATATTGCGGCAACCCTCTTGCCGACAAAACCAGTTTTATTCACTACATTTTCTTGCGTTGTGTGGGATGATTTGAGTGGACGCACAAGATTTATGTTACTGTGCATGTGAAATTTTGGTATGTGTATCAATGTTCCAACAACCTTTATGGGTAATCTAGACCATAAATCCTTGTCTAGACCAAGGATGACTCAACGAAGAAAATACATTACAGATTACAACTTACGTCCTATTTACGATGAAAATTGAACGGAACATTTACGTCATTGAAATAACCTTCATTTATGATAATGACAGGCTGTAAGCTGTATTTCTGCAATTCGTCCTGAGAAATTAAAATGTCATTGTGTAAACTGAGGGGGTAACTTTGGATGGACTTCCATTATCTGTTTTGCGATCCCAAAAAGTTGCTTCGTTTCTAGATTTTTTACCATGTTTTTGAGAGACATTTTACCAAAATGGAGTGACAAATTTTAACGAAAAGTCATTATCGTCTTCCAAGCTCTCGAGGTTGTCATGGCGCCACCTGGTTCGCCATTTGTCATTCCGTTTCGTGGTGTTTTATGTTGACAAAAAAAAAAAAAAATCATTTTCTCCCTTAGTCACGACTTTCCCGATGGACTAATTTTTTTCCTGGATTGTGCTTGTAACCTCTCTGTTCCAACTGATGCATCAGTTCTCTACCCAACCAAATGCCTCTCTACCAAAATCCAAGGATTGACACTCTTGAGTCAGGTCTACTCCTATCAAGACGCTATTAGCCACTCGATTACCATTTATGAGCACTATGCAATCGGGGAAACCTCGGTAACCTCTGTTTTGGGCCATTGGACACCGTTAGAGGGACTAAAGATCCCTCGCCCTGAGATTTGCGAAAGAAGAAGTGACCTCCATGGTATTACGCTAAGAGCTGTGGGGTTAACGTGGATTCCAATGACTCATATATTGCAAAATAGTGAAATTTTGGAATTTGAAGGGCTCTCTATTGATATTCTTGATATACTAAAACAAGAGCTTAATTTTGAGGTAATATCAGTTTATGCAAATCTATTTGACCCTTTTCACATACTGTAGGGATGTCAACTAATGAACAGTGGTGCAATTGAAACTTCAAGTGTAGACAAAATAAAATGGTGGTTCATACTGAAATGGAGCCAAAAATTGCTAATCATTTAACAAAAATTGCAAGTTTTTTAAAACTAAACCTGATCAGCCCTCTATGAAAGACTTGAAAGAACGCCGAAATGTTTTTGTCACCGAAATATAACTGCCTGTTCTTAAGCTGTAGCGCTTGGAGGGCCATCTCTTGTCCCATTTTGAAGACGCCAAGTTGGACTTCAAGGGAGAGCTGAATCGACAATCAGTGCCATCTGACAGTAAAAACTAATTCGGTGTTTCGGTGAGATTTTTTACCCTACTTTATGGTCAAACACTATGATTTAGCAATTCATAAACACACCAGTATCGTCGCTGACCTCAAATAGACGCGAAATATGAGGGGAAATTCTTTTAACAAATAAGTTGTGATTCTGGCAACAAGATGAAGACAAATTTAACGCTTACTTTCGGAATTTTTGCCCCTGTTTTGACTCCATCTAGTGACAAATTTTCAAGCTGTCGTAAAACTCCTTCATACAAGGGTTGCACAGATCTGCCAATAATAACTCGTTGGTAGACGAAATATCATATTAATGTTAATTGTGTGCAATAACTTTAAGGATTAACTTTCTTTGCAGGGAATCCCATTCCTTGTAGCGGTAATGAAGAATTCGCAACAATAATAAAAAGGGTCGATTCCATTGCAATTTGAAAATGTTCACAAGCTCTATCTATAACCTTCACCAACCGTCGATAATTGTTGAGATTTTTTATTTTTTATTTTTTATTTTTACAAAAAATACGTTAAAATGAATGGTGAGACAGACCCAGGTTGGTGATTGTTGTTTTGTTTCTTTTCTCTTCTCTTTGCTTGAAAAATAATTTTTACATTTTAGATTAAATTTCTGCCTAAAGAAAATCGTTCCTGGTCCGGAATGGTAGAAGAGTTATCCGAGGATTTGGCCGATATCATTATCTCACCTTTGAGTGTGACAAAAGAACGCAACCAGCTGATTGATTTCTCAATGGTTATCCTGGTGAATGAACCCGTATTTGCCACGAAACTGCTGCCAAGTTATCCACCTATTACGAATCTTTGGGTATATTTTGATCCATTTACAGTGCTAACTTGGATGGCTTTTCTTCTAACCATTGGGGTTCTGGCTTTTTCGCTATATTCTTTCAGTTATTTTGCTACTGGGCTTCTCACCATCTTAACCCAAATTCTAGGCCTATTGATTCAAAGACAACCACAATTATCTTTTGGGTCGGCTCCCTTGAGACTTTTGCATTTCATGACCGCTATTTGGGCCCTTTTCTTATTTACTGCTTATAATGGCAATCTGACTTCCACAATGACAATTCAGGGCCCACCACCGGATATTTTTACTTTGCAACATATTTTGGCTCAAAAGCGACATCTAGTTGTTTGGAAATCAACTGCTTTGTATGATCGAATTAAGGAAGCTCCACAAGGGACCATAAAGGACAAAATTTATGATTATTTGATAAATGCCAATTACCAATCATTTATAACAAGCAGCGAGGAGCTATTTGAAGCGTTCAAAAAGGATTCAACCATTATATATTTTGGAGAGACTCTTGACGTTTATCCAAATGACGGTATTCAATTCACGGAGGCTGGATTTGAACCTAAAAGCATAAATGCCTTTGGGCTTCAAAAGAACTCGGATATCAAGTGCTCATTTGATTATCAATTGCTCAAGCTTATGAACCTTGGACTTTTGGAAAAGTTGCAAACTAAGTGGATGAGAAAAAAGAAACATCAAGTGGAAGGGCGATCAACGGAAACAAATGCCCTTGGATTTGAAAATACCCTTTTTCCATTCTTACTCCTTGGAAGTGGAATGAGTTTAGCTGGTCTTGTTGCAATTACAGAGTTTTTCTTGTTTACATGCAAATTAAGCAATAGTGCCATAATGAAACTATACGCTTTCGGTTATGCTTACCAAAACTGAAAGCAGACAAGCATTGAATGGTGCTTCTGAGATCATTTTTCCTGTCCAAAAGCCTCTGCAAGAGCAATATTTCTGACTTTCCAAGTTTCCTTGGCTCTAGTTCTGTTCCGTAGTTTGTAAATAAAAACGTTAAGATTAACGCTGCATTATGTGTATAAACAACTTTTTTGTCTGCTGCTTTTGATCTCAAGTTTGGTTGAGCCAAAAAGAGAAAATGTTTGTCCGCTAAGAAACTTTCTAGCCTAGGGTTTGGCAACCACTTTGGAGTTAAGGCCCATTTAGGTTGTAGTGGGTTGAAGGGCCCACAAAAAATGATTACTAAGCTTTGGGCCCATGAGTTCATCCAAGGCAAATATTAAGATCATCCGTAATGCTTCGATTCCATTTGCTAATACAACGAACAAAATGTGGTTCGGAGATCTGAAAACTTGAAAGGTGCTTGCAACTTGTGTTACGTGGTTCATCAGAATACCCTTTATTGAGAAATTAGTCTCAAGAACTTGTTCTTCCTTCTTAAAATTCAAAATGGCATTCGTTTTCACAAGTTGCAATGAATGAAAACATGACGTTGGTATTGATTATTTGGCTCCAGAAACATGACACCAAGTCTAGTTTTTTTCCCCTTTTCGTTATTTATTCAGTGTAAATTCACAACCTGTCGGACAAAACATTCACAAAAGATGGACTAGACGTGTTGTTCGTGTTATTGTACAATCACTCTCAGTTGTACTGTACACACATGAATCCATTCACGGGTATCTTCCATTGGCTTTGGCACTCTTGGGGTCTTCAGGCATCCAGACTTTGCTGCCAAAGAGCTTGTTCTCCTTATTACTCGACCAACTCAGACTGTGACTCATTGCATATGCACCTGAAAAACAAGGAATTTCCCACATTAATCCATTGTTTTCCATATGTGTCTTTCAAATTCATCAGGGCAGACAACAATGGATGGCCGGAGGAACCACCCAAGAGAGGTAGGTAGGGAGAGCTCCCATTGTGGTCAATTAATGGAACCTCTACTTTGTTGTGTTAGGTGACGAGGACGCTTTCTTTTTCTTTTCCCTCTCTCTTTCTCTCCTCCCTTTCATTGAGTGCTTGTTCGCCGAAGACACGGTGGTTCAAACTTTTGACAACGATTATGCCATTCATTTTCATTGCCAATGTGTATTATGTTCTTAAGGATAATTGCTGTAGACATGAAAAATATATCATTATGTTGAGGACAAGAACCTCATTTGATATGTAAAATTAGTTGCGTTTTTTGGCAGAAAATTGATTCCTCATTCTCCAGTTTTATGCAGTCGGAAATTTTGAAGTAATTGGAAATCAATCAGCCGCACCTTAACGCTAACACAAGGTCCAAAAATAAAATAAAAATTTACTTTATTTCAAAACGTTTTGCCCTGTCAAGGATTTTTCCTTCCCAATTGTGTAGCTTTGTTGATTTTTTTCTCCCCCATATAACTAGGCCTCAGAGAAATATTTTTTTTGCTGTGAAGCCGAAATTCCAGACGTTTCAAAGAGCAACGTCAGCTGACCATCACGCTTGAAAACCATCAACTGACACTACTCCGTGAAACGTCTGGGATTTCTGCTCCACAGCAAAACAAAATATTTTTCCGAGCCAAAATTATAACATGCCCCTGCTTGTTTTAAGTTGTTTTCAATTAATTTTTTCATCAAATAAATCTCATCTCATTTTTCTTAGCCAAAGGTCTCCAATGTGCCATCTATTCAAAATCAGGGTTGGGGCAACCGTGTAGAATGTCTCCTCATTGGAGCAGTTCACATCTGGAATCTGTCGATACATGTTTTCAGCTTGGTCATGTTTAAAGCACTGCCATATGGATGGTTGAATGGCTAACACCACCAAAGGAGCAAGAGTGGATGTGTGTGTGTGTATGTATGTGTGGTACTTTATTCTCTCTCAGGTTCACCGTGTTTGCCGTAATGACCCCTCTTGACGAGGGTGTAGTAGACCATTTTGTGAACGGAGACAGCTGCTAATGCTTACCTTTCTGGACAACCAAAAATGGACACTACCACTCCTTCATTGGTGAGTGTTCATCTCGTTGAAACGACTCCAAAACATGAGACCATTTGAGAAGCCTCCATCTGACCCAAATAAATAGACCCTCTCTGTAGTCTTCAATTTGATGTTATTGTTCAGATTGAACCAACTGGGATGCCATTTGTGGTGTGGCCAATCGAGAATTGATGGCTTTTTCCATCCCCCTTCCTTGGAATATTCCAGCTGAGATTCAATTGAATATGTAATTGAGTCCTCGACGGATATTCATCTGATGTGCGTACATTGTTGATGGAAAGAATCAAAACAAGTCGGTCCCCTCCCCATTCCGAAACAAGATTAGCTAAATTTAAAGCGCTTTTCAGCAGAGAAAACCTCTGCTATGCACAAAGTTACTCAGTCAGCTTCATAGACAGGTTAGTTTATATTTTTTTTTATCATCAGTCCTTCTTAGTGCACTACATTAACAGAGTACGGTCATGAAATGTTATTGAAAACTGTTAATATAAATTTATGTTCTCTTGTGTCCAGTACTAACTAACAAGTTCAAAAAGCAGGTCAAACTTTTGTGTCAAACTTTAAGTTTTTGGGATTACCAGTACTGCGATCTTATGCTTTACGACATCCCAGTTACTTGTAGCTTAAAGGACCGTTATTAATCCCTATACTTTTCACAGTGCGCAAATCACTGTAAATAGTTTTTGTATGCATTATTAAGCGCTTTAACGACTTCTGATGTAGAGCCCGCTTTATAAAAGAACGCTATCAAGATCACGAAAGTGGAAACATGAAATGGAAACCATATCGAAAGTGTGATCTCATTGAGATGAGGGTGACGATAACTCAAGAGATTATAACCATTGATAGGCTGGATCTTTCCGTACATCAATCTCCTTTGGATGTTAGCTCGTGGTCGATCTAAACCCCATTGGACTTTGTGCTTGATGAAGACAAGATTGTAGAAAATGGTCTGAAGTAAACGAGAGTTTGTCCACAGAATGATGTCATTTTGGGATTTTGGGGGAGGGAGTAATCCTATCAGAGAAAATGAACACTTTGTGTGTATCTCCCCATTCTCCATGGAGTATTAAGTCCCTCTCGCTCCTCACTCCATTTCACTACCACGTTTGTGGGGATCTAAGGACATCGAATTCGACATCACAAATTAAGTAGCTTTCAAGTTTTCAATGCTGAAATCGGATTAAATGAGAGAGACGAACGCAAATAACAGGTTGGCGCAAAAGTTTTCCGTTATAGACAACTTAATTCAAGAGAAATTGAGAAAAAAGAAGAACATGAACAATTCCTATTTTAAATTTAAAATGCATGTTTCTCTAAACATTTTGAGCTTTAGACCTGAAATTTTGGCTGAGAAACTCATAAGCATACTCTTAATCATCGGTGCATTCAGTTTTTTGGGTTGGTTGCTGATTTTTTACCGTGAAAAGGAATGGGATTCCCTTTGAAAAAAGATCATGTACTGTGTTCCAAATAACTTTTTTGGTTTGAATCAAAATACCCAAAGACATCATGGCACTTTTTGGATCCACAATTTAATGGGGAACAACTTTACTTCTTTGTATTATATAAGTTTAGGCCAAAGGAAAAAGTTATATGCCTAAAAACCTGCCATGCATGGCAGCTCTTGGACAAAACTGCTGAATTTGTAAAGCTAGATTTAACTTAAAAATAATAGTATTTATTATATGAAATAATTGATAGCTTTACCATTTGTGTTTGATTAAATAGAGGCTCTGCGATTCTAATCCCCCAACTAAAACCCTTCAAACACCCTGTTTCCAAGAGAAGAAAGCGAAAAAAGAAAGAGAGAGTGTGTGGAAAGCGAATGGTCTGCGCTTCAATGAAGGGATTTGAAAAATTTGGGATGCAAAAAGTGGAAGCGGGTGGTCGGTCTTTGGATGGATGGATAGATGGATGGAACGACGAAATTAACACGTTTGTCGGTGGCTGTCAGGGTGAAGAGCAAGCAAACCTCTCGGCTAATCCCTTGATGGATTCCGGATGGAGTGAGTTTGCTTTATGCTCGATTTCAATTCCATTTTCAAAAGCCTCCCTACCTTTCATACTGTGAACGATGATCTTTTTCTCGGGGATCGGTTTAGGCGCCTGTTTCGCGGGCGGATAGTCGTCATTGGCGACCATTTCTGACAGGAAGCTGATATACCTACAAACAACCAAGATGACCCTAAGTAATGATAACCAATTTAGGTGCTTAGTGATGCTTCCTTACCCAATGGTCAATCGGAGAGTGTCCACTTTGCTCAGTCTCTTCTCATATGGTAAGGTTGGGATATGGTGGCGAAGGCCTTCAAAGGCGTCATTGATGGATTGCATTCGTTTTCTTTCCCTCATGTTTGCAGCGTGTCTTTGTTGCACCTAAATAAAGAAAAACAAATGTTGCAATGAACAAACATAGATCTGAATCATTGACCTTTGAATGCCCTATTTAAATGGAAAAAAATAATTAATCTTGTGATCTTAATAGGTCAAAATTAGTATTTTCCCCCCTTATCAATAAAGAATTTTTACCCAATATCTAAAAATTCGCCACTAGATGGTGTTGAAAGAGGGGCAAGTGCCAAGCGCTAAGCTCACAAGAGTTTTATCTTTACTTGCCTTATGTGCCCTGCCATCTACAGGCGTCTATTTTAAGTTTGAGTTAAAATCCTTCATTGTGAATTTTGTATGAAAAGAATTTCCAAATTTGATCAAAACGGTTGATTATAGCTACATATTTTGGCAATTTTGATTGTTTGGCCTTGCCTCGATAAGTTCAACTAGAGGTTTTGTGTCGGGAATATTCCTATATGGATTTCCGATAGTCAGATCAGAGCCAAGTTTCAAATTTTTTAATCAAAAATTCCCGAGCTTAGTCCATATTGTTTAGTTTTAAACTGGGATCAAGCCAAAAAATAACTATTCCGTCACTTAGTAAAATTAATTTTTTAAACCCCCAAGCCTAAGACGTGATCCATCTCTAAACATTTGGATCCTCCGTAAATAAATAAGTCATGTTTAGAGTTAAAAGTCACGAGACACGTTGGGATGATAAACTGTCCATTCCAACCCAAAAATTCTGCCTTCTTCCCTTGAGAGACAAATGCAAGACACTGTGCCAACTGTCTCAATTATTTCATCGATGACATAATCTCATCCATCCCCATGGACTCCTAAACAGATTTGCACAAAACAACTTATACTCCTTAATACTTTGGGATTGTTAAACTGTAGATTCGAAAAAAGTCAACTGAAACTACAATACTTATGATGGTTTTAATTAGTGATGGACCGAAAGCGCTTTCGGCCGAAATTTCGGTTTCGGTTTCGGTTATGCCTACCGAAACCGAAAGCAGACAAGCACTATATAAAATGGAGTTTGACAACAAAATCGAAAAAATTTTCGTCCTAAAACCACTGAAATTCAAGTTTCCAGATTTTTCAAATTCTACGCCCTACCCAACATCGAACACATGAGCAATTTAATTTTTAAGGTGGATTTTGCATTTACACAATTTTGTAGTCGGCTGCTTTCGGTTTCGGTTAAGCCTTCTTTCGGCCGAAACTTTCGGTTTCGGTTATGAG
The DNA here is from genome assembly GCA_010645155.1 of Tigriopus japonicus. Taxonomy (NCBI): domain Eukaryota; kingdom Metazoa; phylum Arthropoda; class Copepoda; order Harpacticoida; family Harpacticidae; genus Tigriopus; species Tigriopus japonicus. Next base: position 14,134,925 of record CM021317.1, read on the forward strand.
CCCTTTCGGTCCATCACTAGTTATAATGGGTTTACACGGGTCTTGGTCAGCCAACCATGTAATATTTGAAATGTGTTAGTCCTGCCACAAAAGCTGTTAAAAGAAAAGCTCATATGTTCAAGAAACCGCAAGTGTTGCCATTACAGACCAGTGTCTCTCTGAAATTTCATTGTACTATTAGAATGAATATCCGCTCTCAGTTGCGGGAAGCTCGATATCCTCTTTTGGTCCATCCCTATCGGAGACTTACCTGAAATTGGGGCGATTTTCGTTTCCGCTTTCGTTGGGATTTGCTCGAATCCCTTTGACGAGCTTCATCGTCATTGGAAGTGGTTGACGATGGGTGAGGCGAGGATCGAGACTCCGGTGACGACAATGATCCTTGGGAAAATGAATCCAGATTCATCGGTGACGACACCGAGTCAATGAAGTCCTGATAAACTTGCGTTTCCATGAACTGATTTCTCAAACCAAAGTCCGTCTGATGGTTGTTGTTGATGCTATTATTATGGCTTGAGTGGACTTGGTGGTGATCGAGATGATGGAAGGAGGAATCTCGAGAGTTCCCTGGAGACGTCGAACTAGGCGATGGAGTCGGCGACACATTAAAATCTAGAGAAAATGAGCTTGTTTTATTAGTATCCTTTACTTGGATTTGCAGTTGTTGATTAACCTGTTCAAACGAAAACACCAAAAATAATTTAGACATTTGGTTTTAGGTGGTAAAACTTGGAAAAATGGCAACCCTGAAAGCCATAATGCAATTTCGACCAAATGAAGTAATTATTCTATCATTTTCATTTCAGTATTTGTTATATGTATGATTCGAGCAATGGACTCCTTAAAGCGCTCCCACATACGTGGTGATCACAGATAATCCAAAATATAGATGTCTCAATTCTGACGTCAGCAAGAACGCCCTCTACGAGGGGTTACCTAACAAAACTCTTAAAACCGATTGTTTCATAAGGAACGCAAATAGCCATTTTGAAGTTTGATTCTCAGAGTCAATCCAGAAAATACAGCCTGAGTCATCTAGATGTCACAAATCAAACTACTGTCACCGTGGTCTGCCTGCTTAGATAGAATTAAATAGTCTGGGGCTTGATCTGTGGTGTTAACTTGCTTAAGGTATTCATACACTCTAAGAACATAAAGTAACCATTCAGAGCGCCATCTGTATGTAACAATTGGGTGGGGACAAACCGACATAACTTTCTTTGAATAATGATCTATGTTATTTCTTTCTGTATCTTTTATTACTTTTATCTTTTATTTATTTTTGTTTCATTTTTATATGAATACATTTTCTAATATAAACTAGAACCACCTAAAGTTCTCACAAGAGCATGCTTGACCACACTTCACTAAGAACCAAGTGTCTCTACATAGTTGTATATGTAGAAGCAAAAAAGAGCAAAAAAGTGCTTGACTCTATGTAAACTTCACCCCCCCATGTATTCCAAAATTAGGATCTGTAACAAAGTCACAAGCCTCCTCAACATCCTGAAAGCGTCTTTTGTACTGTACTTTAATCCCCTTTAAAGCAAATGAAATCTTAATGAAGCAAACGTATTTAAATACTCCACGACAAATTCCCAAAATATAGCTTGGAGCTGATCATTATACGTACAAAAATATAAGGTTCCTTCAAAGTTTGAATACCATTTTTATGATTGAATAGACCCGAAACAGCAATTTTAAAGTGATCTTGGGTTACAAGTGAGCACATGATTCCATTTACGAGGGATCCTTGACTTAGCTAAACATGATGGGAAGGTAAATGGTTTGGATTTTTTCCCCCAAAGATTACACTGTCAACTCAAAATGAACATATATAATGTATTCACAAAGTATGGAATTTGAACATAAATTGTAGAACTAAGCATCTTAAACAACCCTCTCAAAGCCAGGCATTTGTGTACGTGGGGTATCCAGACTATAGGTAGACTGGGCCTGTAATTCGTTAAATTGCACCATTTTGGAATGCTGTCAAAAATCGAGATATAATTCAACTCTTGTAAGCAGATGTTATTTCACAAATTTTGTTCTCAGAAAAACCTGTTCGAAGCTACAATTTAATTAGACAAGGTATGTTGGGTGACCCCTGCACGTTTCAAAAAATGAACCTCAAGAGGGAGAAACTCGTCAAAATCCAATATTTTGTAAATGAAAGATGTTGTTTATACTCATATTTCTATGTTTGTTGAACATTTGTCCAGAAAAAATGATAAATTTCGATATGAGATAGATGAGCTTTGAAAGATACATCATTTTGTCATGTTGCTCGCTCTTGACGCTTATTTTCTATGTACACAGGGGTCAACCATAGTCTATGGGTCAACCAACACACCTTATCTAATTAAATTATAGCTTCGAACAAGATTGTCTAAGAACAAAAACTGTAAAATAACATCTGCTCATAAGAGATAAATCTCTAATTCCCTTTTATTCATAAATCCAAAAATCGTCCATTTAAACGAGTTACAAGCCCAGTCTACCGCTAGTCTGGATATCCCTCGTACTTAAAGAAATCATCTTTAATCTAATTTAGTTTTCCTGTTAACCAAACGGTAAAGCGAAATCGAATATTACCGTCTATTTTTGATGGCCAAAAATAAAATCTCCCAAACACAAGTGTCGAGGGTTTGAGATAGTTTTTAATCGTGTGCCAAACTTTTTGAATTGCAGAATTCATATCTCGGAACTCATTTTCTTGAGGAACGAACATTTTTAAGACAAAAAACTTTTTTTTGAAGGGCATTTGTTAAGGCTCTCTGTTTCGGCTTGATAATTGCCCAGCTGCTGAAAAATGTAACTAAATTACTAATTATTACTATTAACTATTCAAAGAAACTAAACGTACAAAAAATATGACCTCACTACGAATTTCAAATTACTTATTATTCCTATTAGTATTGAGCATTCTCCATCTTCAAATCGTGACTCTTTGGTTCAATCTCCTTTTTAAATTTGACCAAAAAAGACGAGTTGTGCGGATTTCTATAGAAAATGTTCTCACCTGACATGGTTTGATCCATTTTATTGCCCATTTCAATGGCAAAATCATTGGAAGAAGAAGAGATCACGTTGCTTCCATCGCCGCTCTCACTTGGCCTAGCGTTGTTGTTGCTATTGTTGCTGTTATTATTACCATTGTTATTATTGTTGTTACTATTATTGCTCAAACTGGCGTAAGCATTCATGGCGAAGATCTCTCTGTATTGCATCTTGGTCACGTGTCAGGCACACTTATTCACTTGAGATCAGATCACGTGTCACCGTTCAGATTGAGTAAAATCAAAAATTCCGACACTTGTGGGCGATCCTCCAGTTGTTTAGTAGCTCATGGTAGATCTCATGTCCCTTGGGACGAGTTTGTTGAACAACTTGTTCAAGCTGGAACAGCCACTAATGAAGTGAAAAGATCCCCCTTCAGTTTTTGCCCCTCTTTCCACTCGGATTAAGTGTGACGCTCTGATGTACTAGTACAGTGAGAGCCCACGAGAGTGCTTGTTGGACTGGGATCGATCAAAAAGGAACCTCATATTGGCACCAACCAAGGCTCGCTCTGTCTTTTGGTGCCAACAAGGGTGGCCACAATCAAGGGTTTCGACACATTCATTACTCATAGAATTCTGATTGGAAACTAGATTTTTTTAAGTGGCGTTAGAAATTTAATTGTTCAAAGAGAAGGACAAGTTATAGCGTGGATGCAAGTGTTGTTATAAAATATTTTTCTCTGCCTTGTAGCGTCGTGAATTATCTTGTTTGAATTTTTGTCTTACCAAGTTGAATTTCCAGTGTTTGTCAAAAATAAAAAAGCGATAAGAAACTTCTCAGAGAGCTTCACCAATGTTGTCCAACTATCAAAGTTCTAAGAAACTAAGAACACTTTTTACTAGAGTTTGTTTGTTTGGGGCAATGCTCTTCCATTTTTTGGTATTCGCTTAGGCAGTCGTATCTTCTGCTTTTGTGATTTAATGGTAAAAAATAAGATTATATAATTGTTGCTTCAATTGCCCATGAAAGAGTATAGAAGAGGAAGGTTTCGACCAAAAAAAGCTGTTTTTATATTTAACAAAAGAAAATGAAAAAAAAAACTTTTAGAAAGCACCGTGTTTCCATCATTTACTTTTCTTCATCCATATGCTGTCACATGATCAATCACAAATACTGACACATATTTGCTGCGTAATAGAAAATTAAAAGTTCATTATAATTTTCTCAAAAATCCTGATAAAAAGACCAATGGAGAGAAAATACTTCAAGTGGAGTCACGCTGATATTGAAGAGCAGGATTTAAAGGGACTCGAATACAAAGTGGGCGTAGCCAAGAATGTGGAAAATGCGCTTTCAATGAGAGGCGAAACGGTGTCTGTCAATCGCTCTTCCGGTCCAAAGCAAGCTTGGATCTTCGTCCACAATTGCTTTCTCTCTTCAACTCTTCAACTAAAGGCTTCCAAGGGCCGCTTCTTTCTACAAAATTGAATTTCCATGATTCATATAAGTAATCTGTACCTTAGAACAATGTGTGAACACAATTATGAAAGCTATAAAACGATCAAATATTCCGAAACATCTGCTTTAGCCCGGGTAATTAAGGATGGACATCCTTCCGGCGTTTGGCGGTCTCATTTGCGGTCGGCAGGTTCGAGCGCGTCTCCTTGGAAAAGGCGATCGAGAGAGGCAAATGTCGCGCGTGACGAATCGAAACGGCAAATGGCAAGGGGATTCGCGGTTGAGCGCTTGCACACCTCCGTGACGAATCCAGACGAGAGGGACTCCATGAAGGAGAGAAAGGAGTGTCTCCAATGGATGAGTTCACGCTCGGATTATTTCCGGGTAGAAGAATGACGAGGGGAGGAGGACAAATGACATCATTACAACTTATGAAGTTTATTCAAAGCCCCTTTGGACAACTGAATGATTAATGGAAGCGTCTGTCTGCGTAATTATTTAAAGCTCTGTCTTGATTTTAAGTCGAATGGAACCATTGTCCCAATAGTCCGTCACATACTTCCGTTGTGCCATGACCCGTTCGTAGCATTTTAAAGATCCACGGCAACATGGTAGAGACTCGGGCAAACCCACCTGAAATCAACGATTTTCATTCGAAAAGCTTGAATGATTGAAAAAAAAAAAATCAATGCGTTTTAAGCAAGGATGACTCAACGAAGGATATATTACAGAATACCACTTAAGGCCGAGTTACTACAATGAAAATTCAACGGAACATTTACTGCTTTGAAATAACCTCTCATTTTAGTACAATGACAGGCCTTAAGCTGTATTTCTGTAATTCGTCCTGAGAAATTAAGATGTCCTTGGTTTTAAGTAACAACCTCTGTGATTCAGATTTCCGCAATCATCGGCACCCCAAGAGGTGATACCGATGACTTCGTAACGTTGAATTTCATCGGTTAATTGGTCTGGACTCCGTTTCTTGATCAAAGCGCCTCCACTATCTCCTTGACAAGTATCGGTTTCTGAAAGATTAAGCGATTAGTCGAGGACATTAAAATCTGGAAAAATTAAGATTAAAAACTGAGTCATTTTTATTTTGAAAAATGACAAAAACTCTGGTTTGTTTTGCTTTTGCTCCAAATTGGCAAAAAAGTACGTAAAACCTGTTCAGACAATATTTTTCTCATTTTGTCACTTTTTTTTTATCAAATTTTGGTTTGTTTTTCCGAAATTTTTTTGTCGGCCAATTTTAAATTGCATCAAAATGAGAGGGAATATTTTTGGTCTAAAAAACGCGATTTCTTTTGAAAGTTGAATCTCTAAGAAATGCGAAAAAAAAAATAAAAAAAAAAAGTAAACAACCTTTCTAAACTTCCGTTGACTGTGACTGTGACACTGCTGATTAGTATCAAACCAAGGGTTTTTTTACTTGACGGATTTCAACATAAATCATTCCATTCGAGAATATTGTATTTGTTTAAAGAGAAACATGAATTAGAGCAATCAAATTTCATATGTTGAAATGTCAATATGAAAAATGTCAATATCAATATCAATATCAAATGTAAATGTCATTATTGAAAAGAGACGATAACTATTCTGCATGTTCTTTGTTAAGAGGTGCAAACGACGTGTCTGAGCCCCCTGGAAAATTGGAACCACTCTTTCCACTGTACCTTTTCAAATTGGTGACTATTTTCGATTCATGCGCTGTATTTTGAACATTGTTAAAACAAGAGCTTTCAAGAATAGAGTGAACTCCTAAGATGCGACCACTTGCGGGCGAAGGTGTTCAGACCCAAGAAGCAAAAATCCACTTACAATAGCAAAACTTGATCGAGCATGGTTTTTTCTACCATCATTTGGCAAGATGTAGATATGCTTCTACTATACTGCCTAACTACCTCAAACAACCGACCTTATTTGTTAAGCCCAGAAAGTTGATCGTACCTGAACCTTGGGTGCACAAGTGTTCCTTGATGATGGTGTCTTTGAAGAATCCTTCGCAATCCGAATTGCTTGTTATGGTCAAGTTCGCTTTTAAAAGAACATCACTTTGTGGACCTAAACATGTTTGAAATGAGTATGAGTAAAGACTTGCCAGATCGCGTTCTTGTTTTCAAGTGAGAATTTAAAGAGAACGGAAATGGGACATTTTCATTTTCCCGAACCTGAAAGAACTGATTTTTTGGCGAAGAATCATCCTATTTCAGGACGAGATTATACTTCAAACCGCTTCAGAGAACGTAAGACTATTTTAGTTAAAAACTCACAACAGAATAAAAAAATTGACTCAATACTTTTGTGGTAAAAAGCTGACAATAGAAGACCACCTTGTTCATTTTTACGAAGAGTTATTTGCTGACCGTTGCTAAGACCTAACTTTCAATGGAGTTAACAATTGAAACATTGTAGATTTTTTAACACAACGTCCCGTTTTCAAAGACACCTAATCAACAAAGTGCTCTAATAAATCACAATACTCACCACTAACAAAGCAAATGACACTATAATTTATATCATTTTAAAGCTGAATATCTTATTGTTCTGTTTTACGTATTAATTCTAAAACTTTTATTAAAGTCAGCACATGACATGAAATTCGGCCAATTAATCACAAAACCAAGCAATTCTCAAACAAACTCCTAGTTATGTCCCAAACCCTTCACTACTAGAAATCTGGATCTCTTTTGTCACTAGTCTCGTGGTCCTATATTCCGTGGCTTCGAGGAACACACAGAAATTCCAGATGATCCTATTGATGATCAATTCATTTGTGAATATACCATTAAATGCGATTTTCCCCCATCCCGCAGCCCAAGCCTCTCCATATTCCGGATATTCCAAAGGACTGGGCAAACATATTGGCCTGACTTTGGGATAGAATGAGTAAACCACGGGCGAGATAAATTGAAGAACTGCCAAATCGAATTTGGGAATATTCGTTGTGGTCCGTCCAAATTTCGGATGAATCACCTCCGAATCAAGATATGGCCGGATCAGTTTCTTCCGTCCTTCGTCAGCATAATTTAACACGTTATGATCTGAGATGGACCCGTATGAGATTGTTTGCACTGAAATCAAAGTCCTGAGTGAAGCCTCACTTTTGATAAGTTGATCAAAGAGAGCACTATTTACCCAAACAATGGGCGGCTGTCAAGATATGACGGTCGGAGATCAGAACCCCTCCACAAACAGGGTGGTTTTGATTCCTCGACGTAAAGAGACCAACCATCCAAGGGAACTCGTTGGGATCGGCCTCTTTGCCATGGGTAATTCTGAGAATGAAAGCGTTCAGATAGAAGTTAAATTAAGGCAAGAGAGGAAGGAAGCAACAACTGAATTTTACGTGTTTTGATCAAAAACCTTCAATGAGCAACATTGTTCACCAACTTAATGGACTTTTAAATGGATGAAACAACAGTAATACGTACATACAAATCATTGAAAACTGCAGGCCACTAAAAAAAAGAGTACAGTCATAAAGTGTACCAACTAGTGAATTTTATGTGGTAACAGCTCGCCCTTTCTAAGCTTATATTTACACAAGAATGTACTGCATCTTGTTGCTTCATATCGGTTTCATTTGAACGAGTTATTAGTCTTTCAATAACATGTCGTTGTTTGAACATAAGGATCGATCTGACATGCTCTAATCTCGCTCTACAGTTAAATCTGAAAACAAGAAAATTGCTATTTTTCTGTTGACAGTATATTTTGAACAGTCAAAGGCAAACATAATTTTAAAAAGACCTGTTGCTTTATCAATAAATTACTTACTTACATCCACCGTTAAGTGTTTGAAAATCTTCAGTGTGGTCAAAGCTTCTCTGGTGAGAGACAAATTGTCTGACTTGTACCGTGAACCCTAGTGCTCTCTAAATGTTTTCATAGAAAAAAAGTGTCAGCTTGTAATCAGCGCCAACGGCGAATTCGTGAACCTTAAAAAACTTCGACGCGCAAGAGAAAAAAATGCGACCTAAAGAAGCTTTGGACAGAAAAACTGGAAACAAAGGGGCTTGAGCACTTCGTATTCTATTATTTAGTCACCTAACTTTTGATTTTTATGGCATTGACATTACTAAATCAGTTGCGAAATCGGTTTAAAATTTGGTTTAACTTGAACTTCCTGGTTGCATGGTGGAGATAACAACAAACACGTGAAGCTTTATAAAGCCCAGCAAGTTTCCCCTACTTTCCCATGAGCATTAGCCAAGTGCTCGTTAATGTAAAGAGTACAATCTAAAGCAAAGCTAACTAGTTGATAAAAGCCCATACATAGTCTTGGAATCTAGATTACATTCAAGCAAAACAACTCCTCTGCCAATAGATGTCGCAAGTAGGCGCGAAGCGCTTAGATTCCCAACTTGAAATTGTCAGCCGATAGTTAACAACGCCATCTATTGATGGACACTTTGAAGCTCGGAACCGAGATTGACTTTGTCCAATGGAAACAAGTGGGCTTCCTTGTGCATGCTTACAATACCTGCTTTTTCGGTTTTACTTTAGAGTTGTGACGTTAGGGGTGTGGTAACCCTGATAAACCTAGCTGAATAAAAGGCAGTCTTACAGTAGAATCCAAAGCGAGCACTACATTGGTGACCCCGACTACTGAATACTCAATTCTGACAGACTAGGCGCTTGCCCTGTCAATCTTTTTCTTCACGTCAGCGTCTCTAGCTACGTCAATCATCATGGCCACACAAGATTCCTATATTGTCCAAGGGACACCCGAATCAGTCAAAGCCGTCTCTGTTAAGATTCCAAAGTACAATCCTCGTCTTCCAGAGAGCTGGTTTCGCTCTGCGGAAAGCCAATTCCGTTTAGCCAAGATCACTGTCGAATCTACGAAGTATCACTATGTCGTTGCGGCTTTACAAGTGGAAGAGCTAGACCGTTTTAGTACCATTATCGAGACATGCGACAATGTGGTTGATTCTTCATCCGGACAACCTTATACTGAATTTAAAAACTATGTGTTGAAAGCATCCAAGAAGAGCTTTATCGAGCTTTTTGAGGATTGCATCGCCTATCGAATGGGTGACATTCAACCTACGGACGCCCTGAATGACTTGAAGAAGATATGGCCCGATGGTTCTTCATCTGCTGAGTCCTCTTTAGCATTTCGTGCTCTTTTTATACGCAAACTTCCAGAGACAATTGGCTCAAATATTGCCACTCTTAGCAAGAGTACCCCCCTACACGAACTTGCTGTCACTGCTGGACGCCAATTAGCACTTGAAAGAGCTCGCCAAAACCCATCCACCATCTCCAGGACCCGAATTGCTGGCGAGACATCTGGCCTTGAAATGGAACGAGATGATATTGTTGACGTCGCGCACAAGGTTCTCGCGGCTCACAGATTTGGAGTGAAACAAAAGAATAAGAGAAACAACAAGCCTACCTTGAAAGGGGAGTCTGATGTCCCAAATTTTCCCGATAACCGCTTTTCTTTTAAAGATGGAAAGTTTGTTTGTCACTTCCACACAAAATACGGTTCGTCTGCCATTTCATGTGCTAAGGGTTGCCAGTGGCGTTTGTCAAGCTCAGAAGTTCGTAGAGTGGCAATTGAGGGTGATTCAATTCCCCTTTTTGTGGTGAGTGCCTCATCTGCCTCCAAAGCTAAGATGACTCCGGCGACATCGATGGAATTACCTCCTGGATTTCACACCAACTCCAATGCTATCAAGATCAAGGACGCCTCATCCGGCATTGTTTGGCTTGCTGATCCCGGAGCCGCCTGGTCTTTAGTCCCTGCTACCCCGTCGGACAAGGCTGCTTGCTCCTCTCCCTGCTCATCCTGGTGTCAAAGCTTCCGTTAGACTAATTCAAGACTCTTTCTCATGGCCAAACCTTACTTCCGATATCTCCACTTGGGTCAAACAGTGTTTTCATTGTCAGGCCTCAAAAGTTCAAACCTATAACCGACCAGCATTGACCCCTTTTCCGTCTTCAGAGGCGCGATTTATGGACGTGCATGTTGATCTTGTCGGCCCACTTCCACCTTCGGATGGCAAGATCTACATCTTAACCATGATAGACCGCTTCACTCGATGGCCCGAAGCCACGCCCATTCCCGACGCCAGTGCTGCAACTTGTGCTCAAGCTTTCTTTTCAACTTGGGTTGCTCGTTTTGGATGCCCTGCTACTATCGTGAGCGATCGAGGCCGACAGTTTGTCGGGACTCTATGGCATTCTTTGGGCTCACTCCTTGGCACTTCAATGAAATCCTCCACTGCATATCATCCATGCTCAAATGGAATTGTGGAAAGGTTTCATCGTCATATGAAATCAGCCTTGAAGGCTAGGTTGAACGGTGAGACCAAGTGGTCACAACATCTTCCCGCTGTTTTGCTTGGTATTCGTTCGGCTATAAAAGAAGATATTGGCTATAGTGCCTCTGATATGGTTTATGGCGCTCCATTACGCTTGCCTGGAGCCTTCTTTTCTTCCAAATGCCCTGATCCTCACCCCGACACCTATGTCACTGAATTACGTCAAGCCATTGCCAACAGATCGTTTGTTCCATCTTCCTGGCATTCTAAACACTTGTCGAAACCCGACAGAATTGTTAAAGGTATGGACTCTTGCACTCATGTCTGGGAAGTTGTTTCCTCTGTCAAGAAACCACTTGACCGTCCTTACCGCGGACCTTACAAGGTCCTACGCCGTGAGAAGAAATATTTTATCATTGATCGCTCAGGAAAGGAAGAATCGGTCTCTTTAGAAAGATTGAAGCCCGCTTTCGGCGTGTCGGATACAATTGTCGATGACTCTCTCCCTACTACTACCCGATCCGGCCGTTTCAGCAAGCCACCTGCATTTTTCCAAGCTTGAATTCGGTGATGATTATGATGATGTTTTTATTCCTCGTTCATTTTGAAATCATTTGTTATGCCTATCGATGATATCTTAGGGGGGGATAGTGTGGTAACCCTGATAAACCTAGCTGAATAAAAGGCAGTCTTACAGTAGAATCCAAAGCGAGCACTACAGGGGTCCCAGTTCGACTGGGAATCTCCCTCAATGTAAATGGGGGCAAGCCGTCTGTTCTAAAGAGAGACAGGCGGGGTTTCGACTCAAGCGCCATGGAGAAAAGTAAACGATTTTTTGAACTAAAAACATTTCCAAATAAACAGACTCTCCATGCTTTGGACGTAAAAAATTGTTAAATGGATTTTTATGCGACCTTTTTTGCGGATTTTTTTTACCGCTACAAGGAATGCGATTCCCTGTAAATTTAAGGATTTCTCGCGACAACTTCAATCCGACCCCCAACAGGATGCGAACCTACGCCGTCTGGGGAAGCACTTACACTAGGCACTTTTTAAGAACGCGCTAGTACGCGTGGCCACTCTGGCTTCCTTTTAAAGGATTTCTCCCGACAGCTTCAATCGGACCCACAACGGTATTCGAACCTACGCCGTCTGGGGAAGCACTTACACTCAGCACTTTTTAAAACGCACTAGTACGCGTGGCCACTCTGGCTTCCTTGAAAAATTAAATGGAGAAAAATTCAAGTGTATATCTTTTAATCCTAATGCTGTAGGCTTACCTATATTTACAGATAATCGTCAATGCCCTATAATTACAGCACACATCATAAAAAATCTGGGTGTAATTATAGAGGATAGTGGAAAATTTGAAGAACACGTTCAAACTAAAGTGATCAAAGCGTTCCAAACATGTGGATGGATTTATCGAACTTTCCAGTCCAGAGATCCTTTTATCATGAAAAACCTTTATAAATCTATTGCCCAACCTCATCTGGAATATGCCTCCCCCATTTTGGCTTCAATGAGGATTAAACAAGATTGAAAGGGTACAACGATATATTGAAGGTATGCTCCATTTACATTATTGGGAAAGGCTCCAAAAAATGGAAATGTATAGTTTTCAACGGCGGTACAAAAGATATCAAATTATTTACGTTTTCAAATGTCTACACGGCTTCTGCCCAAACCCAGGAATAGAGTACACGATTAGCGAGAGAAGAGGTATTACATGTATCCCAAGGTATAAAGCTTGTTCAATTGACAATAAGTTGTTAAAAAATCTACAGACTTCTTCAGTTTTAAATCGAGCCCCCAACCTGTACAACCTTCTTCCTCAACATCTCAAACGATTCTACAAATTAGATGATTCTTTGTCAAGTTTCAAACGTGACTTGGATCGTTACCTACAAACTGTACCTGACCAACCGTATGTACCGGGGTGCCCAAAAGCGGCAAATTCAAATTCATTACATGACCAAATATGTTATAAGAAATCATTCCCTAACATCGGTTAAAAACCTGTGAACGAGCAGGTAAAAAAAAAATGTTAATTGGCAGAAGATTTTTGATGAGGCTTGAAAGGTGAATATTATTCAACACATAACTCAAAAGTTTAGCCAATTAAAATGTAAATAAAACAAGAAGGACGGAAATCTCAATGAAAATCGGCCTTCTGATATTCCACATCTTTTGTTCTTCAATTCATTCTTGTACAGTTTTTGGCAAAAACATAATTGAGGTTTTTTTTTATAAAAATTCTCAACGTAGGCGAGCGTAGCCTAGCTAATTTGGCTAACAACATCAAAATCGAAAATGTTGCTCTTCAAAATTGAAAAATGAGAACACAAGAAATATAATATAATATGTTTATGTGTTCTCATATAAATGGTGAAGTGACATGTCATTCACTGTGAAGTGACATGTCATGTAGGTAACGATCATTAAGGCTTTTAATTAAATATTAATATTATTATATGTAAGAAATCATGCAATTTTAGGCTGTTTTTTGTGCAACTTTTGGTAAGTAATAGCCTATGTTAATTTGCACTTTTTGCCCGTCGGTCTGTTCGTGATCAAACCTTGGGTTAGACAATCCAGTCCTAGATTTGATTGGCCTTAATGAACTAGTTAGTCGAACGAACTAGAATAGTTTAAATGGCATTGCTTTATGACTGTACTTTAAAACGTTTGATAGGACGCAAAAATGTAGAAATTCCTATTTCACTCAAGTCCATAAAAATGATTTTATTGCTTTAAATATTACGTAGCATCAAAGCTTTGAGCAAATTATTGCCCCAATTTGCCGAGAATGCGATGTGTGGTACAACTGCCAGTTCATTTACGAAATTTGTACTTCATGTTCCTATACGTTCCCTTGAAGCAAAGATTAAAGTCAATAAGAAGTCATCATCGACCACATTTGATTAAGTTAGCTCTAGATACTTCTCGTTTTCGAGTTCGAGGTAGTACATAGGTACGTGTTTCAGTACAATAAAACAACATTTTGCAGCATCCCTCATGTTCAATAAGGTCGTTAAAGGGAATTAAATTCGTTTTGTTCAACCTGGTTTCTATTTTTGATTCCTGTCGCACACCACAAAGGCAATTTCGATTCCTTTTGATCACACCACTTTGAACACAATTCAATCCCACCAATAAAACCAAGGCCAACCTAGTCTCCCTCTTCATGATGGAAGTTAATCTCCAAACAAAATCCCTGGATTCAAGCCTTTTTATAATAATAATCATGCAAATCATTTTCCGTCACGCTATTGCAACGTCATGTTTTCCTTTTACCCAAACAAAGACCTTGAAACGGAGTCGCATATCAAATTACAGCAAGATCGTAAAATGTGATAACAAGTTGTTAAGATTGTATTGTCAGCCATTCTGGATTATGAGAAATGGAGATGAGTCGTCGAAGGTCATGGTCTGGACCGCCCTCATGGTGATCATGGCCAGCTAAAACGGATAAAACAGTTATTACTTCAAGGTTAGGGCTGATAAATTACGCGAGTTTAATCTCACCAAAGATCTCAACGAACATCATGGCCACAAAACCGAGTACTAAAGTTATCAATTGTAAGAACCCATTGATATCCTTTTGTCGTTCGCGTTGAAGGATCTCAAATACCACAACGTACAAGATCGTTCCCGCTGAGAGAGCTGAAAATAACATGGATTTTTAAAGCTATTTGAAATGACTTTAAACCACGTTTTGAAGGTACCTTGAAGTGTGCCAACTGTGAATGAGTAAAAGGGCGTTTCAGATTGGGCATGATTGATGCCTATCCCAATGCCAACCCCCAATGGACTAAATATGGCAAACGTGAAGAAGTACAACAACATCAGCTTCAAACTCGTTCGATTGGCCATGAGTTCCAAGCCAAAACAAAATGCTATCACAAACTTATGTAAAGCCACACCTGCAATAATTCATAAGGTAGTGAAATGAGCCCCTCATTTGAGATATTTCTTTCTACCTGCAAAAAGCTTCCAAACATCTCCGACTTCCTCTTCAATGCCAATGGCCAAGCCTTCAAAGACCGCATGCAAGGTCAGAGCAAGCATCGTCATGAAGTCTCTTAATGCGTGAAATTTAGCGCCAGTAAATACATTCTCCTCTTCACAATGTCCCCTGGGAAACGTTTCATTGCTCTTCACACTTGAGATTGACCCTGGAAGAAAAAAGGGCTCATGTAGATGAATCCAACCCTGAAAATTGGTTCCACCGAACTAATGATCTCCTTCAAACTCCTGTTCAAGACACATTGGTCCGATAGCATTGAGACAGAACTACTGTAGAGCCACTAAAGAGTAGAAGCATAACATTGAAGGGTCTCTTTTCCAGATCAAGAAGGAAAGTACAACCAAAAGCATATTTTATTACATTAACTGCGTTTTGTGTTTGCACAAACCTTTGGCACTGACCTTCTCTCTTGATGTTGGTACTCTCTTACTATAGTGGCACTAAACTTTTGGCACTTACCTTCTCTCTTGATGTTGGTACTCTCTTACTATAGTGGCACTATATTGACATTTTGTTGTTGCAAAATCGACAAGTTTGAGTACAATGCGTCCTTAAGTCCTACTTACAAACAAACTTACCATATGTCCTTTTCAATCCATCATTCTCATTGCCGGTTCTGATCTCGATCAAGTCATTATGGTTGGATTGACAGGTCATGGAATGTGCTCCACTGCAATGAATTATAAGATTAATTCAAATGAAGGACATATTATGAAAGGGTAAGTTAATAAATTACCTGTTTCCTGAATTCCCATGAGAATGGGATACGATGAGTTCTGGAGTATGATGATGATGGTGATGGTTGCTGGAGCACGCCAAGGCCAACTCTTCAATCAAATAGACCAAGAAGAATCCAACACAAGTCAAAATCTCAGCCACTGGTTTCTCATGCAAATCTATTCCAGATCCAGCAAAGGTTTCCCTCACCTAAAATATAAGGATCCACAATTAGGGCCTGGTTGATAAATTGGTTGGAACAGAGATTACCTCCGGTAACATATGGATGACACTAATGGCGATGAGAACACCTCCACCAAAGCAAAGAAGACCTGAGATGATGGACCTTTGGATTTTGCTCTCCTGGGAGAGGTACTTATAAAGAGCTATAGCAATACAACTCAGAAGAAAGGATATGACGCCCAGAAGGGTCATTGAAATGATCTTGGCAACCAGAAGCGAATCCATTGTAATAGAATAAAAGGTCCTAAAGTTTGGTGAAGTCCAGTGGTTTTATCTTTTATTTTGTGGCCAAAAGGATTTGTATTGAACTTACCTAGGCTACTACAACCCAAGAGGGCAATTGATGATCAAACTGGAGGTGTAATCAAGTTTAAGTAGCTAGTCTTAATCTCTCGATTCTCTGTGATGCTGAGCTCGTTATCAGACTTAATGCGATGTCGTCAAGTCAGCTTCCTGGGCTTGCGGTAAATTTGAAATTCCTCAGACATATCCCAACTAGTGTAGGGTGCTGATTATGCATGTTTTTCAAATCTTCCTCCTTCTTGACCTACGACATGAGAAGAACTGAACTTTGAACTGAAAAGGTTGTTTGAAACCCTCATCAAGATCGTTTTTAGTGAGATACGATGGAAAAATGAATCCAAATATGATGGCATTTTAAGGGCTTGTAATAAGATTTTTTTTACAACCCAAATTATGCTTCAAACATTGGCAACAAACATTCAATCATGAATATGTTGCGAAAAGTAAGAACGAGTATGTTATGGCTGAATTGTCATGCAAAAACGTCAACAAATGGGATTGTTGGGGTCAACAGCGAATCACCTCCAAGGTTTCGTGATTTTATTGGAATATAACCGTCGCAAAATCCAATAGTCATTGCTAATGCTTTGAAAAGAGGCATGTGAAAGTAAAAAAAGTCATTTTCCAAGTTTAAGTTTGAGTATATACGGTCAAGGATATGCATAACGTTTTCAAAACATGCTCAAAAAGGCTTGAAGTGCAAAATTTGCCGATTAAAAAAATACGAATGATTGATAGAGAAAGAGACAAAAAGCATTCACTTGCATTACAATTTACTGTGTTGCAAAAAAGTGAAATCATTTTCAATATTTTGAAAATGTTTCTAAAAATTCATGTTTTTATACACTTTGTATCATCCCTCTTGCCCAAAGGCGGTGTAAGAATAGGCAATCAAGAATAAGTCATGCAACAAACAGACATCGCAATAATGAACAAAAATAAAAAGTAAAAAAAGGTAAAAAAGTCTTTTCCATAGAAGTTTTAACATTTTTTTATGCTCAATCAAGGACTCTGATGAGTCAATTTTAGGTTAGAAATGAGACTTTGAAATAATCATCCTGATTGTGGATATTCATCTCTTGAGTGGAATTTAGGTTATTTTAAGCTCAAAATTATCCCAGATTATATACATCTTTTACTCGCACGTTGTTGCTGAATTCATTTGTTTCAGAAAATCCTGATTTTAAATGGACTCTCCTAAAAACTAGCAAGGAGTAGGAAAATGCTTATAACCTAGAAAAAAGCTGTCAAGCCATAAAGGATCATTCTTGCACATTGGCCATAATCGCACGTTCGTAGGTGGAATGTTAACGTCATCAACAAACTTAGATTGAGTTTACTTAGGTGAAGTCATCTTTGAATCCTCATTGACATTTACATTCCGCCTCTCGTATTAATAGGGATGTGTCGGGATTGATTTTGCTTAATTCTTTTGGATCGGTGGCCGTAGAGATCAAGGTCATAGAATTAAAGGTATGGACATTAGCACCACTTAGTGCTGTCTGTCTGAGATAAAGTTTTACGGGGATTTCGGTTAGGGTGGTAGAAGAGCCTTAAAAAACGGCTCGGGTTCACATTTAAATTTGAATTTAAGGCATCTTCTGACTGGGTAGGGAGAGGGTCTGTGGGCCTTAATAGTCATTTCTGGGGTAATGGTGACGATGTGAGGTCCGGACGAAAGAGCGAACCAAAAATCAAGAATCTCTATTAAGTCATTAGCTAAATATTTTTTGTTTCTGTTTTGAAAGTAGAACATGTTCTAAATAGGAAAAAATGTTATCCATGGCATTTGCCATTCTACAATATGAAACTATTGATTTGGAAATATCTGGCAACGCTGCTTTGTTGTTCTTTCGTCTGGACCTCACATCGTCACCATTACCATTTCTGGTATGCAAGAAGCTAAAACTGCTTTTTGAAAGGTGAATTATTTGGTGTACAATTTTCCTCCTTAATCAAGTCGTTCAATGTATTAAGATGTTCAAAAAACTGAAAAGCAAATACCTTCATGTGTTTTGGATGTCTAAAAAAATAAGCCATTTGCCTTTTTTGTCTTTTATGCAGTTATTTGTCAACAAAGACATAAACACATATTTATTCTTTAATCTAATTGAGCAAAATGATTGGATTTTTCTTGGATTCGTTGCTAATGGGAATAATTAGTTGTGAGGTCCGATTTGGTATAATATGAAAAAGTGACCAAACCCCGAGATTTAGAATAGTGTTATTGTCATCATTGCATAATTGTATGTTCAAGTGTTTAACATTTTACAGAAGGACATAAAATGCAATAGTATGTTCTGCATTTAACTTCACATGAGTATGGATGATTGATCTTTTTGTGTCAACATTTGATTTTTGTCTTTTGCAGCATTTTGTCAGATTTCGTCACACTTATTTTTTTAGCGGGAAATAAGTTCGGAAGGGTTCCCGGATAACTCGGTGCATGGGATAACTCAACACAGGAAAACTGGGTACAACGGAAAACTCGGTACAACGGAAAACTGGGTACATCGGAAAACTCGGTACTGGAAGATCCAGTACAGGAAAACTGGGTACAACGGAAAACTGGGTACAGCGGAAAACTGGGTACAGCGGAAAACTGGGTACAGCGGAAAACTGGGTACAGCGGAAAACTGGGTACAGCGGAAAACTAGGTACAGCGGAAAACTGGGTACAACAGAAAACTGCATGCTAAGGGTACTGAGTTCTTAGCAACATATGTTAGGCAACTAATTCTTTCATGGTTTGATTGCCTCACCCTTTTTGAACTTATTCCAATTGTTGTATACTCTGCATCTATATCGCTCTAACGGAACCTTTCTTCTCTCTATAAGTTTCTCTCTAAGTTTCTCTCTCTTCTGTTCTTATTCTGAAATAAACGATTGCCAGAATCAAACATGGCGCAGTCGGCTCTAAAGAACTTGCAGTTTTTGCAACATTGATACCCGTTTTCAGTTTGGTGAATACAAGTGCGGGATGAGTGATGCCACTTATTTGTGATAAAGCATAAGTTGCAAGGACCACAACTTGATGCTCAGTGATCACATTAATTGATCCTTTTCAATCTATTCCATTGGATTGAATCATGCCACCGAAGAGTGACAAAAGTGGTGCTCAAGGGAGTACACATCTTGAACCTCCAACTCATCCGAACAATCCGGATGAGATCGTAGAGGATGTTGGTGATGAAGACAATGATGAGAACTTTCTTTTGGAAGTTTTGCCATCCGAATTTCAAGAGGAGCTTACGCGGCTCAAGGCATCATTGCCAGCTAATAAGGGTTACATAACTCGAACAGTGAAAGTGGTGAATAATTTAATTGAATTCATCCGAGAGAATCCTTCTTCATACACCGTGAAACAGCTACAGGATGCTCATGATGCATACCTGACTCGTATTCAAATTGTGGAGGACACTTACGCTAGAATTCAACAAATAACAAATGAGCGAAGTGTTTATAGAGAGGCTCGTGCAAAATTGGAACAATATGAGAAAGACCGGGCATCTACAAGTCAAAAAGTTTTCAGAGCTCTCGCAAATGCCCAATTACCAGCTCAACCAAATCTTCAACATGCTCCTACCCTGGTTCCTAATGGACAGTCCATTCCAAGGTCCCGAGTGAACGAAACTTTAAAACCATTTACGTTGACAAAAGACCATTCTCCAGCCGAATTACGCTCATGGGTGGAGAAATTCAGAGCATTTTATAGTACTTCGGGTCTCGATCGTGCTACTGTGGAGGATCAGCATGCATACCTTTATGCTTGTGTTAATATCGATTTAGAAACAAGGATTCGTGCTAAAGTACAGGTGGATACGCCCATATTCGGAGATGACTCATGTATCGCCATTTTGGAAGAGGAGTTCCTATTGCAGTATCCTCTGTTTAGTAGACGCCACACATTTTTCAGCATGTCTCAGGTTTCAGGTCAGTCATTTACAGACTTTGCCAGCCAAGTGAAACAAAGAGGCAGAGAAGCAGATTTGCAATCTTTGACGATCGATAATATCTACGTATTTCGTTTGATAAGTGGAACTTGCAACCCCCAACTCAAGGAGAAGTTTCTCAAACTTGATAATCCAACTCTAGCAGACATTGAAAGAGAAGCGCGCGCATGGGAGAGCGCTCATGCCGCTTTGAGAGCGATGAATCCGGAAGAAAAAGTCGCCAAAGTTACAAATCCAAAATACCGAAAGAAATGGACAAATTCAAAAAGAGACAATGGGGCATCTAGCCGAAGACACAAAAGTCAGGGAAATTGTTTTGCCTGTGGAAGTTCTTCTCATCTAATTATGCATTGCAATCGGAAGCATGAACTAACCTGCAACATATGCAGAAAGAAGGGACATATAGCAACAGTTTGCCGTTATGGAACAAATCAATCCAGACAAGGCTCTCGTAGGGAATCGCGGAATCCAACTCGTTCGTCATCTCCCGATTCTAAGGCCAAAACAGCCTCAGTTACGGTTAAAGGTGTTGATGTTTCACAACCTACTCCGAAGCTATTGATTACTTTTAAGTGTCAAAAGAAGTCTTTCAAGTTTCAAACGACTCCTGACACTGGTGCGACTCGCACAATTATTGCCACGAATATCCTTCGTGAGCACAACATAACATACTCAAAATCTCAAGACAAGTTATATGCCGCCAATGGTTCTCGAATGATTTGCGAGGGAAGCATTTTTGTACAAGCTCAATGTGACAACCACACTACAACGTATTTCGTCAAGTTTGCATGATGAAATCTTAATATCTTGGCATGACTTAATCGCGTTGAAAATCATCCCTTCAGATTTTCCGAGTCCTTCCAATGACTTTGCAAAGTATGTATGCGATTTCAAGTCAAATGTGGATGTCAAGGAAGACGCTTCAGAAGATAACCTTGAGAAGATCAAGTCCGAGTATGCTGACGTTCTTGGAGACGCACTGGATGATGCGTGCGGAGTAATTAAAGGTGCACCAATGCACATTCATTTACGAGAGGATGTTGAAATCAAACCTATTCATGTCACAACAGCTCGTCAAGTCCCATTCCATTACTATGAAATGTCACTCGCTCTCGTTGAGGAATTGACTAAAGCAGGGGTACTTGTACGAGAAACCGAACCCACAACTTGGTGTTCCCCGGCACATTTTGTACCAAAGCCCGATGGAAGAAAACTAAGGTTGGTGACTGATTATCGACAATTGAACAAATTTGTGAAAAGGACAGTTCACCCCTTTCCTTCGGCGAGTGATCTGATCAAGAAAGGTTCCGTTAGAGCGATATAGATGCAGAGTATACAACACAAAGAAAATAGATACGACGTCGAAAGTGTTCGCAAAACTCGACGCTATCCACGGATACTTCCAAGTTCCGTTAGACGAAGAAAGCTCCAAGCTTACAACATTTCTACTTCCTACTGGAAGATTTCGATACACAAAAGCTCCAATGGGACTCAATACCAGTTCAGATGTATTCTGTTACAAAACAGATAAAGCAGTTGAGGGTCTAACCTGGCTCCTCAAAATCGTGGACGACATGCTTGTTCAAGCTCCAAATTGGGAGACATTATGGAAATGCATACGAGTTGTCCTTGACAAATTTCGTATTGCTGGGATTAAGTTATCACTGTCAAAGCTCCAAGTTGGAAGAAAACTTAAATTTGCGGGTTTTATTGTCAGTGACAATGGTGTTCAGCCGGATCCAGACAAATTAGCAGCAATTGCTGACTTTCCAGCGCCCAAAAACGTTACGGAATTGCGTTCATTTCTTGGTCTTGCGAACCAATTAGGAATCTTTCTTCCTGATTTAGCTCACATGACATGTCTTATGCGACAGCTGCTGAAGAAATCCAACGCTTACGTATGGTTGCCTGAACATGAAAATGAATTCCAATGCATGAAAAAGTTACTTTGTTCAGATATGATAGTTCAACCCTTCGATCCAAAACTGGACACGGAGCTCCTTACCGATGCATCTAGATTACAAGGAATCGGTTTTGCTCTTATACAACGAGAACAAGATGGAAGGTTACGATTAATACACTGTGGCTCCAGAGGACTGACACCAGCTCAAAGAAATTACGCTGTGATTGAGCTAGAATGCATGGCCATTCAATGGGCCATCGAGAAATGTGGTTATTATTTGAAAGGCATTAAGGACTTCACTGTCATAACTGACCATAAACCTCTTTTGGGTACATTTATCAAACCTTTGCATGAACTTAACAACGCTCGTCTGTTACGATATCGCGAAAAGTTGGTGGATTATAATTTCAGCCTTAAATGGTCTGCGGGGAAAAGCCATTTGATTGCCGATGCTCTTTCCCGAGCTCCAGTCTTCCCAGGGGAAATCGACGACGTTGATGATGTCAATGGACATAGCTCAAGTGCGACAATTTGCAAAGCGATTAGTGAAGACCCTGCTCTTCAACAATTATTTGAGGCCGCCAGTTCAAAAGAATATAAACGAATTGTTGACGCGTTTCAGAACAATTCTGATCCAAAGAAGGTCCCATTCCTCAGACCTTATGCTGCAATATGGCCGTACCTAAGTCTACAGGGTGATAGTCTTCTTGTCTACGATGGATATCGGGTAGTTGTACCACCCGAGGCACGCCCCAAAATCTTAAAACTACTTCATTTACCTCATTCTGGGATGATCAAAACGTATCAAAATGCTCGTCAACTTTATTTTTGGCCTGGAATGAAAAACGATATTCAACAACTAATTTCATCGTGCAGTGCATGTCAAGAATTGCAGCCAAGCCAGCAACGTGAGAGTCTGAACACAACGCCAATTACAGGACCAATGGCCAGTGTTAGTACGGACTTATTCAATTTTCAGGGTCAAAATTGGGTAGTCATGGTTGACCGATTTTCTGGTTTTCCTTTTGCACAAAGACTTCCTTCCACCACTACCAACGCAGTTACAAATACGCTCAAGAAATGGTTCTGCGAATGGGGATTTCCGTGTCAAATCAAGAGTGATGGAGGGCCACAATTTCGTCAACAATTTGACAAATTTTGTGAAGAATATCATATTCGACATGAGGTATCAAGCCCCTATAACCCGCAAAGCAATGGGTTGGCGGAATCTGCCGTCAAAAATGTAAAGTATCTTTTGACAAAGTGTGGAAAAAATCAAGATTTCTATGAAGCTCTTTTGGAATGGAGGAATGTTCCTCGAGCAAATGGACTAAGCCCTGCTCAAATGTTTTTGGGTAGACGACAAAGAGGCAAATTACCAACTTTGGAAGGTGCAATCATGCCTAATTTTGAATTCATGGATATGAAACTCCAAAAAGAAATGTCTGTAGACAAAATGAAGAAATCATTCGACGTCCATCATCGTGATCTTGCGCCGTTGGAGCTTGAGGACAAGGTCCTAATTCAAAATCCCATTACAAAGGTCTGGGATTCCGAGGGCGTCATATCAAAAGTATGTAAGAAGAGGAGGTCATACTTAATTTCGTCCAATGGCAAAGTGTTTTGGCGGAACAGAAGATTCATTCGTCAGAAAAGCAAATACGTGCCAAACCTTCAAAACGTAGATTCGAATGACAAGCCAGCATCTTCAAAACTTGAAAATTCTCCCAGACGATCCCAACGTCTGGCTAATAAGTCAGTGCATTTTTCAAACTTCATTGAAAAACACCTATTCTGAGTGAAATAAGAATAAGATGGGAGGCCACTCTTCAAAAGACATCTCAAAAAGCGAATTTACCAGAAATACAATTCAAGAACATTCAACGGGGTTTCATATACTGGAGCTTCACATGCCAACCATGGGCTTCAGCTTCGCTTGGATATTTGGTGTTAGTGTATTTAGCATCTTCCTCATATTCCTTTATAAAATGTGCAAATCCCAGACATCAAGTCATCAGGAGGGCCTTTCACATAATTGGAATGGAAGAAATTTCGGCCAAAGTCTTCCTTTCACCTGCTCTCCTCAATTTTTCGAATTACCAAATCGCCAAGTTACTACAATTCCTATATTGTTCAATAATGAACATGAACGTGTTTGTGTTCCACGTGAATATTTTCCGAGATCAAATGATTCGAGAATCAGTGATATGGGTGCTGGATCGGAAAATAATAGTGTTGCTCATAAAATTTCCCAGTCAACAAACGAAGTGCAATGTGGGATTAATAGGTCCATTTTACCGTAATATCTGAGTTATCAATTTTTATGAGATATCTGTTTGCCATAAAAATTTGGGGGACGTGTTGTATACTCTGCATCTATATCGCTCTAACGGAACCTTTCTTCTCTCTATAAGTTTCTCTCTAAGTTTCTCTCTCTTCTGTTCTTATTCTGAAATAAACGATTGCCAGAATCAAACACCAATAATAAAAGTAATGAAACGATGGTATTTTGAAAGTGCCAGTGCCAGAGCTGCACACTCAAAGCTCAAGGCACGCAAGTTCTTTCAGCTTTAAAATGAACAAAACCACTTGACCAAAAAATCAGTTTACAAAAATGCTATTTTTTTCAGTGCTTCCAAAAAAGTTTTAATAAAGTTAATAAAAGTTCCACTACGCCTACATTGACATTTAACCGGAAGATTAAGTATGTTCATCTGCCTTAAATATATTCAGTTGTCTTTTGTGCCCAGTTTTCCGTGGTACCCAGTTTTCCACTGTACACAGTTTTCCGCTGTACCCAGTTTTCCACTGTACCCAGTTTTCCGCTGTACCCAGTTTTCTGCTGTACCCAGTTTTCCGCTGTACCCAGTTTTCCGTTGTACCCAGTTTTCCTGTACTGAATCTTCCAGTACCGAGTTTTCCGATGTACCCAGTTTTCTGTTGTACCGAGTTTTCCGTTGTACCCAGTTTTCCTGTGTTGAGTTATCCCATGTACCGAGTTATCCTGGAACCGTTCGGAAGACTTTTGTTTCTGATGCGCGTGAAAGTTAGAGTAAAGGTTGTTGCAACCATGCCTTCCTCATCTGCAAAAGTTGAAGTTGGAGTGGCAAATCCTGACATTTTCCAAAAAATAATTTTATTTTTTTGCTTGTATCTAATTTTTTGCTACAAAAATTGAAGGGGGGCTCTTCTGAACTTTCGAATCAGGGACGCCTGTCTTCGAATAAGCAGATGGCCAGAAGAGGCATATCCTTGTGTTAACTAAACATAAGAGCAAATCATTTGTTTACTTGCACGTTTCCAATTTCTTTTAGTGTTTTGTACTTACTCTGCAAACTCTGCAACATACATAATCCATGCCATTGGTCTTAAATGTAACATTTTTCGAAAACCTGACCTTTGAAAATTCAGCCATTTTTTTGCCAAGCCTAGAGTGCTTACGGCAGCAGGTCTGTAAATTGAAAAGGTAATCACTCCCAATGGCTAACAAATTTTGCTTCAACGCCAAAGTTAGAGACAAAAATAAGCAACATATTGACTCGAGTTGACTGAGTCTTAGCAATGAGTCCTTACATCCCTAGTTGCACTAACCGGTTTTTTGCTCCTCGTGATGACGTGGTATTTGACCCAGTTTTTCTAATGTCCTAACCTTTTTTTAACATTGGTACAAATGCATTGGATTGGTTCCAACCCGAAAAAAAGGTTTTCCGATCAGGCCTTCTGGATTTTTTATGTCAGCGTTGTCTGAATTATCTCGTTTTCAAGATTGGCGATAAGCTGGAAATTGGAAGCTGTTGATTTTTGAGAAATCTTCTTTAAAAGAAAGTAAAAACAAAAATTTACAGTATTTTAAATTTAATTACAAAATATTACAAGATTTATTGAAAAATAAAATTGAGGTGTCATGGTGGATTTGTCATATTTTTGGAAGCCGCGGGGAGTCATTTCAAATTTTATATGCAAACATCTTTACCTTGACCAAATTCGTACGAGACAACCTACTCTTGACGAACGCGCCAAAACTTGCTTAATCTGCCTCGTACACTATTTTGCGACAGAAAACATGACTTTATAGCCTAATTCCGATACCTATTTTTAAGGTATGAGAAGTGCAAAAATAGTCTTCAGAGAGTATTTTCCAGTCTTAGTGAGGTATATCAAAGTATCCATTGCGTATCCGTTTAGCACATCCAACACATGGGTATACCCAGAGTCTAATAAACTTTTCTAGATGAACCACTCAGCTTAGAAATGCCGTGCAAGGTGACAGCCACAATGAACTAGCCCTCTACTATGAACTTGGCAAAAACTCATTGGCGTGTGGACGAAGAGTTAAGCCTGGGGCATATTATGAAGTCATAAAACTTGTCCCCCCCTCTTTTAGTGGGAGAATTTCAAAGCAGATTGCCGGTTATAATATTACCTCATTTGAATCCATTATCTTTTTTTATCTGGTCCATCTCTCAAAGCATTAATATTGGATTGTAAGAAATATGGTTCTGTTCTCTTCCTCTCCTCAATTCTAAAAAAAATGCATTGAACAGAAATCCCTTTTTTAGTTTTGCAATTTTATGACAATGGCTCATGTTATTTGTGACGTCAGATTTGTCATACTTTGGAAAAGCAACCAAGCATCCATATTTTAAAACGTTCTGTTATCATTCTTGAATTATTGTACATTTAAATACTTAAAGTTTTGCACAAGGACATTTGCAAAAAAATAATGGAATGAGCCTGAACGTTCAAAAGTGCGTTGTTCAACGCTTTGGGAAATCAGACCTGACTATGAACTACAACCTGGCCGGAATACCTCTCGGTCGGGTTGCCTCACACAAAGATTTGGGAGTTTACATTGACGAACGATTGCTTGAGGTTTGATGAGGTTTGATGATAAACGAGATATGTTTCTGCAATATGCAATAAGGCTAATCGCTTGGTTGGGATGTTGAATAGACAGTTTACCACAAGATGCAAGGCCGTGATGACCAATCTGTTCAAAACCTATGTGTTGCCCATCCTTGAATATGGCTACCCGGCGTTTTCTCCTGTGTTTAAGCGGGACATAAACAAATTGGAATCCATCCAAAGACGATTTACCAAGAATATTATTGGAACTGACGGTAATCTGGATTATGCGGAGCGACCCTTGAGCCTGAATATGGTCTCACTCGAACAGAGGCGGAAACAGTGTGAAATGCTCTGGACCTTCAAGATAATTTATGGCCTTGTAAATCTTCAGATGGGTGAATTGCCATGCTCCTTTTATCTCCATAAAAAGAGTTCAAGAAACTCAAGAGCAACAAATCGAAACGAGTTGTGGATCCCCCGTGCAAAAACCTTTGCCCGAAGTAATGCGTTTTGCGTCCCCTCAATTTCAACCTGGAACGAGTTACCTATTCATATTCACGTACGAGAATTGTCAACGTTTCAAAAATTCAAAAAGGCGATTCGTTGCATTGCCCTCGAATTTCATTGATCTGTGTTGACTTGTGCATGTGTAACTCGTGCCTATAGCATTGCAATTCCTGACCGCTTTTTTCTTTTGCCAAAAAAGGATTTTTTTGGCATCTATTTTTCCAATACTCCTTCACCGTCCTATTCGATGTTGGAGTGGAACAATTCAATAAACTCAATAACACAATGGAATATTCTTCACTTTGCATCGCATAAGTAAGGGTGAACAATCCTTTGGTTTCATCATTTTATTTTGTTTTTTTCCAGCTTTTTTTCAGTTTTTGCCACAATTACTTAGCCACGAAAAAAGTTCAAAAGAAATGCTTTTCTGATGAGCGTGAATGTGAGATAAAATTACTATTAAGGTTCTTTATTGCGATGTTATGTCATCATTATTTTCACAAAAGTATATAAAGTGGTATGGGTGATAAAACCAAGTTGTACACTTGGCAATTACAACAAGTTCTTTCTCATCTGCACAACTTGAAGTTGGAATAGCATTCTTAACATTTTTTTTAGAAAAAAAGTCTTGTATTTTTTCTCTTATCTAAAATCACGTTACTGATTTTGGAGTGGTTTCCTCCAAACTTTTGAATCGGGACTGTACGATTTGGAAAAAAAGAAAACTGCAACCGAACCTCAAAGCAAACAATTTGTTTAATTGCAGGTTTCAAGTCCCTTCTTTTTTGTTGTTGAATTACTTTGTAATACTCATCAACATACATAATCCATGCCATTGGTCCCTAAAGCAGTTAAAAGCAATCGGACCCTTGTGAAATAATTTGACAAATAATTGTCGAAATGATTCACGTGTGACACATAGTACTAGTTTATTTGAAGAAAAAAAAACTAGATTTTTTTTCTTCAAACAAGTCTCCAAGTTCTAAATGTCAAATAAGCTGAACAATGAAATTCTTAACAACCCTGCCATACGCACAGAAATTGAATTTTCATAAAAAAAATGGTCAAAAAGTAAGAGAAGTGAATCAAACCAAACAAGCAGCTTTAAATTCATATTGATAAGACAAGAAGTCAATTTAATTGCAATCGTTTTGCTATTCTAGTAGACGTTTTTTGCTATTTTTACGTTGTGCATTCACTTTCAAAACGATCAAAACTAGAGCACTATAATAAAAGAGTACAGTCATAAAGTGCGCCATCTAGTGGATTTCATGCGGCAACAGCTCGCCGTTCCCATGATACACATATTTTTGAAGATTGCAACTGTCATTCATTAGTTATGGACAAACTAAAGTGCCTCAAATGTTGACTGAGTATTGTTAATGGACCTGTGGTGGTTTTTGGT
This sequence comes from Tigriopus japonicus, assembly GCA_010645155.1. Classification (NCBI taxonomy): domain Eukaryota; kingdom Metazoa; phylum Arthropoda; class Copepoda; order Harpacticoida; family Harpacticidae; genus Tigriopus; species Tigriopus japonicus. The sequence continues at coordinate 14,163,575 of CM021317.1, forward strand.
TGAAATTGTTAGTGAAATCCCTCTCAAAATGGCATGGAAATCTGACTATTATAAAGGTGATTTAAGCATGATATATGTCAAAATTCATCAGAAAAACACTAAGGTATCATTTGGAGTTCGGCCATCAACATTTTAGGCACTTTAGTTTGTCCAAAACTGATGAATGACCGTCGCAATCTTCAAAAATGTGAGTATCATGGGAACGGCGGGCTGTTGCCGCATGAAATCCACTAGATGGCGCACTTTATGACTGTACTCTTATCAAAACAACATAATTGCCCATGCTGACCTTTTTTACCATGGGGATTCCAGTTTCGCTTACAAGCCCTTTCACCCTATCACTAATCCTCTTGAGTTTCGAAGCAAATCAATTATTTCAATCCCCCATAACTACTAGTAATTGAAGAAATGAACACGTAACAAATCCGAACTTTGCTCTCGAGTGAACTATTGACCCAACACTAATACTAGTTTGAGCTAGTACACAGATTACGTGAGTGAAGGAAGTACTTCAATATTTATAAAATAGAAACCTTTCTCACCGATGAGATAAAATGGATGACATAAACAAAGCAAACGTGCTGAATTGAACCTAGAGAAACATTCTCCAAGAAAACTCGATGATGCCTTTTTGAGCCGTGACTTGAAATGATTAAGTTTGTAGGGCTGACTAGATACACTGAGATAGATACTGGCTACCCTAGGCTAACACACGGTGCGCGGTGGTTCATGCAGGTGATTGGTCAAGAGCGTTCTGTTGAACATTCAGCTGATTCTGACGAAGTTCAATAACAAACCAGAGTACTTCTTCTTTGTTGATTTTATAGTGCATTGACTTGCTGGTGGGGTTGCCAATTTACCTATGTGAAATCATATTCCCCTCTGTGCACCAGTTTTTATAAACTTTTTTTTTCTTTAAAGAGCACCAGAAGGCAAGGCATCCCTAACTTTAGTGACTTCTGGGCAGGGTTGCAAATCAAACTCAAATTCGTGTTTGATTGATTACATACAAGAGCAAAGCACCCATTCTCCAAGAGGCAACCCTACCTTGAAACCTCCTGTGAAAAAACTTGCGCAAGCCCATATTTCACATCACTAAGATTTTGTTGTCAATCACCCAATTGTGTGATATAAATCGGTCCTTGTTTAAACTCCACACTAATTGAAATTCACTTTTAGCATTTCAGGTAAATACCTTAGTAAAAATCCTCAAGCCTGCTGCAAATGTGTCTAACCAAACCGCATTATCAAATGAGTGAAATGGTTTAGATGTGTTTCTTAGAAGAAAAGGTTCCTTTAATCATGAACTTCGGTTTCCCGCATGATGAATGACATCACAGACAGTCTGTGTCGGGTCAGGCAATCATAGATTTGAAGGCCAATCTCTGCCTTTTAGTATCTCTAGGGCTGACGATTTTCTCGAAAATTTCATTTCTCGAGAATTTCGAGAAAAAGTGAAAATAGATAAAAAATGTACATTTTTGATGATCTATTGCTAGCATTAGTGTTTTATACAACTGTTTTTACTTTCTAATTGTTCTCCTCACGTTCGAAGTACTGTCTGAGAAACAAAAGAGCATTCAAAGAGTCATCACCAAGACTACTGCCGGTTTTTGTAACAAAAAGGCCAGTTGCATTAAAGCATCTTTCAGGCTCTACACTTGTTTGTGGAATAGATGATAAAGAGTCATAAAATGCTTGCAAATACTTTGACCTCTCTTTTCCACCACTTGATTAAAAAAGAAGCAATTCCTGTTGAACCAACATTTGATTAACATCACTTGGGTCATCTGAGGCACCTGCCAAGGAGTCCCGTGACCGCTTAATGTGCATTTTCAAGGCCTCTTGGAAACTCAAATTGTTGTCAGTAATGCTCGCATTTTTAGGTGACTCTGCAATTGGATTGTGTTCATCTTTTTTTAGCTGTTTTTAGAAATTCTCGGAAATTCTCGAAAATTCGGAAATTCTCGAGGTTTTTCGATCCTCGATTTTTTTTTCCAGAAATTCTCGAGAATCAGCTTTATAAATTTGTGCACTGTGCGCCTCCCAAATTAATACGTATTTGAAAATCTTGTTATTTTACTCACAAGAAATCAGACCAGGTAAATCAAGTCTTAAAAAAGGCTACGGAAACCGGAAAAAGAAGAGTTTGATAAAATTAGAGACCTAAGACTAGGTCCGGACGAATGTGTGAACCAGTGTTGCCAAAACTTTTCGAACCATTCATGCCAAAAAACATCAAGAAATAGGCCAGATTTGGTTTGACAAAAACAAATTGTGTTAAGGCATAATTGGCACTTGAACCAACAAATTTGGAAACCAGAAGTAGTAATTTAAAGCAATTCAGACGTTCTAGATTTCCTTCAAAGAATGAATGTGAGATTAAAAATATTCATTTATAATCTGGAATATGGAAATTGAGAATCTGGTGATAAAGCATTTTTGTGAGGGCAATACAGTCGAATCTGGATATAAGAAATCTCAGTGTAAGAAATCTTCGCAATATAAGACACTTTTCCGTGTTGACCAAAATTTTACTATATAAGAATTCTGGATATAAGAAATTTTCCATTTTTCCTCAATCTCGAAATAAGAAACATTTTGGCCTATTTCTCTTGCTTAAATTGGTCACCCGAGAAAGTCTCTCAAATTTAAAGTCAAACTGAGAATAAAAGATTTGCAGTTGAGATATTCCAAAAAAAGAGCAAAAAACTTTGTCAGTATGAAAGCGTGGAAGGCTCAAATTTTTTAATCAGGAAGTCGTTTGTCCCGGTATAGGTTAGATAATTTACCAATCATGATGACAAAATTGTACTTTTTTCTTTCATTTTTTATGTCAAGTTGAGATTGAAACAAGTTCTCAAGCTTTGTAAAACATATATAAATGCATGCACTTGTAATGTATATTTGTGTGTTGTTTTAAAATTGATGTGTAAAAATTTTTTTTAAAGCTAAATTTTGAGTCATAGTCGGATTTTGTTATAACAAAAGTAAGCTTATAAGGTTATATAAAGGTGAGGTAAACTCCTCTGGTAGTTTCCTTGTATTTTTTTATCGTTTCTTGAGCCAATTTTCTTAAGTCTCGATATAAGAAAAATCTCGATATAAGCAACATTTTGCCGCCGACAGAAAAGTTTCTTATATCGAGATTCGACTGTAGTTAAAGATGTATTTGTTTCTGCTTTGAAGGTAGAACATGTTTTAAAGGAGAGGAATTGTTATCTATGGCATTTGCCATTTTTTAACTTGAAACGTTTGATTTGGAAATATCTGGCAACGCTGCTTTGTTGTTCTTTTGTCTGGACCTCGCATCGTCACCATTACCCGAATTTCGTTCTTTTTACCCTTTTCAAAAATAACACACACTGGAGTCCCTAATCAGTACCTGCGCAAACTTATAATCTGTGGATCAGCCGGCCGAGGGACCATTATTTTGACTCGTTGATACAACAATGGCCCTCCTGAGAGGAAAAACGAGCAAACTTGAACCAAATTCAGAACAAATGGACCTTTCTTTCATGTTGTTTTTTGAACTAGTAGTAGATATGAAGTCCACCGTTGAGAAAAAGACGCTCTATTGTCCTCACTCTTTGAAACGTTTGTCGTTGGTGTGGTCTAGCTCATCAATCATTGGTTTGATGCCAATGAAACCTTCGCTCATCTGAGCTTTTCAGAAATGTAAGGCTCTTTCTTGTAGCAGGTGTGATATTGGTAAATATAAAGTTAAATTATGATCAAGTCAAGTCCTCCCACCAAGGCAGCACCATTTCAAACTTGTATTGTCAACACGGTCGTAAAGTACCGACTTTGTCGAAGAACCATTAGTATCTCTCTATTTATATCACAAAAGAAATTTTTTCGTGATTGAAAACATTCAAGGGGATAACACCTTTTTTAAAGAGATTGATTGATATCTAGTGATAGTCATAGATAGTTTGTTTCGACATATTACTATTACTATCATTATCTTTCATCTTAGCCAATATTCTTTCATACGCTTCAAGTGTTCTGAGTGGGAACAAACAATTAACAAGAGTAAACATCTCCAGATCAGCGTAAAACTGAAGTTTCGATGAAATACAGCTTCATTGAAAGAGGCTTCTGCATCCCGTTATCAGCAACAGGTAGAAAAAAAACGCATGAAACCATAACAAAATGAGACTTTCAATCTTGTGGTTGTGTCTATATTGTTCTTTAGCTCAAAACGATGAAAATAGAAAGATGGAGGGATATTTCCCTTGGTTATTTGGACCTCAAATCCAATCTGGTCCTACGAAAGAGTGTTTCAACCATCCCGGATCTTCAACGGAAAATGTGATCGAAATCCAAAAAGATTTGAAAAACATAGTGAAATCCAAAAAGTGTTTAAATTCATTAACAAGCGGTGACAAGGAAAAAATTGACATGAAGTATAGTTCTGAAATTGACGTTAAGCATCCATTTAATGCATATCATGTGCTTAAAGAGGCATTTGCTGTGTCTAAGAAGGTGATTAAAATGTTGGATAACAAATTTGATTGCTCATGGAGATTCAATGTGAATGAACAAGATCTGCAAAGTGTCAGGAACGGATTGCTCAACATACAGATCTATTCCAGGAATAGAGTTATTGAACTTATCAAAGGTAACGTGCATTATCTCGTATGAATTTAATGAGCATTTTCATCGATCGTTCCAAATATTCTGATTAAACATTTTTGGTTAAATCCGCGGAACGTGTTTCGCACTTATTGACAAACCTTTTGTGATTGAAAATTCTGAAAGTTTTAACCAACTATTACGCCAAAACAAAAAGAGGCTTTACCGAACTGGAACTAAAACAAACCATAAATGCTGTTGTTATTATTTATTAGGGAATACGTGGTTGTAAAAAAGCAAAATAATGCGATTTGCACAACATAGTCTGAGCGGAAAATTATTTCGAAGAAAGCGAGTTTGCTTTAAAGAATTTTGGGAAAAAATCATTATTGTAACTAAACGAAGAAAAACTATTTTCAATAATGGATTGGTTCGCAAAATTCATGCAGTGTTCTGCACATACAAGTAAAGTCAATTTTTGACCGGTCGAAAATCTTCCCTGATGAGGACTGAAAATTCACATTATATTATAAAAAGCGATGGTCCGAAAACGCTTTCGGCAGAAATTTCGGTTTTGGTTTCGGTTATGCTTACCGAAACCGAAAGCAAACAAAGAGGGTGAAGTTTGACAACAAAATTGGAAAATGTTTCGTCCAAAAACCCCTGAAATTTAAGTTTCCCGATATTTCAAAATTTGCGACGACCCAACATCGAACACGAGCAATTTTATTGTTTATGTGGATTTTCCAATTATACAATTTTGTAGTCAGTTGCTTTTGGTTTCGGTTTCGGTTATGAGCCTTGTCGTCCATCACTAAATATAAATGTAAAGATAAAGTCCTTGATTTAGGAGGCACGATTCCATTAAATTTTAGACAAATTTGTGTCAATCCTTCATTTTTTTGTTGAATTCGACTCGCTTTTTTAGTTAACCATGCTTTCATGTCGATCATAAAACTAATTTTACACCGCATACTTTTCTCCAAAATAAACTAAATTATTAGATTGTTGGCAAAAATGTTGATTCACACTATTTTCCCTTTCTCAATGAATATCTATGATCTAAGAAAAGTGAATCACAATACTTTTGGTATGTATTCATCTTAATCACATTGCAAATTCTAGGACGATTAAGATTCAATGGCCAACTTTATTTGGGTCATCCCTTGGAACTTCGTGACGTCGAAGCAATCGCATCCATTGCAGAGGACAAACTGAGACTGAATTCAGTTGTTCAATGGTTGGAAGCAGCTTTACAAATCGCCCAAGAGACCAAAAATACTTCCAAAATTGCGGCAATGCAGAAAAAAGTTATTGATGCAAAGAAAACCCATGATGCATTTATCGTCAAGAACGGATTTCTTCACGTACACCAATCTAAAAACCAATCCAACACCATTAACATCGCTTTCACTAACCATGAACTATTCCATCCAAATGTTCTCTCCAAAGCAGAATTGGTTCAAGTTCAAAGTCATCTAAAAACCTTGAGGCATTACGAGGCACTTGTTCAACCCTTCAAAAACCTCTCTCCATCAGCGGTTGATCCTGACCCAAAACTAATCTTATCTGGCATCACTGATGACAACCTACCATTTTTCTTACCTTACTTTCTTGAACAAAAAATCATCCAGTTGTGTCAAGGGAACAAGGTACATCAATCAATATCAATATCTTGGACCATTATTCCTAAAATCAATCATAACAAAAAATTTTTTTTCCTTTTTTAGGATCAAATGACCAGAAACGAACATTGCTTCCTCAGTCATTTTGGCAAACCTGAAGCATATTTGTCCCCTTTGAAATATGAACAGTTAAATTCCTCGCCATTAGTGGGTATGTTCCACGATTTCGTGTCTGAAACGCAGACCCAAGCTTTAAAGGAGGCTTGTCAGATGCGTTTGAAAACAACTCCTCTTCATGTTCAAAATGAAATCCACGAATTCACAGAATTAAGAACGAGCAAAGTGGCGTACTTCAATGATCAAGACCATCCTGTAGCGAAAAAGCTATCTCGTCGAATTGAAATGGCTTTGAATTTTAATTTGGCAACGGAATATCATGCCTCAGAAAATTATCAAATCATGAATTATGGCGTTGGTGGAAACATTGTCGGTCATCTAGACAGCGTGGGTAAGTTAGATTCAATATTTTCAAGAGGGCCGTTGAAGTTATTGGTGCTTATCATTTATCAATCATTAAGCAGGACAAAAAATGAATTGAATTGATCTAGCTGAAGATATATTTTGCAACACCGGGGAGCTCGGAACCAAATGTTCCTTTTTTTTGGTCAAATTAATCAACTGTTTTTTACAACGCAAACTATTGAAAATGTCAAAACAAAAAGTAAAAATCTCGGAGTGGTTTCCAAAATTGGATTGACCAAGTACCGGTTCAAAGAGGAACATAAGCCCACTATTAATGTAAGCCTAGAATCACTCGACCTTGTTCACAAAATGGAACAGAAGGATAAGATTGACGAGGCTTATGATGTCCTGGTATCAACTTTTGATGAAGTATGTGCCAATTTGGGGGTACCCATTTCTTAAAAACAAAACAGGGGGCGTGAAAATACCCAAAGAGAGGCACTTTTCAAGAAGAGAGTTTCCTTGACACAAAGACTAAAATCATGTGATAGGCATTCATTAAGGTATCTTAGTATAAACAAACACATGACCACCATTGATGGTCTTCTTAAATTCTCTTTTGAACGGGATCAATTGAGGAAGGAGAGGAAAGTTGTTCAAGATGTAAAACAAGACCCCAAAGCTTTTTATTCTTACGCAAACTCCAAACGGAAGAACAAACCTCCAATTGGTTGGTCCTTTTCGTTTGGTGGACAAAGAAGTATCCGACCCATCTGGTATGGCAGACATTCTTAGCAATCAATTTACCTCTAAGGTTAAAGCTAAGGTTGCGTAGATGTTATTTACCTAGACTTTGCCAAGGCTTTTGACAAAGAGACCATGTTCTACTGCTTGATTGTTTAGCTGAACATGGAGTGGGAGGAAATGTTTACTCATTGCTCAAAGGGTTTTTAACCAACCGGACACCGTAAAAATTGAAGGGAGCTTGGGAAATCCCAGCCAAGTTGTGTCCGGTGTACCACAAGGAACAATACTGGGACCAGTGTTGTTCACACTGTTTATCGCTTCTTTACAAAGATTGCCGTTACACTCGTCTATCTCATCATATGCTGACGACACCAAGCTCGTGTTTGGTAGAAAATTTCATCACACCACTGACTTGCAAGATAATTTAAACCTGATTTACGAATGGGTAGCTGGACGCAACATGTCATTAAACGGAGATAAGTTCCGAATAATGACCTGCAATCCATCTGGAACTGATCCACCCACCTATACAGATAATTGTCAGAACCCTATTGTATATGAAAGTACTATTAAAGACCTTGGAATAACAGTGGAAGACAACGGGAAATTTGAGAGACACAGACGATTGAAGGTGACTAAGGTCTATTAAACATGCAGTTGGATCTATCAAGGGACCAATTCATAATGAAAACCCTTTATAAGTCGATAGTCCAGCCACATTTGGAATATGCATCCCCCATCTGGGCGCCACTAACAGTGGGAGAGATGAAAAAAAATGAAAGCATGTAACGAAGCTTTACTAGATGTATTGATGGTATGAGCGGCCTAAGTTACTGGAAACGCCTCAAGGTTTTGGATTTGTTTAGCATTCAGCGAAGGTATGAGCGTTACCTGATTCTTTACATTTTCAAATGTCTACATGACCTGTGCCCCAACCCAGGAATAACACATAGTCAAAACGATAGGAGAGGCATTACTTGGAATACGAGGTTCAGAATTCACCCGATAGACAAACAACTAGTCAATAACTTGAAGTGTTCCTCTGTCTTAAATCGAGGACCTACCCTATATAACTTCCTCCCCAGTTCTCTCAGACGATTCTATAAATTAGATAACCCGTTGTTCAGTTTTAAACGCGATTTAGATTGTTTCTTACAATCTATACCTGACCAACCAAATGCTCAAGGTTGCCTGAGAGCGGCAAACTCAAATAAGCTGTGTGACCAAATATTTTATCAAACGTAACGTGACTTACAAGGAATCCCATTCCCTGTATCGGTTAGAAATCCGAAAACTTAAGATTTAAAAAAATCTTTTGGCGGGTTTATCAGTCTGCATCATTGATATCAGTGGAAAGCTTTTTGAATTGAATGTTTTGAAAGCACTTTTCCGTTATTGTTTGGTTAGTTCATGAATTGTTTGGGCTAAGCTAGTTCTTGCGTTGTTCCAAATATTGTTTGATTTATAGATTTCATTTATAGAATCTCATATGTCAATTTTTTGACAAACTTTAATATCTACGAGGGATATCCAGCCTAGAGGTAGACTGGGCCTATAACTCGTTAACAAGTGCGATTTTTAGATGCTTGATGAACAATCAAAATCAAAATGTATCTCTTTTGAGGAGATGATATAGAGTCCTTTAAGCGCAACCAGTAAAATAAAAATAACGTGCAACCTTAGAGCGTTATGAAACAAAATTTCAGTTTTTTATGTCCAATGAACATTTAGAAGTTCGAAAACAGGTCAAACTTTTGTGTCAAGGTGCAAATTCAGGAGCTGTATTAGTAAGGTGACCTCACAGTCTTATGTACTGTGACCTCCCAGTCAGCTGCTCGTTAAAGGACCGTATTATACATAATTTGTTGTCAGGTAATCCAGTTCATAGTGATGATTTATTTAGAAAAGGTATGTTGGGCGACCCCTGCACGTTTTTGAACATCGATGTCAAGAGCAAGAAACACGTTAAAATCCATTATGCTGGAAAGTTAAGACGTTGTTCAACCGTCCATACCAATATTTGATGAATATTTGAGGCAAAAAAGTGGTAACTTTTGATGTGAAACGTCTTGGCTTTACAGTGTAGTTGATTTTTGACTTGTTACTCACTTTTGAGGGTAATTTTCTATGTACACAGAGGTCGCCCAACATACCTTGTCTGACTAAATCATAAGTTCGAACATCAAATTGTCTGACAACACAAAATTTGAGAAATAACGTTTGCTCACAAGAGTTAAACCTTTATTCGATTTTTACAGCAATCCAAAAATGGCGCAATTTAACGAATTACAGGCCCAGTCTACCTACAGTCTGGATACCCCACGTATTACCATTTTTGACATATTACTATGTCATAATGAAGTTGAAAGCAACATTTTGCCTTAAACTAAAATAACCATTAACGACAACTTTGTTCCAATAGGTAACAACTTTTGGCAAAAATAATTGCAACTTTAGTAAAAAGTAGCAATTTCGTCCGAGCTCAGCTCTTCTCTCACGTTTTGCTACTTTTCACACTTCTTTTTAACGGATCGTTTGTACCACATTGGTTGCACAAAAAGAAATTTGAACTGGCTTCTTCAATATTCAAAATTTGCTCAAAAAATTCAAGTTCCCATTAAAAGTTTTAATTTCGCTATTCCAGGAACGTTGGATCCTAAAGCTTACCGAAGAAACTTGCAACATGGTGGAGAACGATTCAATACGTTCATGGTCTATTTGTCAAACGTGGAGGGTGGGGGACGGACGGTTTTTCCCCAATTGGATTTGTCGATCGAACCAGTCGAAGGCGTGGCTATTTTCTGGTTTAATTTAGATTCATCTGATGTCTACGACACAAGGAATTTTCACATGGGATGCCCTGTTATCTATGGAAACAAATGGATTGCCAACAAATGGACCAAGACCTTGGCCCAATGGCGCCAATATCCTTGTCGACAGAAACGCACCTCATATAAAATTCTACCCTTTACTTTCATTTAGTATTACGAGGGGTTTATCAAAAAGAGTACAAACGACTCTGTAATTTTTAATCAACACGACCAATTTTAAAGAAATAACATAAAGGAAGAATTGTAACACCGAGTGAAAATAATATAAGTATGATTCGGATGATTCAGGAGAGGTCTAACGACCTTGACAAGTAAGAACAAAATGTCATCTTTGTAAAACGTGGAAGTTGAGAAAGAAGGTAATGAGACGGAAAAAACAGCAATAACTAACGGAACCTATAATCACTACAATCACGTAAAATTTCAGAGCTTTGGCTACTAAATTCATTTTATAGATATTTTTCACAACCCTGTTTTGACCCTACGCGAAGCTGTCAAAGTTATTAAGAATGGAGATGAAGATGATAAAACCTATTTTTTGATGTAAATAGACACTTGTGAACATGGGTGAGAAATACGTGCATCATCCTTATTTTTTCCCGCTTTTTTTCAGCTACAAGGAATGGGATTCCCTGTAAAGAAAGTTAATGATTAATATAGTTTATAAAATTACCGTTTATATGAAATTTAATCTGCCAATGAGTTACTGTTGGCAGATCTGTACAATCCTTGAATAGTGGGTTGGTCAGGAATTTAATTTTTAATTCTTTAATTTTAATTTAATTTAATTCTTTAATTTAAGAATTTGTCCAATCCTGCCTTAAATGCTATAAAAGGATCAGCTCCTACATATTCCCGACGAAGACTAATGGGTAACAAATTGAACAATGAAGGGGCCCGATAAAGAAGAGAGGAGGACTTCATTGTTCGAATAACCTTGATTCCTGAGGATTTGGAGGTGCTCTCAGAACGCATGTTAAACCTCTACGATCTCTACAACTGAAACGTGATCGAAACTCGAGATTTAACTTATTCCAAAATGTTTCTTCTTTTCCAACTCTTTTTCCTCAATGGGAACATCCAAAAGTTACAAAATGCCATATCATATACATATATTCATATCATATCATACACCACAAATTCAAATACTATTTATCGTCTGAGAGTGATCTTAACTGAATAAAATAAAGAAGAGTACATGATATGATTTTTCCAAAATTCGATCTCTCATAAATAGCTTGCTATTACCCGACAACCTTGATCAGGCAATACAAAATTGAGTTTTGCTCGCTATTTTGCCTATCTTTTCTGTTCCCATGTTCCATTTTAATTTTTGGACCACAAATTCAATGTCTATTAATCGTCTGAGAGTGATCATAACCGATTATTATCATTAAAAATACATGACATGATTTTTCCAAAATTCGATCTCCCATAATTAGCTTGCTAGTACCAAAGAAGCTTGATCAACCAATACAAAATTTGAGTTTTGCTCGTTATTTTGCCCATCTTTTATGTTCCCATGTTCCATTTTAATTTTTGGACCACAAATTCAATGTCTATTAATCGTCTGAGAGTGATCTTAACTGAATTAAATCAAGAAGAATACATGATATGATTTTTCCAAAATTCGATCTCCCATAATTAGCTTGCTAGTACCCGAGAAGCTTGATCAACCAATTCAAAATTTGAGTTTTGCTCGTTATATTGCCTAACTTTTCTGTTCCCATGTTCCATTTTAATTTTTGGACCACAAATTCAATGTTTATTTATCGTCTGAGAGTGATCATAACTAAATAAAATCATTAAAAATACATGACATGATTTTTCCAAAATTCGATGTCCCATAATGAACTTGCTAGTACCCGAGAAGCTTGATCAACCAATACAAAATTTGAGTTTTGGTCGTTATATTGCCAATCTTTTCTGTTCTCATGTTCCATTTTAATTTTTGGACCACAAATTCAATGTTTATTTATCGTCTGAGAGTGATCTTAGCTGATTAAAATCATTAATAATACATGATATGATTTTTCCAAAATTCGATCTCCCATAATAAACTTGGTATTACCCGAGAAGCTTGATCAGGCAATATGACATTTGAGTTTTGCTCGTTTTATTGCCTTTCTTTTCTGTTCCCATGTTGCATTTTAATTTTTGGACCTCAAATTCAATGTCTATTAATCGTCTGAGAGTGATCATAACCGATTATAATCATTAAAAATACATGACATGATTTTTCCAAAATTCGATCTCCCATAATTAGCTTGCTAGTACCCGAGAAGCTAGATCAAACAATACAAAATTTGAGTTTTGCTCGTTATTTTGCCAATCTTTTCTGTTCCCATGTTCCATTTTAATTTTTGGACCACAAATTCCATGTTTATTTACCGTCTGAGAGTGATCATAACTAAATAAAATCATTAAAAATACATGATATGATTTTTCCAAAATTCGTTCTCCCAAAATAAACTTGCTATTACCCGAGAAGATTGATCAACCAATACAAAATTTGAGTTTTGCTCGTTATTTTGCCTAACTTTTCTATTCCCATGTTGCATTTTAATTTTTGGACCTCAAATTCAATGTCTATTAATCGTCTGAGAGTGATTAAAACAGAATTAAATCATTAAAAATACATGAAATGATTTTTCCCAAATTCGATCGCCCAAAATAAATTTGCTATTACCCGAGAAGCTTGTTTAGGCAATACGAAATTTGAGTTTTGCTCGTTATTTTGCCTATCTTTTCTGTTCCCATGTTCCATTTCAATTTTTGGACCACAAATTCATTGTTTATTTTATCGTCTGAGAGTGATCTCAACTAAATAAAAATATTAAAAAAACATAATATGATTTTTCCAAAATTCGATGTCCCATAATAAACTTGCTAGTACCCGAGAAGCTTGATCAACCAATACAAAATTTGAGTTTTGGTCGTTATATTGCCAATCTTTTCTGTTCTCATGTTCCATTTTAGTTTTTGGACCACAAATTCAATGTTTATTTATCGTCTGAGAGTGATATTAGCTGATTAAAATCATTAATAATACATGATATGATTTTTCCAAAATTCGATCTCCTATAATAAACTTGCTATTACCCGAGAAGTTTGATCAACCAATACGAAATTTTAAATTTACTCGTTATATTGCCAATCTTTTCTGTTCCCATGTTCCATTTTAATTTTTGGACCAAAAATTCAATGTTTATTTATGGTCTGAGAGTGATCTTAATTGAATTAAATCAAGAAGATTACATAATACGATTTTGCCAAAATTCGATCTCCCATAATAAACTTGCTATTACTCGAAAAGTTTGATCAACCAATACGAAATTTGAGTTTTGCTCGCTATTTTGCCTATCTTTTCTGTTCCCATGTTCCATTTTAATTTTCGGACCACAAATTCAATGTCTATTAATCGTCTGAGAGTGATCTTAATTGCATTAAATCAAGAAGAATACATAATACGATTTTGCCAAAATTCGATCTCCCATAATAAACTTGGTATTACCCGACAACCTTGATCAGGCAATACAAAATTTGAGTTTTGCTCGTTATATTAACAATCTTTTCTGTTCTCATGTTCCATTTTGATTTTTGGACCACAAATTCAATGTCTATTAATCGTCTGAGAGTGATTATAACAAAATAAAATCATTAAAAATACATGATATGATTTTTCGAAAATTCAATCTCCCATAATAAACTTGCTATTGCCCGAGAATCTTGATCAGGCAATACGACATTTGAGTTTTGCTCTTTATTTTGCCTATCTTTTCTGTTCCCATGTTCCATTTTAATTTTTGGACCTCAAATTGAATGTCTATTAATCGTCTGAGAGTGATTATAACAAAATAAAATCATTAAAAATACATGATATGATTTTTCGAAAATTCAATCTCCCATAATAAACTTGCTATTACCCGAGAAGCTTGATCAGGCAATACGACATTTGAGTTTTGCCCGTTATTTTGCCTATCTTTTCTGTTCCTATATTCCATTTTAATTTTTGGACCACAAATTCAATGTCTATTAATCGTCTGAGAATGATCTTAGCTGATTAAAATTATTAAAAAAACGTGAAATGATTTTTCCAAAATTCGATCTCCCATAATACACTTGCTATTACCCAAGAAGTTTGATCAACAAATACGTTATTTGAGTTTTGCTCGTTATATTGCCTATCATTTCTGTTCCCATGTTCCATTTTAATTTTTGGACCTCAAATTGAATGTCTATTTATCGTCTGAGAGTGATCTTAACTGATTAAAATCATTAATAAAACATGATATGATTTTTCCAAAATTCGATCTCCCATAATAAACTTGCTATTACCCGAGAAGCTTGATCAGGCAATACGACATTTGAGTTTTGCTCGTTATTTTGCCTATCTTTTCTGTTCCTATATTCCATTTTAATTTTTGGACCACAAATTCAATGTCTATTAATCGTCTGAGAGTGATCCTAACTCAATAAAATCATTAAAAATACATGATAAGATTTTTCCAAAATTCGTTCTCCCAAAATAAACTTGCTATTACCCGAGAAGATTGATCAACCAATACAAAATTTGAGTTTTGCTCGTTATTTTGCCTATCTTTTCTATTCCCATGTTGCATTTTAATTTTTGGACCTCAAATTCAATGTCTATTAATCACCTTAGAGTGATTATAACAGAATAAAATCATTAAAAATACATGATATGATTTTTCGAAAATTCAATCTCCCATAATAAACTTGCTATTACCCGAGAAGCTTGATCAGGCAATACGACATTTGAGTTTTGCTCGTTATTTTGCCTATCTTTTCTGTTCCCATGTTCCATTTTAATTTTTGGACCTCAAATTCAATGTCTATTAATCGTCTGAGAGTGATCTTAGCTGATTAAAATCATTAATAATACATGATATGATTTTTCCAAAATTCGATCTCCCATAATAAACTTGCTATTACCCAAGAAGTTTGATCAACAAATACGTTATTTGAGCTTTGCTCGTTATTTTGCCTATCATTTCTGTTCCCATGTTGCATTTTAATTTTTGGACCACAATTTCAATGTCTATTTATCGTCTGAGAGTGATTATAACAGAATAAAATCATAAAAAATACATGATATGATTTTTCGAAAATTCAATCTCCCATAATAAACTTGCTATTACCCGAGAATCTTGATCAGGCAATACGACATTTAAGTTTTGCTCGTTATTTTGCCTATCTTTTCTGTTCCTATATTCCATTTTAATTTTTGGACCTCAAATTCAATGTCTATTAATCGTCTAAGAGTGATTATAACAGAATAAAATCATTAAAAATACATGAGATGATTTTTCCCAAATTCGATCTCCCATAATAAACTTGCTATTACCCGAGAAGCTTGTTTAGGCAATACGAAATTTGAGTTTTGCTCGTTATTTTGCCTATCTTTTCTGTTCCCATGTTCCATTTCAATTTTTGGACCACAAATTCATTGTTTATTTTATCGTCTGAGAGTGATCTCAACTAAATAAAAATATTGAAAATTCATAATATGATTTTTCCAAAATTCTATCTCCCTTTAAACTTGCTATTACCCGAGAAGCTTGTTTAGGCAATACGACATTTGAGTTTTGCTCGTTATTTTGCCTATCTTTTCTGTTCCCATGTTCCATTTCAATTTTTGGACCACAAATTCAATGTTTATTTAATCGTCTGAGAGTGATCTCAACTAAATAAAAATATTAAAAATACATAATATGATTTTTCCAAAATTCGATCTCCCATAATAAACTTGCTATTAACCGAGAAGCTTGATCAACCAATACGTTTTTTGAGTTTTGCTCGTTATATTGCCTATCATTTCTGTTCCCATGTTCCATTTTAATTTTTGGACCACAATTTCAATGCCTATTAATCGTCTGAGAGTGATTATAACAGAATAAAATCATTAAAAATACATGATATGATTTTTCGAAAATTCAATCTCCCATAATAAACTTGCTGTTACCCGAAAAGCTTGATCAGGTAATACGAAATTTGAATTTTGCTCGTTATTTTGCCTATCATTTCTGTTCCCTTGTTCCCTTTTGAATTTTTGGACCAAAAATTCATTGTCTATTTATCGTCTGAGAGTGATCTCAACTAAATAAAAACATGAAAAATACATGATATGATTTTTCCAAAATTCGATCTCCAATAACAAACTTGCTATTACCCGAGAAGCTTGATCAACCAATACGTTTTTTGAGTTTTGCTCGTTATATTGCCTATCTTTTCTGTTCCTATATTCCATTTTAATTTTTGGACCACAATTTCAATGCCTATTAATCGTCTGAGAGTGATTATAACAGAATAAAATCATTAAAAATACATGATATGATTTTTCGAAAATTCAATCTCCCATAATAAACTTGCTGTTACCCGAAAAGCTTGATCAGGTAATACGAAATTTGAATTTTGCTCGTTATTTTGCCTATCATTTCTGTTCCCTTGTTCCCTTTTGAATTTTTGGACCAAAAATTCATTGTCTATTTATCGTCTGAGAGTGATCTCAACTAAATAAAAACATGAAAAATACATAATATGATTTTTCCAAAATTCGATCTCCCATAATAAACTTGCTATTACCCGAGAAGCTTGATCAACCAATACGTTTTTTGAGTTTTGCTCGTTATATTGCCTATCTTTTCTGTTCCTATATTCCATTTTAATTTTTGGACCACAATTTCATTGTCTATTTATCGTCTGAGAGTGATCTTCAATATAATCATTAAAAATACATGATATGATTTTTCCAAAATTCGATTTCCCTTAATAAACTTGCTATTACCCGAGAAGCTTGATCAACCAATACGTTATTTGAGTTTTGCTCGTTTTATT
This sequence comes from Tigriopus japonicus, assembly GCA_010645155.1. Taxonomy (NCBI): domain Eukaryota; kingdom Metazoa; phylum Arthropoda; class Copepoda; order Harpacticoida; family Harpacticidae; genus Tigriopus; species Tigriopus japonicus. Next base: position 14,180,676 of record CM021317.1, read on the forward strand.
GCCTTTCTTTTCTGTTCCCATGTTCCTTTAATTTTTGGACCACAAATTCAATGTCTGTTCATCGTCTAAGAGTGATCTTAACTGATTAAAATTTTTAAAAATACATGATATGATTTTTTTCAAAATTCGATCTCCCTTTATAAACTTGCTGTTACCCGAAAAGCTTGATCAGGTAATACGAAATTTGAGCTTTGCTCGTTATTTTGCCTATCTTTTCTGTTCCCATGTTCCATTTTAATTTTTGGACCAAAAATTCAATGTCTATTAATCGTCTGAGAGTGATTATAACAGAAAAAAATCATTAAAAATACATGATATGATTTTTCCAAAATTCGATCTCCCATAATAAACTTTATATTACCCGATAAGCTTGATCAGGCAATACGACATTTGAGTTTTGCTCGTTATTTTGCCTAACTTTTCTATTTCCATGTTCCATTTTGATTTTTGGACCAAAAATTCATTGTCTGTTCATCGTCTAAGAGTGATCTTAACTGATTAAAATCATTAAAAATACATGATATGATTTTTCCAAAATTCGATCTCCCAAAATAAACTTGCTATTACCCGAGAAGCTTGACCAACAAATACGTTATTTGAGTTTTGCTCGTTATATTGCCTATCTTTTCTGTTCCTATATTCCATTTTAATTTTTGGACCACAATTTCATTGTCTATTTATCGTCTGAGAGTGATCATAACAGAATAAAATTATTAAAAAAACGTGATATGATTTTTCCAAAATTCGATCCCCCTTTATAAACTTGCTGTTACCCGAAAAGCTTGATCAGGTAATAAGAAATTTGAGTTTTGCTCTTTATTTTGCCTATCTTTTCCGTTCCCATGTTCAATTTTAATTTTAGGACCAAAAATTCAATGTCTATTAATCGACTGAGAGTGATTATAAGAGAATAAAATCATTAAAAATACATGATATGATTTTTCCAAAATTCGATCTCCCAAAATAAACTTGCTATTACCCGAGAAGCTTGATCAACCAATACGTTATTTTAGTTTTGCTCGTTATATTGCCTATCTTTTCTGTTCCAATGTTCCATTTTAATTTTTGTACCACAAATTCAATGTCTATTTATCGTCTGAGAGTGATCTCAACTAAAAAAAAACATGAAAAATACATGATATGATTTTTCCAAAATTCGATCTCCCATAATAAACTTTCTATTACCCTAAAAGCTTGATCAACCAATACGAAATTTGAGTTTTGCTCGTTATATTGCCTATATTTTCTGTTCCCATGTTCCATTTTAATTTTTGGACCACAAATTCAATGTCTATTAATCGTCTGAGAGTGATTATAACGGAATAAAATCATTAAAAATACATGATATGATTTTTCCAAAATTCGATCTCCAATAATAAACTTGCTATAACCCGAGAAGCTTGATCAACCAATACGTTATTTTAGTTTTGCTCGTTATATTGCCTTTCTTTTCTGTTCCCATGTTCCATTTTAATTTTTGGACCACAAATTCAATGTCTATTTATCGTCTGAGAGTGATCTTAACTGATTAAAATCATTAATAAAACATGATATGATTTTTCCAAAATTCGATCTCCCATAATAAACTTGCTATTACCCGAGAAGCTTGATCAGGCAATACGACATTTGAGTTTTGCTCGTTATTTTGCCTATCTTTTCTGTTCCTATATTC